>OX637572.1:18712211-19157211 GCA_951800085.1 Comarum palustre
ATGAAACCGTATATACTTACCCTTCTGACCAAGCTCAAGCAAAGATGCCGTTTAATGTCCCTCCTGAGATCTTTCGGGAGAGTCTTGACAATGCTTTCCTCATCTACACCTCGAGTCTCCAACCATTTATATTGATCGTAGCGGCGAACCCTTTCTCTAAGTTCCTGAGGAAGCCAGCGATGGTGCATCCACTGCTCAGAGTCACGCCGTTTAATTCTCATCTCCTCAAGACGAATCGTGAGAGACTGAAGATAGGTCTGTATTCATTAAGCTCCAAAAATCAGCAATATGGCATAATGTTACAACCACACAATAGTAAAAAGAAGAAATAAGTTTTGTAGCATTATTGTTTTAATCAATCGAAGTAATTTCTGGGAGTATAATGGGTTCGACTGGTTGATCCTCAGTTTCCATCCAAATTATGACCACTCTCCACCAGAGCCAAGACATAAAATGAAGAATCAAGTAGAGTGATTAACGGCTCACCTGTATATTTCCAATCAGAAGGGCAAAGAGGATGAGGCCAGAAGTGCCTACCCCTATGGAAAATATATTCTCCATTGGATACGCAGTGGTTTCAAGCCCCTGGCCAAGTGTACTGAAGAAAGTGAAACAGCAGTAATAAGTACATGAGAACCCAAAGCAGAAAACTAGCAAATTTCAACAGTAAAAATGTAATATATGTAAGCGTTCCATATTCTGCATAATTGCATGTTATCAAGATACACACAATAGTGATGTGGGATGTAGAAGTGCATAATAGTAGTAAATAGTCTAAATAAAGTAGCTAGAGTTAAACTTGCTATAAAGTAGAAAAGAGTAGTAAACTGGCTTCCACAATTTTCATCAGAATATCTATGTTTCTCCATCTAACACTTGCTACACTCTGAAAGAATTCATCATTCCATCTTGCAACTTACTACTCTAAAATTAAAATTCAATGAACAAGGTAATTTTATGACTTACCTCATTCAAGTACTGAATCTGGTTCTGTGTTATAATAATATATTTGGAAAGGCTATACTTAAGAATTTCGTTCAAACACATCAAATGATATTACTGATCTTGGTGCTAACTGGTAACTAGCACTCATCAACATACGTAACAAAGATTTATTACTAAAAACAGATCTTTGAGTAAATATGCACAGTATTAAATCGTTATAACTATATCAGGTAGAACTAAAAACAATTATTTTTAAAAACTGATAACATACCTTAAACTTTTCAATCCAAACCACAAGCAATACAAAAATTTTTCGCCAAACTTGGTGGATGAAATAATTTCAGAAGCTACAGCATCTTTGAAGATTCCATAATCAAATTCGGGGTTTTCATCTTCAGCACTGCAGCCCTTATTCAGAACATCCTCTTTGATTTTGCCCCACTCCTCGTATCCCGGCAGATTCTCACCGCCACAGTACAAAAATTCAACTTTACATTGGCTACCAGTTTCTTCACATTTATCCCGCCAGCAGTGACCATAGCGTTCTACAGCTAACAAGTACCAGGCAGCCCCAGTGACCTGAAAAGGTTTATCTATAACTTCAACAAGTTTCTTTAAGGCGAATGCAGCAAAACAGCATGCTTAGTTAACAAGATAAGAAACACTTACTTGAGCAGCGAGCATAAACCAAAGCATATAGTATGCAGCCCCGGCCCAAGCAGTTTCAGCAAAAGAACCGGCGCTCTTCTTAAGGTCTGAGTTTAAAGCTAATAAGCGGGCAAATCTTGGCAGTAACTGAAACCAGACAATATATAGCAATGCTTGTTTCGTAGTCAGTACTGCCGCACCATTTCCATGCAAATATACAAAAACCACAATCTGCAGATTAACAAAACAAAAAAGATCAGTCTCAGTCTATTATCTCTATCAAAACTATCTTATTAAATTTAGCATGACACCATCACAGTTGCACTGCTACAGGTACTAGCTAATTCGTAATCCATGAAGCTAGTGCAGGTATCATTTTTATCAGACCTTTTGTCTCTTAGGCTTGTTATTTTTGATTGGGAGAAAGAAATTGATATAAAAGTTTCTCAATATTCATACATGCATACAAACTAGCAGAAACTGAGCATGACATTTCTAACCTGTGGTGCGGGTAGCACAGACAAAAGGTCAACAAAGAAGTAACGATGTAGATATCGCTGTGCTATCTCTGAAGAATCTATCACCAGTTCACCTCTTCCAAACACCCGAGAAGATGGTGCAATATAAGCTGTACGAAACTGTAAAGCCATGCGAATAAGGTAGAAAACATCTATTAAAGTTCGCACAGTTATACTTGTGACTGCTAAACTTTTGTCGATAGAGAGGCATTGCTGGTCCTTATTGAATATCGGGAGATAGAAGAAGAAAGGATCAATGGCTATTGCAAAGATACATGATATGACAAAAAGCCTGTTCCAAAACAGAAGGGACTTGTCTTGTGGATCAAATATCTTTCTATCTGAAACTTTAAGATCTTCTGGAAACACTGCACGGGTGACACCAGTTTTTATTGATCTACCAACTGTCATTATTCCATCTGATCCCCTCGGAAATCCAAATTTAACTGACTTTGATTTTCTTTTTCGACGATCCAAACCCTCTATATTAAATCCAGATTTCTTCACTTTCCCAGTATCTGAATTCACTGACATTGCATCCAAATCATCCAACCTACAAGAGTCAACATATGCCAAATCATAATAAACAATAAGAATATACCAACACAGCCATTTTGCATAAAGACATATAGCCAAGTTTTGGCATCGATACTACAAGTCTTTTCAATGAGAGATGCTAAATTTCTTCAAGACCAAATGATGTCCGAGTTGAATTATAGACAATGTGCAAAGTACAAACCATACCTCACAAATTTCTCCTTCTGACCTCCAATATACTGCGACTTGTACATTCTGGACAGTCGATCGGTCACATAGATATCAGACTAGAATGTGTAAACCAGCAGGCAAGTCCCAAATCGCTTCATCCGCTGAGTGGCATAACATAGCACAAAGTTCAATCATAATACAAAAATGAAAATGCTTCAATGGCAGTCATTTAAATAGCATAAAAATTAAAAATTGCATTTTCAAATCTCAGAATTTGATGGATACAAATTTGTTGTTTCGACAGGAAAATGATTGAAAGTAGAATAGACAAAATTAATGGTGTTGCTTATGTCTCCAGAAAAGCCATATGGTTTTAGGTTGTTTGAGTTTATTTGATCGCAATAGATACTTTTTTTACAAATGATATCGATCGCAACAGAAACTTGGGCGAACAGTAAAATGAATACCCAAAGCATCTCGTATAAATTTGTTGCAAATCATTCTTCATTCCAGAAAACATGATGCAACAAATCTACTATTCAAGTTTTTAATGTGTTCTTGTCTTCTATTTTCTATATATGATCCAAGTGGTTGGCATTGCTATGGATTACACCATTGTCAGATTATTGCAGACTATGAAATTGTATATCTCAAATGAAATGCAAACTTCCCTGCGACATGTGAAACAAGATGAGAGAAGACAGACGAGAAATAGCACAAGGAAGAAGGGAGCTTACGTTGATAAATGCAGCTTTGAATCTGTATCAATGTTGTAATTGTTTGGAAGATAGCGTTGAGATTAGAGCTCGAGGAGGATAGAGGGAGTGGAGGTGGGCGAGGCGAAGGCGGTTAATAAGGAATACAAGCTGATTTTGAGGAGAGTCAGACCATTGTAACGGTTAATTTGCTTATTTTGAGGAGCTTTTATTCAAATCTTTTCATTTGCTATTTAGACCTCTTCATATTTTATGCCATAAATTTTCAGTTTTACCCTCTTCTTTTTTCATGATGTGATTGTGTAGATGGTGGGTAAACTATTATTATTATTATTTGAGATAAGAGTGAAATAGAGTTTCAAATTGTACAAAAAGCTGAGAGGTCTAAATAACAAATGAGGAGATATGAATAGAAGTTTCTTTAATAATTTGGGAAAAAAAACTAAATGTATATGAAACTTCTGTTTTATCCAAAATTTCTAGAGATGGACCTGTTTGGAGTTTGGACAAACAAAGTCCAAATTACTTAATACCTTACTATAGCGATTGTAAAGTCCAAAGTCGAAACTACTCTTGATGATTTACTCTACAACGCTCTTAATGATTTATTCTACAACGGCGGCAATTGGGGTCAGAACGTTTGAAGACTAAATCAAATCGTGTTAATAAATATTACAAAATGGTACTAGTAAGTGCAACAAAACGACCAAAAAAACATATGTCTGATATATCATAGTCCAACCAGAAGTTAAGCAAAAGAAAGAAAAATGATCCAAACAGTATTTGACTTTTTATAAAAATAAAGTTTTGATATCTCACGTTTTAAAAACTTCAAAACGGTATTGCACGTTCTTACCCTGACTGAAAAAATGTATCTGAAACTATTAGTTCCGTTTAAAAAACTAACGACATACTTTTTTACATGAAAAGACTAATTTACCTTGTGTTAACAGTAACTGACCTTGTAGAGAAGCAAAATCTTGGTGTATCAAGTTTCAAAAACTTCAAAACTGTATCCCACGTTCTTACCCCGACTAAAGAAATGTATTTGAAGCCGTTAGTTCCATTAAAAAAATCTGTTTTTTATTCCTTTTTCATCTCTAAAATTCTATGTCTTTAAAATTAAGAACAATAATTAATTGAAATATGTAAGAGTGAATATAACTTAATAAATTGAAATGGAAAGAAAAAAGATAGTCATCTTCGTCTCCATCGGAAAAAAAAGAGAAGGGAGAAACGTCGTCGCTGGAGAAAGATCAGAAGAGAGATGTGTCGCTGGAAGAGAAGAGAGAAAAGAGCAGCGTCGTCGTTGAAAAACAATCTTGTCACGGTAGTCATCGTCATTGTCGAATAGACTTTAACCGCTAAACGCTTCTTAAGCACAACTATTTGTAGTTGGCGCCCAATGAAGTTCTCTATAGTCAAAGTCAAAACATAATCAAACTTGATCTGATCCTCCTCCAAAAACCCATAACGATTATGTTTAGATGTAAGGAGGAGAAGACTAGCAAACTAGAACGAAGAAATGCAGCAAACAAATGAAAAAAAAGGTGTAGGTAAGAGAAGAACAACAATCAATAGCAATACAACAGGATTTGGAGGGCTTGACTCACCTAAAATACATATATCAAACAATAAAAATACATGATATTTTTAGATTTTTTTAACTTCCAAAAGCTTTGTTAGATCATGATCATGATCGAAGGCTGATTGTGAAATCCTGGATGGATTTTTTTATATAACACCTCTCTAACATGAATTTATAACTTACTCTGAAAACATATAAATTTCCAATCCGAGAATTATCTGCACAACCAAGCACCATATCACAGATTTTTTAGTCCTATCCGACTACTTATCTGGGCAAACAAACATATCCTGAAGGGATGAGGATCGTGCTACGGATTCCTAACGGCGGCTCGGCAACTTTGGCTTCTTTTAGGGTTTGGGCTTATTTTGTCATATGGATGGGGTTGATGAAAATGCCACGAAACTCCTAACAAATAGTAGATAACCCATATTGTAAACTAATTATATTAAAACTTACCACAAATTAGAAGGAAAAAAAGAACAGTTTTTCTCCCGACCCTAGCACTCCGCTAGGGTTTGTTTATCGTCGACCTCAGTCATCTTCGACCATATTTTCTGATGAGAGCTCTCGCTTTCTCACTTTGGCGGCTACCCTTCTCTGGGTTTTCACGTCCGGAATCCTTGACCTATGTCGTTTTCGATCCTAGTTCTCGTCTGACGAGCTTCTCGGTCTCGCAGACAGGCCTCCGCTTGTTTCGATCTCTTTCGTTCCTCCTGGCGACGTCTTGTTGCCGTTTCTTTTTTCAGTTTTGATGGGAGGAGGAGGGGAGGTTTTCTCCGACAGACCTGAATCAGATTTGGGATCCAGGGTCAGTCAAGGTACATGGTTTTGGCATCGTTCAACCTTTCTTGGTGGTGGCTAAATGTGCTAATGCACTTGCTTGGTGGAAATTCTCAGATCTTCCACAACGGCGTCTCTGCTTTTGGTGGAAAGTTTTTTTTCGTTCTCCGGTCAAATTTAGTGAAGCCAAAGGGGGAAGTTGCTTCTATTGTTTCCGGCCGTGGGTGTGCGAGATGGTGTAGATCAGCTCGAAGACAACGAAACTATTGTTGGATGCGGCGGCTACGCACTTGGCGGAGATGTTGTGCTTGCATTGTCGGCGACGGCACATGTGTGAAAGTTGCTTGGGGTCAACCTTGTGGATGTTGGGCTCAAGCTCTTTTCTTAAACTTGGGCCTGTCATACAGTGAGACCTAGAGCACATATACTTGGGCCTCTAGAGTTTTGGATTCAGATTTGGGATCCAGATGGTTTTACTATAAATATTTGGGACCCAGTACTCTTATTAGTTCTGTACCAATTTTTTTCTTGAGATCAATACCTGCGAGGAACTGCCGGGATTATTGATCAAATGTTATCAGCGTGTATTCTAATCGATGCTGCGGAAAAAATTATTGTCAGTATTTTATTAGTTTACTCACCTCTGAGCTTCATTCAATAGGTGAGTTGTATTACGTATTAATGATGTCTCTTTATGTCAACCCCATAAGGATAGGTCACAGTGTAATATGACTTGTGCTTATTGAATAATCGTCTGACTTCCTTTCATTAAAAAAACTTACCACAAAGGAGTTCAAAGGTTAAATTATGTTCCTATATAACCTCTTGTAGAGGTGATGCCAGTCGCCTAAAGGTGGTAAGTCTAAAAATAAGCTACTTTTTAAAAAAGTATAAAGTGTTTTGAGGGAAAAAGGAGAAGCTACAAACACTCACCTTCTGCTTATAAGCTAAAAGTCAGCTTATATCTTATAAGCCCAGCTGCACCAAACTCAGCCTAAGGCCTTCAGTTGGTATAGAAGATAGAAATCATGAAGTAAAATTCAAAATTAAATGAAACCAATCATCTATAATAAGTCTACAAAAAAACAAGGAGATTAGACTATCTGCCACTCTTCTTCTTCAACGACATGAGCGGAGAGTTAAGATCATTTTTTCCAACCTAGGTATTCAACTTGCCGTGATGAAATACTATCACCAAGAATGGTTTTTAGTTTGTAAACTTAATCGCGATCAGAGGCTTGTTACCGTGTTGTCGAAACTGGAAGAGAGTCCACTCACGTTGCTACATCGATCAGCATGGCCCACGCCGTCGTGGCTGCCTCCTCTCAACTCTCAGAGTTCCTCTTATCTTTTCTTTTTTATTTTAGCTTGGCTACCCAAATGATGGTTTAAAAAATGTCTAATATTGCTAAACATGCTCTAACAAACATAACATATTGTTGCAACATAAGTATAGAGTATTTTTCTAGATTAAGAATCCAAGGTGCATATATATACATATAGCGAGGTTTTAATGAGGATCTCATTGATGAATAGTTAAAAACTTTTTCTTTTAATTGTTTATTACATCCACTTTTTAATTAAATTTTTTAATATCAACCATTCAATTTTTAGGTCGATATATGTATGCCACTTAGCAAAACTGGTGATCGTTAAGAAAGTAAGCTAGATCAAATATGTCAAATAAGAGCCATTGGTAAATCATATTTATGAATGCTTTCAAACTTTTCAATTTGGATGAAAATTTAAAAGGATGTTTTACTCATATATATTTATAAACTAGACTAGACGGTTGAGATGTGAATATAAAATTTAACAAAAATTAAAAAAAATCATCAACTGTTCTTGAACTAAAAGGTGCACCATTGAACCACCTTTAGATTAGGCCTCATCATGGGCTGGGCTAGGGCCGACCCGACCTTAAATTTTAGGGCTTAGGGTAGGGTAAGGCTAGGTCAAAGTCAACAAAATTTACCGCGGGGTAGGTTAGGGCTGAGGCTTGAATATGTAAGCCCTAGCCCGCCCTAGCGGCCCATTTTGTTAGGGCTAATAGGGTCGGGTAGGGTCGGCCCTTTAAGTAGGGCTAAACAGGACCGAGAAGAGCCTGCTATTTTTCTTCTCACAATTTAGCTTTAGAATTATATGTAATGAACCTTATTTTTTGTGTTATATTTAACATGCATGCATACACATTATACTTAATTTAAGACATCTATCTATAAACTAAGTGGTTATACTCATATATCTCACGAACTAATACTCCAAATCATCAAAATACAGTCGTTAATTAACAAATTAAAAGGAAATCAAAGGAACACAGCTAGCAAATCAACTACAAAAGAGAAGATTAGTTGTATTGTATCTAAAAAATAAGAAACATATTAAAATAATACAAAAAATAAGAAATTATTAGGGTCTAAATGGCGGGCTTTTAGGGTCGGGTCGGGTTCAACCCTAAAGGGCTCATTAGGGTAGAGTCGGGTTTTATTTACTCAACACTTACCCTACCCTACTTGAAAATGGCTAGAACCGGCCCGTCCTAATAGAAGGTCGGATAAGGCTTCAGCCCTTGAGGATAGAGCGGGTTTTAGAGCGGGCTAAAATCGGAAGGGCAAAATGATGAGACATACCCTAGATATAACTCCTTGTGAATGCATACAAAAGACACTAGCCAAAACATGATGGGATAATACCAAATCAAAGGGAAAGTGTGACCATGAAACATTACCTCCCATGAGTCCCATCTGGTGGACATGTCCCACTCATCTCACGAAACATCCCGTGCTCTTTTGCTCCCAATCTAGTCTGCGTAAACTCTGTAGTATATGAGAAGACGGCCCCATGACTCCAAATTTCCCTCTGTCCTCTCTTACCATTTCATCAGACATTCATTGCACAATGCACGCTTAAACCCGAGTAGGAGCACATTAAATTCAGTAGGACCGCCGTGCTACTTGGATGCCACGATGAGCTGGCTAATAAAGAGGACGTAGACGCTGTAACGAAAACATTCTCTCCTAACCCGACGTATAGAATTTTTAGGGCTCCAGTAATGTGGTGCCCACATACTACAACTTCTCGCAAAGCTTGAACACAATGGGTGACAAGGAGGCTACATTGTTCTAAAAATACGACTCGGTGAATCGTCATGTTCTATTCATATGGGCAAAAATGAAATGAGCTTCGTGCCTCGTATGGATGACGCATTTCATTATCAACTTTTATTTTGTTCTTTTGTCGATAGTTTGTTCTAAATTTTGATAATCATGGCATCGGTTTTAGATATATAAATCTAAGTTTGCAGAATTTACAGAGAATTTTAGAGAAGGACAAAAAAACTTGCATTTTATTTCATAATCAAGTCTTGCAATCTCTCAATCCCCTATTGCTATATATACAGCATGAGAAGAAGACTTTCAGCAAAAGAAAACAAATCTTACAGCTAGCCTAACAGATTACAACTACCAATCACAGGCAAGCCACGTGTTTAACAATTAGAACACGACTAACAAACTTCCTAATCCTAACAACTTCTTTAACAGTTCCTAATAACTACTAACTGCTTCACTCTCACTTTTAACAATTCCATTAACCCTCTAACAGCTCCATTAACACAGTAGCTTTATTCTAACAGCAGCAGCTCCATTAGCATTCTATCATCCTCCCTCAAGCTCAGCTATAGTAACTAGCCTGAGATTGATACAATGAGTCTTGAAGAGAGGAAATGCCAATCCTTTAGTAAATATATCTGCTGTTTGTTCAGTTGTAGGAACATATTGCAAGCTAAGATCATTGCTTTGTATTTTCTCACGAACAAAATGAAAATCATTATCCAAGTGCTTGATTTTTGAGTGAAACACTGTATTAGAAGCAAGAGTCATGGCAGACAAATTGTCACACTGAAGAAGAGGAGCTTTTATGAACTTTAATGTGCAGATCACAAAGAAGATGTCTGATCCAGCTTATTTCGACACCTGTATTAGCTAAACTTCTCTATTCTGACTCAGTTGAACTTCTGGCCACATTTTCTTTCTTTTAGACTTCCAAGAAACTGGACACAAGCCTAAATATACCACAAAACCAGTAGTAGAATGTATCTGAATAATTTCTCCTGCCCAATCAGCATCACAATAGGCCTTGATATGAACATCATTGTGTAAAGCCTTATGGGAACTATAGAACATTCCTTTCTGCAATGTACGTTGAAGATATCGTAATATACGCTTGACAACAGTATAATGTTCATCAGTAGGACTTGTCATAAACTGACAGACACTATTAACTGAATATGCAATATCTGGCCTTGTAAATGTTAAGTATTGTAAAACATATACAATACTTATGTATGTAGTTGGATTCTGAAGAAGAGTACCCTGATCCTTTGTCATTTGAGAATGAGGAAGGCATGGAGTATTACATGCTGAAACATTTGACATGCGAGCGTTAACAAGTAAATCTTGAGCATACTTTGTTTGATTCAGAAATATACCTGTGCTAGTTCTTTGTACTTCAACACCAAGGAAATATGAAAGAGAACCAAGATCTTTCATGTCAAATACCGGACTAAGTTCTGAAATCACTTCTTGAATATCTGCTGTGTCTGACCCAGTGATGACAATATTATCAACATATAACAAGTGTAAGCATTCCAGCAGAGGCATGTCTAACAAACAAACTTGGGTCAGAATGTGTAGAACTGAAGCCCAGGCTAGGTAAAAAACTAGTAAACTTTTCATTCCAAGCCCTAGGAGCATGTTTGAGACCATAAAGAGTTTTTCGAAGCAAGCATACATAATCTGGATTAGTAGAATCAACAAACCATTTAGGTTGAGACATATTTACTTCTTCTTTTAACTCACCATGCAGAAAGGCATTCTTAACATCTAATTGCCTTAGTTCCCAACCATTCATTGCATCAAGTGCTAGAATTATTCTAACTGTACTGTGTCTCACAACAGGAATAAATGTTTCATCATAATCTAGTCCTTTTTCTTGACAATAGCATTGAGCAACAACTCTAGCCTTATATCTCAAAATGATCCATCTGGATTTTGCTTGATCTTATAAATCCACTTACATCCTACAATATTCTTATTTTGAGGACAAGGAACAAGAATCCATGTACCTTGTTTTTCTAGGGTTGTAATCTCCTCCTGCATTGCCTGATCTCATTCATGTTTGCCTGCAACACTTCTGAAAGTCTTTAGTTCAATGATATTATTTATATCTAACACAGCAGATAAACCACTGAAGAAAAGAAATTTCTTATATAACTGATGTTGAGCAACTATAGAAAAACAATAAAAATGTTCAAATGATTTCTTCTTAACAATACCATTCTTGGCTCTAGTTATCATGGAATGATCATTATAGTCTTGATTAACAATAAAACTCAGATCTTCTGGAAGTGAATATGAATTATCAAAGTGTCCAAACTGCAATGCATTTATAACATTTTCATCTAGACCAGAAACAACATGAGTAGTAGTTTGAACATTCTCACTGATCAGAACATTGTCACTTTCCTGAATATCAGTCTTGTTACTCCCAGGTTCACATAAGGCACTAGCTATAACAATATCTCTAGTTCTATCATCTCCAATACTATCTGTATGAACATCAAACATATCTGCAGTCCCTGACCAATCTGTTTCACTCATTGCACTGTCTATAGGAATATACTTAGCTCTACTATCTATCTTTTCTGAATTCTAAATGTCTGAAGTTCTCTCAAGTTGTTGATCAGCATCTGACCTAGTGTTAGTCTCAGAGCCTAGATCTGAAGACCTATATGATCTGGTAGAAGTTTGGACAGGCATCCCAAATGAAAGAGTAGTAAAGGATTGTGAAGATGGAAAGAAGGTTACAGGATCAATAAGAGAAGATACTGGAGGAGGTGAAGAGACATATGGAAAAATGGTTTCATCATGAACATGTCTTGAAATCCAGAGTTTATTGTGTGACATGCTATAATAGAAAACCCCTTTGTACCTCAAAGTATATCCCAAGAAAACACACTGAGTTGTTCTAGGATCTAGCTTATCATTAGAATAAGGTTTGAGATAAGGGTAACAACTGGAGCCAAAAATCTTCAAATGAGAGACATTAGGAGGTTTCTGAAACATAAGTTCATAAGGAGAAAACATTTGAAGAGACTTACTTGGCATTGTGTAAATAAGATAACAAGAATGAGCTATACTATGAAACCAAAAAGGTTTTGGCATATTAGCAGTAGATAAAAGAGAAATTGTTGTTTCAACTATATGCCTATTTTTCCTCTCTGCAACCTCATTCTGTTGAGGGGTATATGGACATGCAATTAGATGAAGAATGCTTTGAGTAAGAAGAAAATTAGCAAAGGCTTTGCTATTAAACTCACCACCTCCATCTGTTTGAAATTCTTTTATATTTGAATTAAACTAATTTTTAAAAAGGCACAGAAACCAACAAACTTGACAAGAACATCTGATTTATTAACCAATAGAAAAATCCACACGAATCTTGTACAATCATCAATAAAGGTAAGATAATATCTAAAGCCTTCAATTGAAATACAAGGGGCTGGTCCCCAAACATCATAATGCACCCTATGAAAAGGTACAGAGGATTTAGAATCTAAATGAGGAAATGGTAGCCTATGCATCTTGCCTTCTAAACAGTAAGAACAAATAGACTTAGAAACAGAATTGGAAATCTTTATCTGAGAGTATGTCAACATTTTGGACAAAGCTGGAGAAGAGAGATGTCCTTAACGTTGATGTCAGACTGGATATAATGACATGAAGCTGAGAAAAGCACTTGGAGAGACTGAAAGAGTTGATAGAGGAGGGGTTTTGAAAAGAAACAGACAATCTTCACTACTTTTTCCTTGGTACAGAACTGTTCTTGATGCTTTGTCCTGCACAACAATGTTATTTTCATCCAGAGTTATAAAACAACTATTATCCTTGCATAATTTGGTAAATGATAATAAATTCATGGCAAGATCTGGAACATGTAACACTGTATTTAACTGCAGAACATGATTTGCTGGTTTTATGAAACCTAAACCAGTATGAGATACGGTCAAAACCTGATCCATTACCAATTGTGATTTTGTTATCAGAAGAGTAAGGTTGATCGATGTGCAAATTTCTGAGTTCAGAGGTCATATGATGTGTAGCACCAGAATCACCAATCCACACTTCTTCATTTACTAGACTACTTGAATTTGAAAAGGAAGCACCAAGTGTAGGATGATAACCACCAGGAAACACTGATCTGGATGGCACATTGAGAGCAAGATATGCATTTGATGAACTGTTAGCTCCACTTGTAGCAGTTAGTGCAGTAAGAGATGCAGGTGGTTCTGTTCCTTGATAGACAAAATTTGTTCTGTGAGAGTAGTTAAGAGCTACATACCCTTTATTACCACAAATTTAACATGTTGGTACTGAAAGAGAGGGATGTCCTTCTGAAACATCAGTTCTGTATAAACAATTGACTGCTGTGTGACCCTTTTTTAGAGAAAATCTGACATTCAGGAGAAACTGAATTATTTTGTTGTGACTATATCCCTTGCCCCTTATAATCTAGATTCTGATAACAAGTATTAGTTAAGTGTCCATGTTTTCCACAAATCTGACACTTATGAATACGAAAACATGTATCCATAGTGTGTCCTTTCTATCCACAAACCTGACATTCAACAATATTACCAGAAAACTTTCCATTTTTCCTCTATACTCAGTCTTAGTATCCCATCTTTTATTAGATCTCTCATCTCTGCCTCTTCATCCATCTTATCTAGCAATCATAGTACTCATACTAGAATGAAGAGAAAAACTTCCTTCAATCATTCTCTCAGCAGCAAGTAGTTGAAACCTCAAATCTCTCAAAGATATAGATTTTCCTTTCCTTCAATAATAGTTTTAAGGGTAGCATACTCATCAGGTAAACCATTAAGTATCACAATTATAATATCTTCATCTGGAATACTGACTCCCACAGATAAGAGCTGATCTCTTGCATTCTTAACTCGCTGAAGATACTTCTCAATATTTTCTGCTCTTTTGTGTAAAGTCTGTAGCTCAGTTTTTAGCTGCATAATATTGACCCTTCAAAGAGTTGAAAAACGTTCTTGTAAAGCCAACCATGCATGCCTAGATGTCTTGCAACCAATAATAATCTCCACATTATCTTCATCCAATGTTGCCATTAACAGACTCATAAGAGCCATATCAGTTTGCTTCCACTTCTTGTAAGCATCAGTCTCTTCTGTAGTCACTCCTCCTTCTGTAGTTAAAACATATCTAGGTGGAGCTATCTCAGTGCCATCATAGAAACCAAATAGACCATTTCTAGTAAGAGTGGATTGAAATTGAAAACTCCACTTTATGAAGTTTCTTTCTCCCAGGCGCATAGTAATTATGCTTAGGAGTGTATGAACATCTGAATGAGTTAAACTGGGAATACTTTGTTGTGGAGCCATAACAGCTATATTCACTTACTGTACAAATCAAACAAAACAACAATCCAGACTTCTTTACTCACAAATTCTTCAACAACTCTCCCAATTCATGCTAATTAACTCATAGATTTTCCTTATATTCATCTCTTTTGATCTCTTTACTATAAGAATGACTTAGATTTTGCTCTATATTGCTCTCTTCTTTCTTTGTGCTCATAGTATTACTCATAAACTCAACTCTACTCAGATTTTGCTCTCTTTTTGATTGTGCTTAGGTTTTTCTCAGATTTTGCTCAAAACTCCCAACTCTATTTTCTATAGCTGAATACTCGAAAATATAGTTTCACATAACTTCATAGCTCCTCTAAAACAAAACAATTTTATTCTCCTTTCTTCTTGAATCGGTATTTCTTTCAAACAACCATGACCGAAACAAATCAAAAGACTTTCTTATCAGATTTCACTAAACAGTCTTTACAGACCTATCCTTAAGTCAAATCAAGCTTCAAAAAGATGAAAAATCAAAAGAATCGATCACCTGGAAACGATCTTGAGTTGAAGTGAGACCTTGATCTGTTTCAAACTCAAGCGCTGAAGCAATTGAGCACTAATCTTAAGCTTTGAAGAAGAAACGACCCTCTAAACTTCACTGTGAAACTCGAACGTACTCAAATCAACGCAAAACAGCTCGATCTGAACAAATAAAGGAGATGTAAGCAATTACAGATAAGGCGGAAGCATAACCTAAGGTCCTGATCTTAGTTGTGCTATGATATCATGATAGCCATGGCATCAGTCTCAAATTTCGAAATCTAGGTTTGTAGAATTTGCAGAGAATTTTAGAAAAGAAGAACAAAAAGA
The DNA here is from genome assembly GCA_951800085.1 of Comarum palustre. NCBI lineage: Eukaryota > Viridiplantae > Streptophyta > Magnoliopsida > Rosales > Rosaceae > Comarum > Comarum palustre. The sequence continues at coordinate 18,727,428 of OX637572.1, forward strand.
ACTTGCATTTTATTTCAGAATCAAGTCTTGCAATCTCTCAATCCCAATCCCTTATGGCTATATATACAACATGAGAAGAAGACTTTCAGTAGAAGAAAACAAATCTTACAGCTAGCCTAACAGATTACAACTACCAATCACAGCCAAGCCACAATTAGAACATGGCTAACAAACTTCCTAATCCTAACAACTTCTCTAATAGTTCCTAACAGCCACTAACTGCTTCACTCTCACTCTTAACAATTCCATTAACCCTCTATCAGCTCCATTAACACAATAGCTTTATTCTAATAGCAGCAGCTCCATTAGCATTCTATCAAATTTGACATGCAATTTAGATTCACTTAGAAGAGGTGTTTATTTATCTGAATGAAAATTTATCTATGTCTAACTTGTTGAAACATGGGAGATATTACTGTTTAATATTTTATTTTCTCTAAATAAGCCCTTTTTACATTTTAGTACGTGATATGATTTTGGTAAATGTCGATGCTTCATGAACAATTTGAATAACCGTCAAACGGTACTCAAATAATAGTAGGGGTGGGCGCGGTGCGGTGCAATGCGGTTTAAGGCCAAAACCGCAGTGCAGACTGCATTTTCGGTTTTCTAATTTTGCAAACTGCAACTGCATTTAAATAATGCAAACTGCATTTTCGGTGCGGTTCGCTTTAAACCGCATTAAATAGTTAAACGGAACATTCAACATGAAATATTGTCCTGCAAAAGTTTCAAACTTAGAACCACTATTAATACGGGATAATGACGATACAGACAACTGCACAAAAAATTGTCATCATGAAACAAACTTTACCTCATTATCTGCAAGACCATATAGAGCAAATGCAGCATTGTGTTGCAGAGATTCATTTTTCAAATCAAGTAACTTGAGTAGAGGCTTTATACCACCACTATGAGCAATGCCAGCTTGGTTATGTGTGTTTTGTTATGACAATCATTTGCCCAAATAAGAAAACCAGTAAACATCCCAATAATGGGTTAATAAAGAAACTAGTCTATTGAACAAGATTTCTATTCATGATATATTGTCCTTGCATTACAAAGATACTTCAACAAAACAAAGGGCAACTCCCTTATAAGCACAAATGAGTATCATAATCTCATGAGGATTCCCATTTGTGTGAAACTTTTGCATGATAAGATAACCTTCAAAATAAAATTAACAATGGCAACCAGTCTCTTGCATGATAAGTTAAACTTCTTTATATGACTGCATATAGAATTGGATAACATGTCTGAGATTATAACATGACTGTATATATGTATCTTCTAATCGGTTCGGTGGGTTTTATACCCGGAACCGCAACTGCACCGTTTGAAAACGGTGTGGTGCGGTATATGAGCAAAAAGACGTCGGTTTGCCTAACTTCGGTTAAATTCGGTTATTAATTCGGTGTGATGCGGGAGGTGACTGCATTTCGGGCTCAAAGTGCCCACCCCTAAATAATAGTATGAACAATAGTGTTCATCTAGTCAAAAAAAAAACAAAATAAATTATGTTCAAAATAAATATATTCAAAATAGTTATTTCTACAATTTAATTCCACTCAAATAGTTGCTCCCGTCGGTGTCGATCCTTCTGTCTGCTTGTGGTGTCGTTGGCTTATCTATTCGATGGCGATAAGAGATGATCATTATTCATTAGTGGCAGTGTGATGGGTACCGTTGGCTACTCACCCTCGGTTTACCTTGGATGGTCTAGTCGACCTCCGTATAAATGGAAACACGAGATCTGAGGTATCGTTTGACATTCTCGCCTGTGTTCCTTGACTCGGATCCGCATGAACATTCTGGTTTCTTCATTTTTGAACTGTGAATCACTATCAATCGCATTCGTTGGCTTGTTTTTCGGACTTGTAATTATACATCATTTCTTTCTAGAGTATCAGATTTCATGTGTGAAATCCTATGAACCGGATTCTCTAATTATCTAGTCCGAAATAGTTGGATTGATCTTAGCTCAAAATCTCATATAATCTTGATTTTTTTAAATGTAGGTATCATTGATTAAAATAAAAAACAAAAACCTAGGTCGAAGACACAAATTCTTTAGCACATCGATGAGAGATGATTGACACAGACGAATATGTCTTTTATGGTCAGAAATGAGAGGAGCCTCATCATATAATTCTATACACAAAATAAAGACTAGGACCCAAGGCATGTGAGTGAGGCTCTATAAACTGATTTGACTTAAAAGATGATGATCGGTAAGGTAGGGTTATGGAATGAAAATACCATATACATATTCTTTAATATTTTTCATTTGTATATCCGTCTTTATTCTCGTAATTAGATAATAGGGTTGTACCATATTCGTACTCTTTGAAAATTACATTCTCATATCTATTTTGATTCCGTTAACAATTATGTATTAAATTTTTTTATTATTTTTTAAAAATATAAAATATAATAGTATGAAATTAAAATTAAATAACAAAATAAATAAGTTTCATACTTCAATCCAATAAAAAAATACAAGTCTAATTTAAAAAGAGCAATAACAGTAAAAAGGAAATTTCGTTAAATATTTATTACATAAATATCTATTTATTAAATTATATATATAGCAAATATATATAATAAATTATATATATCATTCATATTTTCATCTTTTTTAAGAGAATTAAAGGATTTCACTCCTACACCTATAATTTTTCATCCTAAATGGGTGAGAATGAGAACGAATATCAAACCTAACACGAAAAAATATATTTTCAAGACTATTACCTCCGTAGATAATCCAAATGTAATCTACATTGGATATATTTTCTGCATAGATTATTCGTTCTCATCCCCAATGTGTGTTTGCTACTACCCATTGTAAAGCAAACCCATATTGGGGATGAGAACGAATAGATCTCTTATTTCCTTTGAAGTTGCTCATTGTATGAAAAAGAGACATCAGGGGAAGAAGGGCTTTGGAGCTCTTAAACTTGATATGAGTAAGGCCTACGACAAGGTGGAGTGGGGTTTTCTTGAGGCAGTCAAGTTGAAGCAAGGGTTTAGTAGTTCTTGGGTGCGAAAAGTGATGGCTTGTGTGACAACGGTGTCTTATTCTTTCCTCCTGAATGGAGTGTCGAGAGGTGAACTCAAGCCTCAACGGGACCTTCATCAAGGTGACTTCATTTCCCCATATTTATTTTATTTTTTCTGCGTGGAGGCCCTTTCAAGACTTATACTACAGAGGAGGAGCATGGTCGGTTACTAGGTATTAAGGTATTTAGTGGAGCTACGAGTGTTTCCCACCTTTTTTTCTTTGATGATACACTTATCTTCTACTAAGAGGAAACCTCATATTTTGCGAGCTTTAAAAGGGGTATTGCATATGTATGAGAGTGTCTCGGGTTAGGAGATTAACCTTCAAAAGAGTGATATTTCTTTTAGCAAAAACGTAGAGCTGGAAGAGCAGGAACACTTAGCTGATTTACTGGGAGTGCAAATGGTTGACAAACATGAGAAATACTTAGGCGTACCGGTGGAGATTAGTTATTCTAAGGATGATGCTTTTGGTTACTTGGTGGCAAAGATTCAGAAAAGAACTATCGGATGGAGGGATAAGCTATTTAGCTAAGCTGGGTAGGAGATGATGATCAAGGCAGTGGCTCAATCAATTCCTTCATATGTCATGAACTGTTTTGAGATCCCAAAATTCATGTGTGAGGAGATGCACAGACTTATGGCTCCGTACTGGTGGGAGACAGTGAAAATAAGAACAAGCTACACTGGTTTTCTTAGGATAAACTCTATGATTCGAAGGAGGGAGAGCTAAGGTTTCGCAACATTCATGCTTTTAATCTGGCGTTACCAACAAAGTAAGGGTAGCGGTTGATTAGACATCCTAATTCGTTGGTGGCCAAAATTTTAAAGGCAAGGTACTATCCTCATTGTGCTTTTATAAACGCTGAAGTAAAGCAAGGTGCGTCATTCAACTTCGAAGTATAATTGTATGACGACAAGTTTTGCAAACGGGGCTTCGATACTAAGTGGGGAATGGACATGACATCAATGAATGGAGTGATAGCTGGATACCGCTGCCCTATAACTTTAAACCCCCGTACTCACTCCTTGTTGATGGATGGGGAAGACTTGAAAGTGGAGGACTTGATTGATCCTGAGGATAAGACATGGATGGTGGATCTGATATAGGAGTTTTTTAGCCCCATGAAGTGGAGATGATCGCTAGCATTTCGTTGAGTATCCAACATCCTGAGGATAGGAGGGTTTAGAATTTCGATAAACGAGTTTGCTATATTGTCAAGAGTGGGTATTTTGCTTGGAGACAAGCAAGAAGGGCGGCTCACCATGCCTCTTTTTCTAATGAGAGGTGTGGAGGCAATATGGAACAATATTGGAGTTTTATTTGGCAGGTACATATTCCTTCAAAGGTGAAATTTTTTATGTGAGAGCTTCTGCACGATATTCTGCCGACAAGGACGGCCTTGGTGAGGAAAAGAGTTCTAATGTAGGATGTGCATTGTGTGTTGTGTAAGGAGAAACCAGAAATGAGTCTACACCTTTTTAAAGAATGTGAGGTGGCCGGGGTGTTTTGTAAAGTTAGCTTTGGGCAGATTGATGTGTGTTCAGTTCAAGCATCTTCCGTTTAAGAATGGGTCTGGAATGTCATTGAGGTTTTAGAGAGGGATCTGCTTTGTTTATTCACTTTTGTGGTCGTTATGGATAGAGAGGAACAAAGTTGTATGGCAGGGTGCTCCAATCAACGTGATATGGTTACAACAATAGGTTCCTCTGTATCTTGGAGTGTTTCAACAATTTCGGTTTAAGCCTTCAGTCAAGTAGATGTACAAAAAAATGGGAATGTCCTCCAAGTGTCATACTCAAAATTATTATTGATGAAGCTTTTGATGCCAAAAGTGAAAGGGGTGGTGTCAGTGTTGTGATACGTAAAGATGCAGGTTTGGGAGTCGCAACATTAGCAAGACCGTTTGAAAGTATGGAGGTCGAGGCATGTAGAGCAGGTAATCTGAAAACCCTTCATACTTTCATATTTTATTAATTTTGAAGGATTGAAAGACTTATCTGAATGTTTTCCATTGCATCCAAATTCGACACATCTACGGAGAAGCAATAGTGTTGCTCACAGGTTAGCTCACCTTGTTAGTACATGTTTTTTTTATAATATTTGATTAGATTAGACACCTGTTATTATTTAAGATGTTCTCTACAAAAATATTAAGGTTGTTTCTAATGTCACTCGAGGATCCGGGTCATGTCCACCCCTATGGCAAGCTTATGTTACTAGCAATTTTAATAAATAGTACCACGATTTTTACGGATGATCCTCCTTTGTTTAAAAAACAGTTATATTTTCTATAAAATTATTTTTAATTATGTAGTTTTTTCATCATGGATTACTGTTTCCATTTGCTGGGTAAACGTTAGCCAAGTTCCTATATATCCCTACTGGATACCATCTTTCCCTTCAATATATTTTATATTTTTATTGGTTTTTGATTTTGATTTTGTTTTCTTCTCTGCAATCTGCATGTTAAGACTGTCTGCAAGGTTTTCTCTTTAGTCAAAAGCACCTCCACGTTGGGACCCTCCCTTCCATACCACTGTTTTTATAATCCTAATTTTCCAATCACAAAGCCAAATATAAAAACAACAAACAATCCATGATCAAAATCCAATCATCAAAAACTTTAAAAAAGGCAAAGAGATTAGCAACAATCTCTGCGTGTAAAGCAAACCACAAGAAAAAAATACGGGCAAAAACTACACTACCCGCGTTGTACAGTGCTCCACAGTCGTTAACAAAGGGATAGTTTTGTAATTTTGTACCATCACAATAACTCAAATTTTACTGCAACATTGAAGAAAAAACAAACAAAACAAACAAACTTTCTCTCAAAGATCGAATGTTCATTCTCCCTGAAACTAGTTTCTCACTAATGAAGTGTTTTTTGGCCACAGACTGGTCAATGCTGGAAATCATGGTGTGTGATTGACCAAACCATTCTGAAAACTCAACCTAGAATTCAATGGCACCAATGCATCTCAATTCATAGAATACGGCGCTATTCAAACACCTCTAATGAACTAATCAGATCTGCTCTCGATAACCAGTAAGACATTACCCTGACGCCGTTGAATCGTTTGGATTTTCCGTTAACCTGGAAATTCTGACTGTCATTAAAAACAAGTCTCTGCGAATGAGATGATGCCACGTGTATTGGATCCATACCTGTATATTAGCGCTTTCCATGTAGCATTGAGAAAATGAGCATCCCCAATCTTCCTCAAGCTCTAGCCTATCACAAACCCAGAAACCCTTAAGACTGAAGTGTGAACCCACATCACCAAACCATGCCTGCAAGACCATTCCCTCCAAGTCCTCAACTTCCCATTTTAAGCCCACCCCATGTCTTAACCAAGACCAGGGTCTTGTTCTTGGCTCTCACAATCTCAGCTTCTTTAGTAATAATATCATCCGTTGTCTACTTTGTCTATTACCTCTGGCATTCCCTTGTGGACAGAGCTAAGACAATCCCATATGATTCCAGTGCACCTTTGAAGCTTGAAAGATTCTCATACAAGGACCTGAAGAATGCCTCCAATGGCTTTGATTCCGCCAATGTTATAGGCAAGGGTGGCTCTGGAACTGTCTTCCGAGGTATACTCAAGTGTGGTAAGTTGATTGCTATTAAAAAGTTGGATGCTTTAAACTTGCAAACTGAGAGAGAGTTTCAGAATGAGTTGCAGATTCTTGGGGGGTTAAGATCACCATTTTTGGTGACCCTTTTGGGTTATTGTGTGGAAAAGGATTTTAGGATCCTGGTTTATGAGTACATGCCTAATAGGAATCTCCAAGAATCACTTTTTGGAGAAGGTGTTTTGAGTTTGGGTTGGAAGAGGAGGTTCGAGATAATTGCTGATGTGGCTAGAGCACTTGAGTTCTTGCATTTGGGATGTGATCCTCCTGTTATCCATGGTGATATTAAGCCAAGCAACATTTTGCTTGATTTTGACAACAGGGCGAAGATTTCAGATTTTGGGTTGTCAAGGATTAAGGTGGAAGGTGAGTTTGGGGTTGACATGTTTAGCCAGGACTTGGGGAAGAGTCAGGAGCTGTGGAAAAGTCAAGAGCTGTCTGGAAACTTGGCTGTGGATACTTCTCCGGCCATTGGTACACCTGTGGAGGGTGCTAATGAGGTAGATTTTGCTCTTGCCTTGCAAGCATCTTCATCATCGAAAAATAGTAGGAAATCCTGTAATGTTAAAGCTTTGAACTTGAATTCCGTGAATTATAATGCTAACATTGCCTGTGAGAGTGAGGTTAAGAGTAGTGATGCAAAGGGAAAAGAGGTTTCAAGTGTAGATTCTGGTGGGGATGATTGGAATAATAGGTTTGTGCCTTATGATGATGAGCTCAGTAGTGTTGATCATAGTAAGGATTTGGGTTTTATTGCCGGTTTGGCTGTTGATGAGGCAGAGGATGCAAAGCAATGGGGGAAGGATTGGTGGTGGAAGCAAGATGGCAGTGGTGAATTGTGTAGTAAGGATTATGTTACAGAGTGGATTGGGAGTCAGATTTGCCCGTCTTCGAATCCTGATTGGGATGATGACAAGAAGAGCATCCCTGATCAGAAGACCGACTTAGATTTTGCATCTCCAGTTGATAAACTTGAAAATGGAAATGGACCCCATGTACTACAATTTGGGTTTGGAACTCTCAGTAAGGAGTTTGAGAAGAAGGAACCAAAAAGCAGGAAAAACCGTAAGAGGAAGCCGAGGAAGATGCAAGAGTGGTGGAAGGAGGAGCACCTTGCGGAGATTAGCAAGAAGGGCAGCAATATGAAAAACCTTGAAACAAAGTGGAAGAAAGGCTTCAAAATGCCGCGTTTTGATCTTGGTAGATGGTCTCATTTTCGCAGGAGAAAGAATTTTAGGGAACAAAGTCAAGAAAAGAGTGATCACAATGGTGAGTTCAGTTTCAGAAGGGGATGGAAGAAAAAGAATGCACATTCCGTTGGCAGTGACATGTGGAGTGGTGATCTATTTAGCCGTGAGCTAAGCAGCACAACAAGCATGAGAGGGACTTTGTGTTATGTGGCTCCAGAATATGGTGGATGTGGGTACTTGATGGAGAAGGCAGACATTTACAGTCTAGGTGTGCTAATCCTTGTGGTTGTGTCTGGTAGAAGACCACTACATGTTCTTGCATCACCGATGAAGCTAGAAAAGGCAAATCTAATAAGCTGGTGTCGACAGTTAGCTCAAGCCGGAAATATACTAGAACTTGTAGATGAGGGACTGAAGGATGAGTACAATAAAGACCAGGCAAGTTTGTGTATAAATTTGGCTCTTTCTTGCTTACAAAAGATGCCAGAGTTGCGGCCAGACATTGGGGAGATTGTTAAGATCTTGAAAGGGGAGATGGATCTCCCACCACTCCCTTTCGAGTTCTCTCCTTCCCCTCCTTCTAGATTATACAGCAGGAGCAGGTCAAGGAGAAAACAGACGACAACTGCAGAGTAGGCACCGTGTCATATGCTTCATTTCAGTTTTCTTATATCTTAGAAGAGTTCATTTTGGAAAATTGAGGCCTGAAAGTTGTGTATCATGTGGGGATTTTCTTGTTCTGTCTATAGTAGATAGATGATTCTGCTTTCTTTGCCATTACTGGGTTTGTGTTGAAGTTCACTCGAAGAAGTCCCTTTGTTGTTTCATCCATGTAACCAGGATTTCTCGATCATAATCAGATCAAAGTTTCGTAAATTTGTGCATTGGAATAACTAGTTGATCATCAAAGATGTGCAAATAGCCTTCCCAACATTGACAAAAACTACACAGCAATCCTATCAAGTTTGAAAAAGATCAATCTCATTGGAGCTTGAGAGTTGAAGTTACATGCTTTTACTTGATGTGATTTGTGCATTTCTTTATTCCATAAAGGTGATCTTTAAGAGTGATTACACAAGAATTGCTCCACCATAAAAGCCAGGTAGTTTTAGTTCACCAGCCATTACTGTAATTTTGACAAACACAGAAGATGACTGATCCCTTATTTCTGGTGGAGTTTTTTGTTTCTTCTGACTAGTCATGAACCACTGAAGTCTTAATCACGGGCCGAAGATAATCACTACTTAAGTATGAATGATTAGTCCACGAGAGGTTAAGACTAATCACCAAAAGTATAAATCACAAGGTCCAGGATGCATGTATTTTCATCATGTGTTTCCCTGCTGAATTATCACTCTTTTTCCTTTTCTAGAAAGAAGAGAAAGGAAATGTCACTGGCTACCTGGGCAAGGAAAAATTGAGTGTGTGATATTGGTGCTCCTCTTTTCTTAATGGACCACAAAAAAGACAACAGCAAAGAACTTTTGTACCATTTGAGTCATAGAAGAGGTTGTATAGTGCTGTTGCTTAGAGAACAAGCATGATGGCCACTGCTCTTTATCTTTTAATCTCAGAATTGCCGACTGCACTATGAAAACTTTTCCCTTCTGCCAACACTACGAAAAACATCATTTGTTTGTGGTACTATTCTTTTTTCATCTTTAAATTTTACTTGTAAGTTACTTGTACCTAGCATAAAACATTGAGCACCCCTATAGATTGCCAAAGGACAACTGAAAAAAGACACCCCAGAAGAATTCAAATAGATGTGCAACCATAAAAAAAGTTGATTTCAGTCTATAAGGTTTGTGTTCTAAAATCTGTTTCCTTGTTGTAAACACTGTTTAAGACTCCCATTTTCGTCGTAATAATCCAAGACATGCACACCACCTCTTGTCTTTAAAAGCTACTATTAGGAAATCACACTAGTCTGAGGTACCCAAAAACTAACTTATGCTAGTGGTTACCTCTCCTTAAAGGTTCTCAACTAGTTTTCGAATCTTCAACCTGTGATTCACTTTAAGACAAGAGATCGATGATCGGTAGTTATTGTGGGAAGGGACTCTCTAGTCAGTGTTAATGTCTATTTTTGAGAGATTGACAAATGCATACTATGGAGGCTTGTCCAATTTATTGAGTTGCTTCGTTTTGTTCTTGACAGAAAAGCGTCCTGGTAGTAATCTAGCAATACATAATTACGCGCAGTTTTCAACTTCATAATAATTGGACTTTGAATAGTCAGCATATTAGGAGAATCCGCTCTCATACTCGCGTTTTAATTTCAAATCCTTGTATGTCAGTTTGTTAGTGCTTTCCAGAAAATATGATGTTGGCTGCTCATGAATGTCTTCTGATGGGAAATATCAGGAAAAATAACATGGTTTAGGATGTGTTGTATTTCATCAGAATGATTAAACTCTTTTTATAAAAAGTTACAGAGAGTTGTTACATGATTTTCTCCTTATTATGTGGTATATGCCACCACTACCATGGCTAAGTCTTATAAAAACTGAGTAAAACATCTATAATATAGGAACAAAATACAATTATAAATATCATATAACACTTTCTCTTGTTCCGTATAGAGTAGATGTTGCCTTCTTGATACTTCTGTAATACCTCCTTAGAATCCTTGTCAAGCTAAAAAACATTGCAGGAGAAAAATTGATCTCGAACTAGTAAAAGAGTGCAGACCGTCGTAGGCGATGATATGACACTTATCTATGTTGCCTCATTAAAATTTTGCCAAGTAATAAAAAAACAACCTTGGTCAAGGAAAAAGAGTACAACGTGTCCTTCACATTTAAGACATTCATGTGTATGCCAGACTCCCCATGAAGTCTACATGTCCCCCTGATTCCAGCAATCAGGTTAGCTTAGATAAGCTAAGCAATCCTATGCTCTTCACATGCCTCTCAAATGTGGATTTGGCCAGTGACTTAGTGAATAAGTCTGCCACATTGTTCTCAGATCGAACTTGGTTCACTTGGATCTTGAGAAACTGTTGTTGTTGCTGATTATAGAAAAATTTGGACAATATATGCTTGGTATTGTTGCCTTTAATGTAACCTAGCTTCATTTGCTCAATACATACAACATTATCCTCATAAATGCATGTAGGTTCATCAGTGGTTGATTCTAGACCGCTTGATCTTCGAGTGTGCAATTATGACTCTCAACCATATGCATTCCTTAACAGCTTCATGTAGAGCAATAATCTCAGCATGATTCGAAGATGTAGCAACGAGAGTCTGTTTTGTAGATCTCCATGACATCGCGGTGTTTCCCATGGTAAAAACATAACCATTCTGGGAACGACCTTTATGCTGGTCAAAGAGATACCCAACATCAGCAAAACCGACCAACACATAATATGGATTGTTGGTGTAGGGGTGAAGGAAGGGGCGGCAACACCCCAACTGGTGGCATTCCTACTTCCTACAACAAAAGTTTTTCTTCGTGCCTATATAACAAACTCATATCTATCATATCTTTTAAGTGCCGAAAAATTGTCTTTATGCCATTCCAATGAAGTTGTGTGGGTGCTGAGCTAAATCTAGTTAATAAGTTTACAACTAATGAGATGCCTGATCTTGTACATTGAGCTAAGTACAATAATGAACCTAATGCACTTAGGTAAGACACTTCAGCCCCAAGACTTCTTTGTCCTCATCCTTTAGATGAAATGGATCCCTTTTTGGATATAGGCAGCGGACGATCATAAGAGTGCTAACAGAATGTACTTTGTTTATGTTAAATCTTCTTAATATTTTATGGACATAAGATGACTAGTGGATAAATATTTCACTACTACGGTGCTCTAGAGCTAGGCCTAGGCAAAACCGTGTCTTCCCAAGAACTTTCATTTTGAACTCGGATTTTAAATATTTTGCAGTATTCTTTAACTCGTCAAGAGTCCCAATAATGTTCATGTCAACAACGTACACAGCGACAATTTCAAATCCGAAACTTGTTTTCTTAACAAACACGCATCTGCATAGTTCATTATTTACATATCCCTTCCCAACCAAGTATTCACTTAGATGATTATACCACATACGTCTGGATTGCTTCAATCCATATAGTGAACGTCTCAACCTTATTGAGAACGCGCTCCGTGGTTTAAAGCTACTTGATTTAGGTAATGGCATTCCATTAGGAACTTTCATATATATATATATAGCTGAATCCAAATCCTCATAGAGATATGCAGTAACCACATCTATAAGCTGCATGTCAAGTTTTTTAGAAACTACCAAACTGACAAGGTAGCAGAAGGTTATAACATCCATTACGGGAGAGTATGTCTCCTCATAGTCAATTCCAGGGCATTGTGAGAAACCTTACGCCACAAGGCGGGATTTATATCTTAATACCTCATTCTTCTCATTTCGCTTTCTAACAAAGACTCATTTATGTCCCACACGCTTTACACTTGGCGGGGTTAACAGTACCGGGCAAAATACCTGTCTCTTTGTTAGTGAATCTAATTCAACCTGGACTGCTTCTTTCCATTTGGGTAAATATGCTCTCTGTTGACATTGTTCAACAGAGTAAGGTTAAATATCATCATGTTCTATGATTTCCTGTGCAATTGAGAATGCAAATGCATCATCACGGATCATAGATTCTCTATCCAGTATCTCATGTATGCTAGCATAATTCATTGAGATCTCTTTATTCGCTATACTTGGATCAATTGTTGGAATTCTCTCCAAATTTGTAGTCTCACAGACATAATTGTAGTCGGGAATAATTTCATGAGTTAGATTTTGAGTGTTGATGATCAATGGATTATGTTGTGCCAAACTCCCCCTCTTTCTAGGGTGAGTATCCATTGAACCTACAAGTTTTCCCCTCTTTCTTTGGGGAGCCGCAGCCTCAGTCACCACACGTCCACCAAGTGTGGTGTTGATACTACCTCTAATATTAGGAACAACGGTCTTACATCCTCTTTGTGGGGTGTCTATCCTTGCAGGCACATTTACAGCAAGTATATGTGATCAAATCTGCTACGTTTTGAAGCTTTATAATTCTCTGAACTTCACTATCAGCTAGTTCAGAGCGGGGATCAAGATGAGACAGAGTGGAGACATACCAAGACAATTCATGTCGTTGTTGTGGAACATTGTTTGTCCTTCCTCCCTCTAACGATAGGAAGGTTGACTCATTAAAGTGACAATCCGCAAATCATGCTGTAAAGAAATCGCCTGTCAAGGGTTCTATATAGCGGATTATAGTTGGACACACATATCCAACGTATACACCTATTCGTCTTTGAGGACCTATTTTTCGTGTAATGGTGGTGCGATAGGCACATAAACTGCACAACAAAAAATGCGTAGATGTGAAAAATTTGGCTTGTATCTAGTAACCAACTGGTATGCATAAAATGGTTGTCTAGCAGCAGGTCTGAAATGAATAAGCATGGCTGCATGTAATATCGCACAAGCCCAAGCAGAAGTAGGGAGATTGGTGCACATGACAAAAGCCCGTCCAACTATTTGAAGTCTTTTAATGGCAGCTTCTGCGAGACCATTTTGGGTATGTACATGGGGAACTGAATGCTCAACATCAATCCCAATGGACATGCAGTAATCATCAAATGTTTGCGATGTAAACTCCCTAACATTGTCAAGATGTATTGACTTAATAGGATGATCTAGGTGGAGAGCCCTCAAGCGAATAATTTGTGCTAGGAGTTTAGAATATGCAGCATTTCTTATGGACAAAAGTGCGACATGTGACCAGCGTGTCTAAGCATCCACCAGTACCATGAAATATCTAAATGGCCCGCATGATGGGTGGATGGGTGAATCCCATAAGTCATTTCTTATGACATGGTTAGATTCAACAACTCGAATGGTTGTTATACATAATCCATTTGGCCGACACATTAATTTTTCTAATATTCAGTTTCTTCCAGAATCATTAGAGGTAATGCATAAGTATTCAATTCCACTCTCACAATGCGTATTTGTATGGAGTTCTTTGGCTCGGATGTCTCTACTACTTAAAAGGGTTCTTAGGGCCCTAAGAGCATAGAGAGCATCCTTGATGGTAAGGATAGTGTCATTTGACAACATAAATTGGGCTTTACCACACCCTTGGATCAATTTCGTAGATCCTCCCATCATTGTGGTTAAAGATATTCGACAAGACATAAAGTCGGTAAAGAGTTGTCAATGACAAAGCATAGTGTGTGTGGTTCCACTATCGACGAGACAATCAAGTTCTTCGAGAAACATACCTACAAAAAGAAAAATTTGGTTTCAGAAAATCATTTTCTGACCTTAATGCACTCAAACATGCATAACTTTGTCTATAAAATAGATATTGATAAATCAGATATAGTTTTGGAAACTAGACATCTGTAGCTTTCCAATCATATAAAATCCATTATCTAGTTCACTCTGATCTATTACCAGTAGTCTATCAAAGTCGACTGATTTACACAGTCAAATTCTGGTTTTGCACTTATTGCGTTTTGTAGTTATTTTCAAGGATTTACACTTTGTTGATCCTGAAAATAGTATATGAAGGTCTTTGCTAGCATTTATTTCATCTATAATCGTTTGGTTAGCTCTTTTCACTCATAACCAGGCTAGGAGAAATTGATGTAGGTGGGGCATAACGCGTTCAAGTACACTATTATCTAAAGTCTCCCTTTCTAGACATTATGAGCTACTAAGGTGAGCCCTAGTAAAAAATAGATTCATAAATACTATAAATTGATTACTGTAGATATAATATAATCTAGCATGTTTTTAAACAAATGTCTTTATTGATAATGCTAACGATATATAACAAAGTTGATAATCCAGAAGGAAATTGAGTAAACATTGTCAAACATTAGGCACAAACGCCTTTTATTCTTGGAATTTTAAATAAAAACTCTAATCAAAATTCGGTGTCTCATGAATTGAGTCTCTGCCACTTTTGAAGTCTGTTATGTTGAAATTAATATTAGGTACATCTACATCTTCTATTTCATTATTGTAAGCTTCTAGGTCAAGCTTCTCACGGTATGCTTTATATTGATCAACAACTCCCTTGCCAGCTTTGCAATATTTGTACCAATTATTGTTTGATCCACATCTGTTGCAATTACCGGTGTTTTCTCCCTTGTCTCGAGTTCATAAGCCTTAGCCTTGCCTTTATCAACATAGGTGGCTCAGACACTTGGGTAACTTCAGCCTCCATGCCTCCTCGGCTTCTTTGGCCTCCTCCTCTCCCTCGGCCTCCATGGCCTCCACGCGGTGTGTGTTCCTTCTTAAAGTGATTTTGAGGACTAAGACACCCTTCCAATCTTCCCTTTCCAGTAGGGTTCTACTCCTTGCTCTTCCCCTTTGAAGTGCTTACATAGTTTGCTTCGAGAATCGTCTTTGTCTCAATCGGTCTTGAACTATTGTTCACAAGTATGCTATCATGTTTTTCTGCAACGAACATAATCTGAATTAGCTGATTAAAACTTGTGATATTACCTGTTCTAACTTCATTGTGGTACTGATGCACAAGAATCCTTGTAGGAACCGAGATGCTGGAGAGGGTTTTCTCGAGCACGTCAGCTTCAGTCACATTTTGCTCACAGTACTGAAGCATAGATCGAAGCTTGAGCAATTCAGAGTTGAAATCTGCAACAGTTTCGGAGTCTTGGAACGTAATGTTGTTCCATTTCTCTTCAGATCTAGGAGCAGGGTGTCTGCAACATTACCAAAGAGATCTTCAAGTGCAAGCCATAAAGCTCCTTGACATTCATATACTTCCATTGCAGTGTAGGATCCAAATGGCTTCTCATTATGATGATAGTTTGTGTCTTCATGGTTGATGTTGGTTGATTAATAAGGTTTTCATTGAGTGGTTGGATAGTGGTGAAGATAGCCTTAGCAGTCAATGCGTTGTGTCCCCCATCGGTGATACTCAATGCCTTGTGGGTCCAATTTTTCAAAATTAAGCTTCGGTTCAGACATCTTGAAATAAAACAAAAGATGTATTAGTTTCATAGTTTAAAAGACATCCACGACAACTATAAATTTTCCAAAATTAATATCTGGATTAGACCTTTGCATATATGGTCTACAAACTCTCTTGGTTCATTTTTATCGATGTATTTATGAACTATTTTGTCTGAATCGATAGTGAATTCTATTGATTCACATGGACTTCATTGTCCATTTATGAACATAGTTCCATAATTTTCATTATAATAGAAGGGGGAAGGAATTTATGAATTCTTTAGGTAAACAAGAGTAAAATAGTACGTTATTTTAATTAAAATTACAGAAAGCATCAACTTTAATAATGAAATTAAATTTTTTCTGTTTTTTTTTCAAGTAGAACTGGGTCTGGTCAGGTTGAGTCGGGTCTCCCGGTCAGGCCTGTTTGCTTCTGGGTCAGGTCAGTTCTTCTTGATTCCAGGTCAGGTCGCCGGGTTTGATGCAGCTTTTCTGGTTCGGAGGCGTGGAGGAGGACCAGAGGAGGACGCCGGATGGTGTGCCTGGGTTCGTCACGCCTAGTGGACGAGCTGTGACGTTGAACAGAGCTGATGAATAGAAGGTGCGGAGGTGGACTGGAAGCTTTCCTAGGTTTAGTGCCTGGGTTCCGGTCCGATCGAGGCAGTGCTAGGGCTGGGCTACGTCACGCTGGTTCGATCGAGGAGGTAGGGAGGAGCGCCTGGGTCGTGTGCCAAGTGTGCGTGGGTGGACGGGGACTGCAAGTGTGGCTCCGATTTGGAAGGTGACGACTGGAGCTCGGCTCGGCTGCTACGCGGCTTAGCCGCTCCGGCTTGGCTGAAAATCTACAGATGTTTGTTATCAAAACTCAGAAGAGCAGTGCTGATAACGTATTTTAGGAGAATGTTGTGTTGTATTTCATCAGAATGATTGAGCTCTTTTTATTACAAGAGCGGTTACATGATTTTTTTTCTTATTTTGTGATACATGCCACAATTACCATGATTACGCCTAACCTTACTAAGTCTTATAAAGACTGAGTAAACATCTATAATACAGGAGCAAAATACAATTATAAATATCATATAACACGACATGATAACTCTTTGCTAGAGCCATAATATTATTGAATAATTTTCAGAATATCTCATAAGCTAAGAGACGGTAGAGAAAACGACAACAACAACAATATGTACACCAGTGACGTCCAAGTATATAGCATAAGCTTCTGATCATATGAGTAGACAGAGTAGTTGTGCTACCTCTTTAATATGATGGGCCTGTTGCCCGGCTTTGCTTTTGAGACACCTCCTGCTCTACCTGTGGCACATTCAACTACTTCTTTCTTGCTTTCATCTTTCAAGTTGTTAAC
Source organism: Comarum palustre (assembly GCA_951800085.1). Taxonomy (NCBI): domain Eukaryota; kingdom Viridiplantae; phylum Streptophyta; class Magnoliopsida; order Rosales; family Rosaceae; genus Comarum; species Comarum palustre. The sequence goes on from OX637572.1 coordinate 18,744,639, forward strand.
CTCCAAGTAGGTTCTTGCTGATGCGCCTGTGTTAGAAATATGCTAAAATCTCAATGAAATCCCAAATTATAATAAATATCTTCCCTGCAGAAAACTCAAGCAGTATAATTCCAAAGCTATACAAATAGATACAGCTGTGTAATTCATTACATAGCTTAAACTGTAAAGTTACGTAAATTTTATAAAAACCATTAATAGGAAAGTCCTCAACGAGTCCTTATTTTAGAGGTTCTCGTTAGAAGAGCTTCTATCTAACAAATAGAAGAATAGCCATGTCAACTGTCTCGGTTCTAAAGCTCAAATCTTTAGTTTCTAATAAACTAGAGCCGCTCTGAACTAATAAGATCGGACATTGTCCCATCTTGCATGTTGACATTTTAGTATTATTGGAGGGAAAATTGTTAGAGATATAATACCACATTGGGAAAATTGAACTTTATTTGTGGACTTATAATGGTTTGCGTTACTCTCTTTATTGTCAATTGATTTTAAATGTGAACTTTAGACTACTTTATCATAAGAAAAATAATAATCTCACATCAAAAAATGAGACATTACCTTTGGGTTGCTCTCTCCGCTGCGAATTAGTTTTAGATGTGACAAAAACAATAGCAATTATTATTTCTCATTACATTCATTAGTTGTTTCTCATATGCATGTGTTGTCTTGGGAGCTGAACAAATCAACAAAAGAATAATACAAGGGACAGAAACATTCACAGATGAAACGTTCTAATTGATATGAGAATCTGTGAGAATTCTTGCCTCGTTGGTCTTGCATTAGGACACAGATTCTTCTTGCGTCATTGGTCTTGCATTAGGACACAGATTCTTCTTGCGTCAGAGGCTATGTGCAAACTCTAAAATGAGGCCTCTCCCTTTTTGTCTGGGCGTGTGTACGTTATAGTTATATAAGAACATAAATTCTGTATATGATTCATATAAAAGGTAATATCATCTTGCTAATTTAATATCAATCAAGCCAACAAACAAAAAAAGTTGTATTTAAGTTTGAAGGAACCTGAAAACATTTATAACTAAGAGCTTCCTACACCTTTTCCATAAATGTATCCTTAACAGTTCAATTTTCTGAGTTGTACAAACAAAAATCAAATGACTGACGCATAGTCTTCCATCTGCAACAAGAGATGTCCATTAGGCCCTACTTGTAAAATTATCCAAACAGAACTAAAACAAACAACAAAGCTGCTAACAATAAAATTGTACATACCTAAAAGTTTCCATTGGATCATCAATAATGCATTGAAACTATTACCAACCCTTTACCAAAATAAACAAAAATAACTAGTGCAATATTACTTTCTGAACATAGATCTTCTTACATTCTTAGAAGAAAAATCATTAATTCATCTTTCATAATCAACATTTTCCAGAAATTCTTTTTCAATGAAAATCAAAGCTAAAGCATTTAATCTTTCTTGTGACATGGTTGATCGCAAGTAAGATTTTAATATTTTTAGTTTTGAAAATGTTCTCTTAACTGATGCTACTGTAATAGGAATTGTCAACAAAATTCTATATACAAGACAAGTAGTTGAATAGCAATTTGCTCTCTTCATAGATGGTAGTGATGTTTTTGCACTTGTTGTCTTGTAAAATATGTTAGGACATGTAATAAACTGGATAACACTACATAGAAGGTTTGCAGTGAGTTTAAAACTTTATGTATTCTCAGAGATATATATGATAAGTTTTCTGATTTTTGTATTTTGGCTTCCTATTCAGTTTAGGAAGTCTAGACTTTTTCTTAGGAGACATGTAAGCTGCAAAATTGCAGTAATGAAGGATTAATATTACACTAGGCTAATGTTATTAAATGATACCCCACCTCACATCTTTCCTAAGATTAGTTCGGGAAAAAGTTACAATTCTAAACATGGTATGGAAGTGCCTATTTAGGTCCTGATCAATTACGAATGTCACCTGCAATTGCACCTTATCGACAAAATTCTTGTTGTTACCAAAATCCTTGATGATTCATTAATTATTAGTCATGAACACCTCACAATACAAATTGCATAGAATACATAAACTATTAATACATAATACATTAAGAAATTGTCTTCTCTCTTTCTTAATAACAATAGACAATATGTTATAGACAGTAGCAATACGATCAAGAATCATAAAATCGATCAAGTCATCAAGAAACAAGAACAACAAAACAACTTTTGGAAAAAAATTGAGAAAATGAGATTACCTTTGAAAACTGTATATCAATGAGATAATAATCCAACACCCGATTGGTTTCAATGAAAAATTGATCTTTTCTGAAATCAAATTGGGGTTTTGGGTTCTTTTTTTTTTCTCGAGAGAGAGTCAGAGAGATATGAGAAGACGAATGAGAACTGGTGGATATAAAAAAAACTTTAAAAAAGGCCAATAGAAAAAAGAAAAAAAACCAAAAAAAGAGTTTGGGAGGAATCGAAAATTCCTTAGCCAACTATGCTATGACTTCATATGTTCACTTGTTTACCTTTTTAATATTGATAAAGTAGTCTGGGGTTCAACTCCAAAACCAATTGGCAATAGAGAGAGTAGCCCAAACTCTTATAAACCACAGGCAAGGTCTCATATTCCCGATGTGGGATATATATCTCAACACGCCCCCGCACGTGTGGCGAATCTTTAAGCCTAACACGTGGACAACAACTTGGGTGGTCGTGGAGTTCGTGTGGCCTTTGGGCTTCACACGTGGACTTGGGTAACCCGCTCTGATACCATGATAAAATAGTCTGGGGTTCAACTCCAAAACCAATTGGCAATAGAGAGAGTAGCCCAAACCCTTATAAACCACAGGCAAGGTCTCATATTCCCGATGTGGGATATATATCTCAACAAATATATATAGATACCCATATAATTTGTTTTTCTGAGGCTCTGTGCGACTTCACGCCTCCCACGGCCCAAAGGCCGCCCCTGGTCCTGCATTAGAACACAGATTCTTCTTGCGTCATTAGTCTTGCATTAGGATATGAGTCGAGACACCTTACTGTGAGCTGCTTGCTGCTTGCTGCTTGCTGCTTGCTGCATTCTGTTACCTGCTTCATGTTGCTCTCATGCACTACATTTCCCTCCATAATGCTTTCCAGTTCATTCGAATCCCAAGAAGACCGGAGTCTTTGTATCTCATACATTTTCTTTCCTGTCAACATTTCACACATTATCATCCCCAAGTTAAACACATCACTTATCTCTGAATAATGATTACAGACAAGTACTTTTGGAGCTAATGTCCCTAAGAATCCGAGACATTCTGAAACTACATGGTCTTGGTCCAAAGGAATTGGTAGTGACATTTTAGAAATCAGACAGCTTGGCAACCCAGTCCTGGTCCAAGATGTTTTCAGTTCTTATGTTTCTATGAATGAACACCTTGGAAGAGCCATGGTGAAGATACGAAACTGCATCTGCTATTACAAATGCAATCTCTTGAGATATAATCCTACATCAGAAAAGACCTTGCATGTGGGTTAATAAGGGTTTAGGCCTCTCCACCCATTGACAATTGTCTTCAACTTGATCTTCTACTAGTAGGATCCGATACCTATCAGACAAAATTTTTATCTTTCGTCTCATAAGGTTCAACATATGCGACGAAAAAACATTCGTCGCATAGGTAAAAACTTATGCACCGAAAATCTATATAGTCGCTTAAGTTGACATATATACGACGAATATATAACTTATACGATGCAAATGCTTTTGTCTCTTAGGAACAAACTTATGAGACAAAACATAATTATTCGTCTCATAAATAAGGAACCAAAGCGACAAATTTCACAGTCCGTCGCATAAGTTTAAACTTAGGCGACGAAAGATGAACCTATATGACTAAGTCATGTCGTCTCTATTCGCATATCTGAAGCGACGAATAACCACATTTCGTTGCATAATAATGCCCACATTTCGTCGCATAAGTGATTTCGACTTTATTTCATCTCTCGCTCTGTGGTCAGATCTAAAACTGTGAGTTGAGGTATGACGCAGCAGAACTGGGTGCTCTTCTCTCTACTGAAACATTATCGATTTTTTTTCTCAAATTTCGACTTCTAAAGGTTTGTCTAACTCTCTACTAGCTTGGTATAATCCCATTCCCTCTTCTTTTAACCATTTGTACTTCATTTTTTTTCCATTAATTTGGGGCTAATTAATATTGTTAGTTAATGATGATCTTGTTTGTTGATTATACATTTGAATTCATGTTATCCACTAGATTTGATGTAATTTCTCCATGTATTTAGACCATGTATCAATGTTTTCCACAATTTTAGGGTATTCGGAGTTCATTTGTTATGGAAATAAAATACAAGAAAATAGGGAACAGAATAGTGACGAAAATCCTAAACTAAAAGAAAACCAAATCTAAGCTACTATATACATGCGACCAACCTCAGACAAACACACAAACTCAACACAAAAACATATTGATGAATAACAATTCTAGCAACCTATAATCATGTAAATTCGATAGTTGAACCAAATTTCAAGAGAAAAGCCCACGCGGCCCAGTAATCCCTCATGTCTTTCTAAATTATCTCTAATGCCCGTGCACGCCACTGACAATATTAAAAAATTTCATGCAATGCAAACACGCTTCACATAACATAAATCATTAAGTTTAAGCACAAATTCGAACATACTAACATATAAATCCTCACACGCGGCTGACAACTCATATATTAGCATGCATCCTATGATTAATCTATACGAATGTTAACTCATATTAACCCACGCAGTCCAAATACAAGTCTTGGTATATTTTTACGAAGAACAAATCATAGCATTTCAATATCGAACAAGCATGCATGATCAAGATAACTAAAAAGTCATTCAATCAATGAATAGAAACACATACACGACACACACATGAATCAAGAACAAATTAAAACAGAAAAATATATTGAAAATAAAGAAAGAAAATCATGAGTTACACTTTTCGTTCTTCAACACGCTCGAAGCACGCCAAGGAAACTATGAAATTACAAGAGGAATTGAAAAGGCTAAACTAGGGTTTATGGAAGAGGTAGAGAGATGGAAGAAACTAGGGTTTCTGAGTTGTTATGTGTCAAGATGAGGTCTCCTCATTCGTTGGTTTGCTGTCCCTATTTATATGGGACAAGGGTTGCATTTTCCTTCTTGAATTAGGTCTTCTTTCCTTAATTAGCAAACTTGGGCTTGATTACCCCTTATGAATTTCCACGAAATTAAGGATTAAAAATACTCAGAAATAGGCCTTCAAAATCCAGCAAAAAGCCTTCAAAAGGTCCAAGAAGTCGTCCCTCAAAATTAGCCTAAAACCCGACTTCAACAGAACCTTGCCGAAAATTCAGTTTCTGGCAGTTTTTCTTCCGACTTTGAGCTATCGTAACTTCATCAATTATCCACCTTTCAGGATAGTTCTTGGCTCTAAATTGAAGTAATCTCTCTTGTCTACAACTTTGGTGAAGAAACTTTTCAGAGAATAAGTCTTCTTAATGGTGTAAAGTGGCTCGAAAGGTTGATAGTCAGTTTACTTTCTGAATTTTCAGTTTTTGGGTCCAACTTTGAGGACTTGTAACTTGCGCTTCACGACTTCTTTTTGAATGATTCTTGGCATGATAATGAAGCACAAAACCTGTACTACATCTGTGAATTGAGAACTGGCCAAAAGGATTCTTCATTGAAAACAGAAGAAAATAAGCTATTTTCAGACTTCAAATATATGCTTCTTCGAGGGTAGTTTTGCACACATCTTTTTTTTACTTCATTTGAGCTTCTTGACCAATGGAATGACCATTCTCTATACTTTGCAACACCACTCCATAGACGAGGCCTTAATTGCCTGGACTTAGCTCTCATTTCCTTATAATCGCTCTCCAAAGTACCTAAGAAATAAACTATGTTCAATTGACATTATTAAGCAAAAGTGTAAGGTTTCAACTATATATTCGTCTCATAAAATGCTCCTATCAGTGGACCTAGGTGAACCCTCTTTTTGAGCCTTGGCCGATAAGTGCGCTGCATACTTCTTGAAGTCAATACAGCCCAGATCAGCCAAGTAATTCATATTGGCAGTAACGGCCTCCTCTCTTGCTTTGCTCACCTGCGATTCCTTCTCCACCTTAAATAAGGCTTTCATTTTTTTAGCTTCTTAAACCTTGGCAGCGAGAGCACGTTGCTGGGACTCTATAGTCCTCTCCTTCATAGGAAGACCCTGCTGAAACGATTCCACTTCATGGTTGTGGGAGGCCAGGAGCCAAGTCACCCGTTCCACCTCTAATTTCATTGACGCCACTTTAGATTTGTCCTCGAGGGACTTGGCGGAGGCATTCACCAAATTAGCTTCCCGATCATCCACGGCGGTTATCACACAGTTATAAGGAACCTGAAGCTCTCTGAGCTTCCTATTTGCCAACGCCCAACCTTCCTTGGCTTTCTTCAACTGTTGGCGAAGAACGGAGTCTGCTCTGCGAGTGCCGTGAACATTCTTTAAGGCTTGAGCCAGGACCGCCAAAAGCCTCATCCTGCTGCTCAGGGCATTCCAGGCCTGCCACCCTAGCAAATTGGCAAAATAATTGCACAAGTAGCTAGTCAGACAGCGTTGCCCGCGGAAGCGCATCGATCACCGGGAAGGAAGAACCCTCAGTCAATGTCCTTACCACAACCGCATTAATGGAATCCTCAGCCATAGTGGACTCGGGTAACGAGAATGACACTGCCATAGCCTCAACAGTGGAACCCTCATCTTTATGGGCAGCCATGATCGCACCATCTTTCCGCTGCTTCCTCCTCTCCTGCACTGGAGCAGCGGAATCTTAAGCCTTACGCATCCTACGATTCCCCTGCTCAACAGCCTTAGAAACAAGTTCTTCATTCAAAGAATCGTCGCCTACCGAATGAACCACTGGGGAGTGAGGAGGGAGATCCTTGCCATTAGGACCATTCTGATGGGTATGAATGGGAACAGGGTGCGACTTCACAAGCTCTAAAGACTTCTTAACAGCCCCGTACTCTATCACTTCTACCCCAGCTAGTCGAAGACGCTGTCTCAGTACACACTCCGTAACCGTTTTCATTGCTTCATCAAATGACATCTAGTCAGTAATTGGCACCTTCCGGGCAATGAGAAACTGTTAGAGAACCGTTAGGAGCGCTGGCTTCGCGGTACTACCAAATTGAGCACCGCCAACTAAAAAACAACAAGTCGACAATATTGATAAAGAAAGAGGCATAAAGCCATCACCACATAAAAGAAAACGAAAAACGAACCTGGAGCTCGGGACAACTTTCAGTCGATAAGACATGGCCAAGAAGCGACGATACGCTGGTTAGTGGTCCTCCACTCCAACCAAAGAACACTCTCTAAAGGCGTTGTTTCTCAACGGCGAGAAATGGAAATCGCCTGTATTTTGCCAAATGAAATTGTGACTGAGCCAGCCAACGACATGCATACAACGGAATAAATTGCAAGAAAACCAAAAACAAGGATATTAAGCCCCACCCTCAATCGGTTGGAAGACGAACTTCCTATAGGGCGTCGAGCGAACGATGCCACCAAATTTTCCAAACTCCCAGCCCTTGGTGGCGACACAGGCATTTGTGTATCACTCATTTTCACACTATGGAATACTCTCTCTATATAGGATTTAACGTGCCGCTTCCTGTAGTCCGCACTAAGAGACAATGTTGTTGTAACGCGCTTCCCTTTCTATGGAGAGTATCACATATCGTAAAATTGTGTGATCTCTGCCACATAAGGTCGTTAACAACCACACAAGTCCTAAATAATGGCCATCGCCATCAAAATCTTGAACATGTTCAATCCCATCTGGCCAACAGCGATGTCCAACTCCATGATCACGTAGTGAAGACAAGATTCAAGAGGTAGTTTCAAACCGTCCAAAAAATTTGAATTTTTAATAAACTTTAGCCGACGAATTTTGTCGGCTATAGTTATTTATTTATTTAACTTTAGCCGACGAAATTAGGGTAATTCGTCGGCTATAGTTATTTATTTATTTATTTAATTTATTTATTTAACCTTAGCCGACGAAATACCCTAATTTCATCGGCTATAGTTATTTATTTTATTTATTTAACTTTAGCCGACGAATTACCCTAATTTTGTCGGCTAAAACCCTAAACCTTATACGTAGAAGCTTCAAACGAAAAAATCATGAAATAAGATATGAAAGGAATGGTGAAATACGTCTATGGTTGAAAAATCATGTAATTCCGGTAAAGTCTCGGTACCGATAATTGCGGTTAACTCAATTTTCCATTCTTTCTCCCTAGAGGTAGCCCTATCTCCGGTAGTTATTTTTCATAAAATTTTTATACCACTGGTTGCGTCTCATTGATTTAAAACTATTTTCAGTTGAAGGTCCGGGCAAAATACGTAATTTAGACGGTCAAATGACCGTTTCCGTGCGTTAAGGGGTTTGACTTACGTGATTGACCGTAGGGATCGAGCCCTTAACGTTGTCAAATTAAGTTGAATTTTTCCTATATACATATTTCAACATAATGATCATATCAGACGGTCGGAATTTTGTTTCTCAACTTTGACCATCGGAATCACAACATGCGTACTAATGTTGTATAACTTGTTTACTAAACTTTAAGTAAATGTTTCGTTTCTAAAACAAACTCTACGTAGAAACTTCAAACGCAAAAAGTCGTGAAATAAGATATGACCGGAATGGTGAAATACGTCTACGGTTGAAAAATCACGTAATTCTGGTAGTCTCGGTGCCGATAGTTGCAGTCAATACAATTTAGGGGTTTGACTTACGAGATTGACCGTCTAAATGAAGTCCTTAAATTTATCGGATAAAGTTGAATTTGTTGATTCAAAAGTTTGCTGCCGTGAACAACCCAATACCTCAACATTTCAATGCATAAAAGAATTTTAGAATTATCTTAAAAAAAAGAGAGAACTAATGTAAGTTGTGTACAGGTAGATAGAGTTGTTCTTATTTTTAACTAGAAACTAAACAGTCTATGTACCATGTCTCTTACAAAATAATCACATACGCAGCTATGGTCCGGTGGTTGGGTAGACTTTAACAGTGAGGTATGAAACTGTTGACGGCAGCAAATTTGAAATAGTAAAACGACAAAAAATGATAATTGAGTATAAGATTGAAGATATTATAATTCGGGGTCATTTGTAATTAATTCATAGAATTTCATTGATTTCGGTAGTTAATCTCACCCTTTTTTGTGCATCTAATTGAGATCAGAATTTTTCCTAACCCCCTAGCTCCCATCACCAAGCCTATTTGTTGTGGTGTCCGTGGTAATTTGAACTCCCTCGCCATTTGGCTTCTGCTCTTACATGCAATACCATTATATGTATGTGTGAGGTTTCTTAATTACCTAGCATCTATGTTATGGTTATGTTATTGTACAATACGTTTTGAAAATTTCAAGTATTTGTGGTACGTTCAGGACCCACCGATGAGATACGAATGGAACCACCGATGAGATACGAAATTACTCTGATGTCCTTATTCATATCTCATCCTTACTGAACGTACCACCATACTTGAAATCTTCAAAACGTATTGTACAATAACATAACCATAACATAGATGCTAGGTAATTAAGAAACCTCACACATACATATAACACACAACTACATAGAACGCGCGACATACAAAGCGGCGTGAATTAAACCTAGCTAGACACATGCATATGCAACCTAGCTAGCTAATTAACACACTGTTATTGAGTATTGAGAAAAAGGATACCACACACAACCATAATAGATATATAGAGCGCCGGCCACCAACACAACAAGAAGAGCAGAATACTACACCAGGCCACTAGTGCTGCAAGCCTGCAACTCATGCATCATATGCAGAGTCGCATATCCTCTTGACAAAGTCCCTGCTCCCGTCGTTGTTGTCGAATATAGCCATCATAGACTTTTCCGGCAGCGAGACGACGAAAGCACCATGCTGCTGGTACGCCTACTCAGATTGGGCTAGCACCTCAGCCCTCACAGCTTCGGGACCACTGTACAGATGCGGATCCACTTTTGCCAAAGTGATGATTTGGTTGCCATGCACCTTATCTAATTGGACCATGTGAGGATCGGTTAATGGTGGTACGTTCACCTCGTCTAACTCATCATCAGAGTCACTAGGCGAGTACGCGGCATGGCACGCATCTAACAGAGTCCAATGACTTGAACTCCTCGAAGTCAAATCGAGATCCAGATCTCCTCCCTTCAATACGGCGAGCAGAGTGTGGCCTCGATACGCCTGAACAGCCGCATTGTAACGCGGCAGACGTGCAGAATGGAGCTCTTCTGGGCTGTTATGGTCTGCAACGTCTACATTGACCAAAGTCTTCCTTCCGACATTGTTCTTAATGACTACCAATTTGAAGGTTCTTTTTCTGGAACCAGAGGAGGTGGAGGAAGACATTCTGGCAGAGATCGATTAAGAGAAAACAGTGGTATTTTTGAATGGTTTGAAGTTAAACTGGGTTGAAAGCATGGATCGGATTGAAGGTAAGCACATATATGTAGCTGGAAGACTGTGTTTCTCTCGTGACTTGCATCGTCATCAATCTCTACCCAGTCCATTTTACGTTCCTCTTCTAGCTTACATGTTCAACGATTCTCTCTTTTCTCTTGTTCATCCCATTTTAGCTAACTCGTACTACTCTGCATCGTCAGGGGCATCTCTTCATTTCATTTCTCCTACATTATTACTAAGGAAAGTTAAGTGGGTTGAATGTATCGGGAAGACTGTGTTCCTCTCGTGACTTGCATCGTCATCAATCTCTCCCTAGTCCATTTTACATTGCTCTTCTAGCTAACATGTTCAACGATTCTCTCTTTTCTCTTGTCCATCCCATTTCTAGCTAACTCGATCGTACTACTCTGCATCGTCATCTTGGTAGCTGGCATAAATTATTATTCAAGGCCCCAAATGAAAATGGGGTGGAGTTTAGAGAAATATTGAGTGAATTGAATGAAGAACACCATCTATCATCTAAGTAGTCTATAAACCACAGCAGGATCAAAAAATGTTGTCGATGATGATGTTCCAAGCATGCATACAATTAATCAATGACCAGGATCGATCATCTCTAAGCTCGAACCCTATATCAATAATAAGATGTATAAGGATGAGGTAGCTGGCGATAGCAGAAAAGGGTCATTTGGTTATAAAGTTACAGATCTAGCTTGTGAAGAGAAGCAAAGAAATGAAAATGGAAAACTGGCCATGTGACTGATATCAGTAAGAGGTTCCACTGTTGGAACACCTCAGGATCAAAGACACTGCTTATCATCCGCTAGGTTTCTGATATGAATTGGAGTTAGGTGTTATACTGTTTATGTTGAATTTGAAGCAGGAAACTGCAGTTTTTTTTGTTTTTGTTTTTGAGGAAATGGAAACTGCAGTAGTATTTAAACTTGTGTTGGCAAGTAATCTGAACTTTGTGAATTTAATGAAATCATTAATTATATTTCAACAACAATAATAAAGTCTGCATCAAAGATAGAAAACTGGAAAATTAAATTTGGTTTGATCAGTCATTTCCATTTTATGGTGGGATCTGGTTAAAACAAAAAAAAGACAGTTTCTTCAAGATTTGTTGTTGTTCTAAAGAAAGATTTGCGGGCGTGAGGATCATAGTGATTGATATACGTAAGTGATGGTTTTCAAATGTATTCTTATGTTTTTTATGTTTATATTGATAAATGATATCTAAATGTCTATTTTACCCTTATATTTAACGAAAAATTTCACAGAAGTAACAAACTGTCTATCTGAGCAAAACATGAGGTACCAAAATGTCCTATTTAAAACATCAGGTACCTAATTGTCCAATTAGTCATACATCAGCTACCATATGAGGTATTTACCTTTTTTGAAATGTGATACGAAAATTTTGTTTTGCTAAGACGTGATATTTTTCCTTTTTAAAGAAAACCAGATGAAGTATGTTCTTATTCAAAGGAAAGATTTTGCGTGCGTGAAAATCAGAGCGATTGATGTACGTTTAGATGATGGTATTCGAAACGTGTATACCAACTGTTGTTCTTATAATTCAACACTTGTTCTTATGTTGTGTAATATGAAATTGTATAAAGTTTAAATTTTTAACAAAATTTCCAATCTTTTCTTGATTGGGGATTGATTCTTATTTAGCTATCTTAAACATAATATCAAATGTTTCCCAAAAAAGAATCATCATACACATTAAAGTCACCTTGCAACGTATTTCAGTGTTCACTGCTAAAATGGATAATGTCATTCAGAGATTTCTCACATTATAATATTGGATTCAATTCACTATCAAAAATATTGAATATATAGATGTTAGAATCCACCAATAGTAGACCTGAATCAACAAGCCTAACTCCCGAATTCACGAGTCGTTCTCAAATCCATGAGGAAATTAAGTTAAACTCAAAGGTTTTAATTAATAAAAAGGAATGCATTTAGCCGATGAAATAATCAAAAACAGGCCGATGAATTTTTTCGTTGGCTATACTATACTTTAGAAAACGATAAAAATGTCATCTGTTATTGTTTTTACTCGTCAGCTAAAGTATTTTAGCAGACGAAAAAAATTTTGTCTGCAATTATCAAAAAACGTCGTCAGCTATTGTCGAAAAATATCCGCCCAAACTTTCAACTTTTGAAACTCTCATTTCCTTCTCCCCTATCTCTCCTCAAACTTTCCTCTTTTGAAAATCTCATCACTCTCTCTCTAAAATCAAAACCTCCTCTTTCTCTTTCTAAACTCCAACCCAATCTCTCTCTCTCTCTCAGCCATGAACCGCCGCCCACCACTCCTCCCCCAACTTCTCATCACACTCTCTCTCGTTATATTTTTTCACTTTCTTTTTTCATTAGATTATGCCAAATTGGATACTAATTGTCACATCCAACTTTTTTTAAGCTACTAAAAGTTACTATCTCCGTTTACAATTGGAAATTATCTTATCAATATTAAGATTTATCGGTAAAAATAAGTATTTGGAAGATTGTCGGTAATAAATTATCAGAGAGTAAAATTATGAGAAGGTAATTAGAAAATTTTAGTGAAATCATTGGGGTGTCGGCTTTCAATGTTGGGGAAGAAAGAAAAATGGCAAAAGGGTTGGCAAAGTTTCCGTTTTGGGAAACTTTCCTTTTTTTTTTTTCTTTTTCCTCGATTTTCCTTCTTTCTTTTCTTTCTTTCCTTTCTCGTTTTTTTCCTTCATTTCTTTTCTTCTCCTTCTTCCTCCTGTGCGCGACTCTCTCTCCTTCCTCACTTTGTGCATCATAATCCTCCGTCCACCGGCCACCGCATGGCGCATCACCGGTCCCGGTCGATCGCCTCCACCTCCGTTGTTGATTTGGGCAGTTGTTTCTAACAGAGGAGCGCCGACGAGAGAGAGGGAAACTGCAACAGTAGAAGCTACCATTAGGGGGTCGCCTGTGTTGGTCTCTTCCGACCGCCGTGCCGAGTTTTGCGGGTAAGGGAAGCTCCAACTGCACGGAGTCGACCTATAACGTGACAGGTGAGGATATCAAACTCCGATTTCACTTCTTTTTTTTCCCGAGTTTACTGTTCATAGTCGATTTGAGGTAGTTAGGCTTCGATTTGAGTTTGGTTGTGTTGAGAGAAGTTGTTGTGGAGGAGGAGGGAAGCTAGTGATGGCCAGAAATCACCAATCAGAGGCTCGCCGGCCGGCAACTGTGTTGGTTACTATTTAGGGGCAGTGTGGTCTTTTCGCTTAGGGTGTTTTTGAATTATACTATTTTAATTGGTGTGGAGGTTAATTTAGGGTTTTTGGATTGAAGATAAAGGTAAAAATGTGGATTTTGAGGTTTTAGTGAAAAAGCAGATTTTTGCCGGTCAATTGGAATTCGGCCGATATTATGTTAATTCGGCTCAGGTTGGTATAAGTATGAAAATAAGAGTAGGCTGAGGTTTGGTTAAGATAATAAAGAGTGTGTGAGGATTTAGTTAAACCATTTTGTTACCGTAGATGTAGATATAGATAGAGATATAGATAGATATATATATATATATATATATATATATATATATATATATATATATATATTATATTTTGGTCAATGGGACCTGAGGAGACTCGTATTGTGGAGTCTACCGGTCGACAGCTGGCATAGCCACACACGTACTGTGAGTGGACTTTTATTTTACGTAAATGAATGCATGTAATGATTTGTGAATTTACTGGTTTTGGGGATTTTCTCAGTAATTGTGCTTCTCAGGTTTTCCGTTTATTTCGATTCCTTTGGTATATGCGAGCACCTCAATTGAGGGTTTTTATTGTTTATTTCTCATGCTTTATGTATTTCGGCTCGCACATGATTTATTTTGGTTTTGATGATTTTCGACGGGAGAGACTCGTCATACAGATGGGAATCGAACCAAATGTTTTACTGAGATTTAAGTTTTGGCAGTTGCCGGTTATATTTGATGTTTCGGTATTTGCTGAGATTATGTTATATTTAGCCAAGGGCTTGGATTTTATTAAATTAACCAAGGGTCTGGATTAATGTTTTATATTTGGCCTTGGTTGGGAAAAATGAGAAAAGTTTGGATTTGATATCACGAGATTATATATTATATGAGGGTTGTCGTATTTATTTTAGCCAGCTAGTAGGCGGCTTTCCTCATTCGGTGGAGTGGAAGCGCGCCACTTGTTACACTCCTCTTCCATTGGATTGCGTCCTCACTGAGGGTGGGTGGTACGCTAGAGGTCTTAGCTCTGACCCTGACATGAGAGATGATTTATTTGTGATATTCTTTCCCCTTTTATTGACGAGTAGGCTGCAAGCCAGGAATTGTTTTCGTTTATTATTTGACTGCAGGCCTAGATTATTTGTGTTTGGCTTAAGACCATGATTTTATATTTTAATTATTATGAGCATGCATAAAGTTGATTTAATTTTTGGTTTATTCGTATGAGAACATGAAAATAAATTTTGGTTTAACGTCATTATTTTTTTTAGTTTAGTTTTGTCCACTCACTCTAACATTTTTCATATTTCTTCCCTGGGACTTTCGTGTTTCTAAATTGCCCAGTCTGCAGAGTTTGTTCTGACATTAGTTGGAGGCGTGACATAGTTACATGTCCTAGAACCTTTCCATTCATATGTTGATGTTTAACATATCTATGTTTATTTTCTCGTTTTTCCTTCCGCTTAGAGCTCTGTTAACCTTAGGTGTATTATTATTTGAAGCATTTGGTATATTTTTTGGATTATTTACTATATGAGGTATTTCATGGAAAAATACTTCTAGTTTTTATTCATGTTATTTATTGTGGGAGTTGTTGTTTAATTTGGAGAGCAGGATGGCTCCGGGAGTTTGGGTGGTTGTTTGTTTTGGAAGTGTTGGGTTGTGCAGGCTAAGAGTTGTCTATTTTCAAGGGAGTTTCTGCCGAATTTTCAATAAAATTTTTCTCAAGGTGGTCCCTGCAGGGGCCATTCTAGGATTTACAGAGAAATCTCTGGTGGGTCCTGAAAAAACAATGTTGAAATCACTAATTAGCGAACATGATTTTGAGGGACATACGAAAAGCTAGAATATAATTACTATAATATGTTGTAATCGTTGTCCTCTTTATGATAGTTAGTTGTGAGTGGAGTATTCAAGTTCCCTTCGACAGATAATTGTCTTTATAAAAATATTAATAATCTAATTACCATTTTGCACACATGTAAATAAAGTATAATAATAAAAAACATGTATACTTTAGTCGACGATATGTATACTTTAGCCGACGAAAATGTCTAACAGACCGAAAAATAAAAATTTGTCGGTTAAAGTCTTTTTTCTGGTAGTGATGACAACTACAACTGATAAAATGTTCTTATAAAAGAGAAAATAAACCCTAGGGCAACTAAAAACCAGCCTAATCCCTTGGGTTAAAACGAAAAGAAAACAAAATCTAAAATAAATATAAAGAATGCCGAATCGGATGACTAAGACGACCTTTTTTGGCCTATATTCGATAGGGCTCTCTTAAGATTTGAAGATCTCATCATTCCTATTCTGAAAATGTATCATGCGTCCAAAACGGACGTTCTAGCCAACAGATACTCCAAATCAGATTTAACGAATTTTGCTGGGCAAACCCTAAAAGTCTAAAACAATATCTTCTTGAATATTCTAATGGCTAGCATCCTCAAGACATGAAAATTACCGTTCTTCAAATCATTCTTTTTGATTATTCGCTCCTTCCTGACTTTTATTGTTTTATGTCTAAATGTGGATCATTATTATTA
This sequence comes from Comarum palustre, assembly GCA_951800085.1. Taxonomy (NCBI): domain Eukaryota; kingdom Viridiplantae; phylum Streptophyta; class Magnoliopsida; order Rosales; family Rosaceae; genus Comarum; species Comarum palustre. The sequence goes on from OX637572.1 coordinate 18,760,918, forward strand.
TGCATCAGCCACCTCCACCACAAAAGAACTCGATTCCGAGTTCTTTTGGAATGAAAAATAAAGAACTTGTATAAGAGAAACTCAATAATAATTTGAACAATTGAACTTGTGGTTTGTAATCATGAATTTTTGCAAACTTGGATGACACAACCATGAACTCAACACCAAAGATGAGTTTATCATATGCATCTTCAACAGAATCCTCTCGGCTGTCAAGAGTATTGCAACTTTGAATGACAATTTGTTTTGATTGAAATACCTGAGGCTGCAAGGTTTCTTCTACATACGCAATTTCTTCTTTGATCTCCAACATGGCTTCTTCATCATTTTTTCACACATCTAAGGATGGTCAATCTCAATGTTTTTTATTGTGGGCTTGATTTTAATTTTGCGCAAGTCCTTCCTAAATAAATAAATATCATCTTTGCAGTAGACTCTGTTTTAAAAAAACGCGCCTCGGGTGCGCCTTGAGGCTCAAAAGGCTCAAGACGGTGCTGAAACTGAGTCAGTCTAGATGGGTTGGGCGCAGAGGCGCCAAAGGAGCTGTGGAAAGCTTAAAACAAGTGAAAGGCGCACATAATGGCGCTAAAGTCAAACGTCTATTTTTTTTAAGAAGACGGGGTCATTTTGGGTTTTGACATATAAGAGTATACATACCAGGTATATCGTTTCATTGTTTGGCTATCGATTCTGCCTCCCTCCCCCAAACACAGTATATCAAAGTTTCAATAATTCAATAGCTTACCTCCGAATAAGTCAAGTGTTGCAGCGTGAGTTGAGAGAAAAAGGCGATTCAATGGCTTTCATTGGGTTGTGTCACTCTCAATTGTTTGATTTGGTTTTCAGTTCAATCTCCCTCCTCACAAATTCGGTTCTATTGTCAAAGAAGGAAGGCGACTTAGGTTTCTGATTGCAAACTTACAAGTATAGTTATAGATTATGCATTCTTTCAATTATCAAATTATAATTGTACTAGATCAGGTTTTCAATATATGGATTTGATATTGCAATGGGAAATTGGACATTAGTTATAAATTGGAGGTTTGCTTTGTAAAGGAGTGGAGTTGGCTTACTAAGTAAATTGGAAATCGTTATTGCTTTGTTGATTAATAATTTTTGTAAAATTTAGCGTAAATATGAAGCTCTATTAGCATTTAGCATTGAGAAGATAATGTGAAGCTCTGTTTATACTGTGGATTAATTGATCCAGCTAAGAATTGTCAAAGAAAGATGCTTTTCATATTACTCATTATGAGTTATGTGAGTTGCAGCCATCCACAATGAATTCTAGTGATAGGATACTATAGAAAGAGTTTGCTTGGCAATGGACATAGAAGAAAGATTTTGCAGCCAGACATAATAAGTTCTAGTGGTACTTTGATCTTTCAACTTGAGTCTTTAGATGAATTTTATGTTTAGTGATTTACTTGAATTACATTGTTTGATTACTTACTAGGAATAGATGGCAATATATAATGTTTATGTTGATTGCAATCTATGTTATATATAGGAGTAATAATGACATGAACACATGTTATTTTTCAAAAGGCTTACACCTTACACCTCAAGGCAAGCGTCTTGGTGAGGCTCTCATGTCATTGTCTCGACTATCCTTAGCTATTTAAAACATTGGCAGTAGCCACCATTAACGCTTTCATGCCATCGTCTTCTAAAAAGCACATCAGTGTCGTTCATATCAATCACATGACGAGAAATATGAATGCTATAAAATTCTCTTAAAGAGATATAAACTTTGCAAATCTTTGTGTGCATAACCATCAATCCAATATGGATTGCTTAGCATCACTGTTGGTAATTGAAGATAATGAACAACCTTACTTGCAACAAAGTTCTCTGGATGTTTCCTGGTGGGTTATCAATTCATATCAAAATAAAGGAAGAAGGAAGCTAGCATGGAACGTTGGGTGTTCACCTCGTCGGACTACGACGACTTTCGTACATGCTTCATCAAAGACAAGGTATGGTCGATAATAATTGACAGTAGCCTATAAGAGAATTTTGTTGCAAATAAGGTTGTTGATTACCTTCAATTACCAACAGTGAAGTTGAGCGATCTATATTGGATTGATGGTCATGCACAAGTAATATAGATTTGTAAAGTTTCAATCTCTATAAGAGAATTTTATAACGATAAGATTACTTCTTATGTGATTGATATGGTTCATTGATGATACTCCAAATCAGATTTAACGGATTTTGTTGGATAAACCCTAAAAGTTCAAAACAACATCTTGAATATTTATTCGATTCCATTGGCTAGCATCCTCATGAGACGAGAATTACCGATCTTCAAATCATCCTTTTTATTATTTCATGCTTCTTTATTTTTATTATTTTATGTCTAAATATAACTCATTCTTGTTCTGCATCCAATATTCACTCTGAAACAAGTGATAGGATTTACGTTTCATTAGATATGATCATGATAATAATGGCATATACAATTATCGGTGTGGTTGAAGTAGAAACATGTATGTATGGTCTATGATCAGTAGTTTCAAACTTCAAACATGATTACATGAACACGTCTTGGGCCATTTTTTCGATGAAGTCACGTCATTGATCGTTAGTTAGAATGAGATTTCCGGGCAACATTGATACTACCACGTCATATTGGAAGTTTGGAACAAAACAACCTCGAACTCCTATATTGTCAGAATATACAATTGTGCGCTTTGATTTGCCTTTTTTTCAATTTTAAAATATTTCCCTGTCATAGTTTCTATCATAGGAGACAGAATCCATCCCTGATCGGATCCATTATCTCTTCTGCAATCTAAGACCAATGACTTCTATTCCTAAGAATGAAATTGCAGTACACGGTAATGGCGCAGTACGGGCCGGTGACAAGATCGCATGGAAGAGTGGAAGAAGAAGCAGAATGCATGACAACTTAATGTCACGAACCTAGTCATTCGGCCACCGCCTTTGGTACATGCGGCGCTCCCCCACCTAAGAGCCAGCTTTATCCATCGGAACAACATACTGGTTTCGTCCTGTCTTAGGCTCATCAGGGGATCGGCTCTAGACCCCGACCAGTTTGTATAGGGATGACCTAATCCCCTCTTCAGCGTCAAGTCCTCGACTAGCGACAAGCTCCCCAAACTCAATCGGGTCGGCCTGCCTGAACTCTGAAGGGACAACACATATGCTCCTACACTCTCTAATCTGAAAGCGCAATCTCACCAACATCGTCCACAGTAAACACTCTTAAAAAAAGGACGGGACATTAAGCTCATAAAGTACGAAGTAGAAGAGTTCATAAACTTGAGCTTGTTGTTAGGTCAATCTCCTTCCCCAAATATTTCTCGTATGTGGGCTCAAATCAATCCGTATTGTCAAAACATCGTACATAAATTCTGTTCTCCTTGTCCCTACACTGACTTTGGCTAATTTCAGCTTTGGTTATCCTTGACTTTGAATCTCAACCGTTAACTCAAAATCCAAAGGCCATTAACTATACACCTCAGCATCTCATTATTTATTACACACTAGTGGGGTTAACTAGAATAACGCCGTTTCTTTTCCGTCATCTGACATCTCTCCGTCTTTCCCTTCATCCTTCTCAGTTGGTTCACTTGGTGATAATCTTCAAACCCAAATTTTGATTTAATTGAACATCGATGTACGACCCATCTATCTTATCAAAATATGTATCGTTCTCGATTTGGTCAAGCAGAGCCCGGTGGATGAGTTTATCTGGGTAATCATCAGCGTCCTCTTTCTGATATCACCCATTTTTTATTGAAAGATTCACAATTTTAGTTTTGGTTCAGTGATTTGAAGCTAAGATGATGGATGGGTTGAATTCAAAAACAACGAAACTAGATGACATGCAAGACATTAATCAGTGGAATTCAAAGAGAACAGATGCAACCAAGATTTCTCAATTCTCGTTGATGGTCTCAGTGGTCGTCATCAACTCGTTTGTTTCCTTAAATTTGCAATCATGAAATTTCAAATTTGCAATCATGCAAAATTTCCTTTTAGTTTGCTGGGTTGTGATTATTTTCTGGGATTCAAGAGTTCCCTTCTTAATTTTTTATATATTTTTTGGGTGTCTGATGCGTTAGATCAGAACCACCAAGAACAGAAGTAAAGAAGCTTGACTTTGTTGATTCAAAAGTTTGCTGCCGTGAACAACCCAATACCTCAGCATTTCAATGCATAAAAGAATTTTAGAATTATCTTAAAAAAAGAGAGAACTAATGTAAGTTGTGTTCTTATTTTTAACTAGAAACTAAATCGTTAGAAACAGTATATGTACCGTGTCTCTTACAAAATAATCACATACGTAGCTATGGTCCGGTGGTTGGGTAGACTTTAACAGTGAGGTATGAAACTGTTGACGACAGCAAATTTAAAATAGTAAAACGACAAAAATTGATAATTGAGTATAAGATTGAAGATATTATAATTCGGGGTCATTTGTAATTAATTCATAGAATTTCATTAATTTCGGTAGTTAATCTCACCCTTTTTTTGTGCATCTAATTGAGATCAGAATTTTTCCTAACCCCCTAGCTCCCATCACCAAGCCTATTTGCTGTGGTGTCCGTGGTAATTTGAACTCCCTCGCCATTTGGCTTCTGCTCTTACATGCAATACCATTACTCACTTAGCATTTGGCTTCTGCTCTGATGATGTCTTCCTCCACCTCCTCTGGTTCCAGAAAAAGAACCTTCAAATTGGTAGTCATTAAGAACAATGTCGGAAGGAAAACTTTGGTCAATGTAGACGTTGCAGACCATAGCAGCCCAGAAGAGCTCCATTCTGCACTTCTGCCGCGTTACAATGCGGCTGTTCAGGCGTATCGAGGCCACACTCTGCTCGCCGTATTGAAGGGAGGAGATCTGGAGCTCGATTTGACTTCGAGGAGTTCAAGTCATTGGACTCTGTTAGATGCGTGCCATGCCGCGTACTCGCCTAGTGACCCAAGAAGCGCAGGATACTACACCAGGCCACGAGTGCTGCATGCCTGCAACACATGCGTCATATGCAGAGTCGCATATCCTCTTGACAAAGTCCCTGCTCCCGTCGTTGTTGTCGAATATAGCCATCATAGACTTTTCCGGCAGCGAGACGACGAAAGCACCATTAACCGATCCTCACATGGTCCAATTAGATAAGGTGCATGGCAACCAAATCATCACTTTGGCAAAAGAGGATCCGCATCTGTACAGTGGTCCCGAAGCTCTGAGGGCTGAGGTGCTAGCCCAATCTGAGTAGGCGTATCAGCAGCATGGTGCTTTAGTCGTCTCGCTGCCGGAAAAGTCTATGATGGCTATATTCGACAACAACGACGGGAGCAGGGACTTTGTCAAGAGGATATGTGACTCTGCATATGACGCATGTGTTGCAGGCATGCAGCACTCGTGGCCTGGTGTAGTATCCTGCGCTTCTTGGGTCACTAGGCGAGTACGCGGCATGGCACGCATCTAACAGAGTCCAATGACTTGAACTCCTCGAAGTCAAATCGAGCTCCAGATCTCCTCCCTTCAATACGGCGAGCAGAGTGTGGCCTCGATACGCCTGAACAGCCGCATTGTAACGCGGCAGAAGTGCAGAATGGAGCTCTTCTGGGCTGTTATGGTTTGCAACGTCTACATTGACCAAAGTCTTCCTTCCGACATTGTTCTTAATGACTACCAATTTGAAGGTTCTTTTTCTGGAACCAGAGGAGGTGGAGGAAGACATTCTGGCAGAGATCGATTAAGAGAAAACAGTGGTATTTTTGACTGGTTTGAAGTTAACTGGGTTGAAAGCATGGATCGGATTGAAGGTAAGCACATATATGTAGATGGAAGACTGTGTTCCTCTCGTGACTTGCATCGTCATCAATCTCTCCCCAGTCCATTTTACGTTCCTCTTCTAGCTTACCTGTTCAACGATTCTCTCTTTTCTCTTGTTCATCCCATTTTAGCTAACTCGTACTACTCTGCATCGTCAGGGGCATCTCTTCATTTCATTTCTCCTACATTATTACTAAGGAAAGTTAAGTGGGTTGAATGTATCGGGAAGACAGTGTTCCTCTCGTGACTTGCATCGTCATCAATCTCTCCCTAGTCCATTTTACATTGCTCTTCTAGCTAACATGTTCAACGATTCTCTCTTTTCTCTTGTTCATCCCATTTCTAGCTAACTCGATCGTACTACTCTGCATCGTCATCTTGGTAGCTGGCATAAATGATTATTCAAGGCCCCAAATGAAAATGGGGTGGAGTTTAGAGAAATATTGAGTGAATTGAATGAAGAACACCATCTATCATCTAAGTAGTCTATAAACCACAGCAGGATCAAAAAATGTTGTCGATGATGATGTTCCAAGCATGCATACAATTAATCAATGACCAGGATCGATCATCTCTAAGCTCGAACCCTATATCAATAATAAGATGTATAAGGATGAGGTAGCTGGCGATAGCAGAAAAGGGTCATTTGGTTATAAAGTTACAGATCTTGTGAAGAGAAACAAAGAAATGAAAATGGAAAACTGGCCATGTGACTGATATCAGTAAGAGGTTCCACTGTTGGAACACCTCAGGATCAAAGACACTGCTTATCATCCGCTAGGTTTCTGATATGAATTGGAGTTAGGTGTTATACTGTTTATGTTGAATTTGAAGCAGGAAACTGCAGTTTTTTTTGTTTTTGTTTTTGAGGAAATGGAAACTGCAGTAGTATTTAAACTTGTGTTGGCAAGTAATCTGAACTTTGTGAATTTAATGAAATCATTAATTATATTTCAACAACAATAATGCAATAAAGTCTGCATCAAAGATAGAAAACTGGAAAATTAAATTTGGTTTGATCAGTCATTTCCATTTTATGGTGGGATCTGGTTAAAACAAAAAAAAGACAGTTTCTTCAAGATTTGTTGTTGTTCTAAAGAAAGATTTGCGGGCGTGAAGATCATAGTTATTGATATACGTATGTGATGGTTTTCAAATGTATTCTTATGTTTTGTACATGAAATTGTATAAAGTAAAAATTTTATAACAACATTTCCAATCTTTTCTTGATTGGGGATTAATTCAAACTTAAACATCATATACGTACAATGTTTTTATAAGGAATCATCATACACGGTAGTCACTTTGCAACGAACTTTCAGTATTCACTACTAAAATGTCATTCAGAGATTTCTCACATTATAATGTTGGATTCATTATCAAAAATCTTCACTTCAAATCATACAAATGGTGGTGATCTTACGCGTCATTGAATATGGTAATGAAAATAATGGCATAGGGCATGGCATAAAAACTAGAGTTTTTAGTACCAACAATGTCTGAACTTTTGAAGAACTGTGAATGTAGTACCTGAACTTACAAAGTGCATAATGTAGTACCCAGACTCTTCTTTTAGTATCAATGACATACATGTTAGGATCTTTTACAACCTAAAACATATTCACCTTTTAATTTAAGAACTAACCTTCAACATGTCAAAACTTCACCTAACGATTTCCTGTCTAAATGGTTACTATACTGGCAGAATCATTGTTGTCTTAAATTGAAAGATTAACAACTTAAAGTAAAATAATTCTAAAAAAAAAAATTTATGACGGAATTATGGGCGCACGCTAGAATTTATTTAACATAACATAACTATAAATACCGAACCCAGAGCCTCGCTCCTAGGTAAACAACTATAAGATGTTAGCTACTCATAATTATAATTACAAGCACAAGATACTTACTTGTAATAAAAGCACATCACATCGAATGATTATAGACTGAAATCTTCACACAATACTTACATTCACACTCTTATACTAGAGACACTGTTTACACACACTACTATTTTGGCTTTCTGACTTCGAGAGGAAGGTTGAGAGTGTTGCTAACTTTTGTTTCAAGGTTTTTCGATGTCTTCTCTTAGAAGCTTGAAGCACCTTATATAGCACTCGGACTTCAATCCTGAATTATACACAACTAAAAGAAAGTGGGGGATAAGAGGAATCAAGCTTTACTTTAGCAAAAGTAAAATTCTTTGTTTTCATACGTCGATAGGAAAAAGAAAAGCTCACTAACTTTAACAAAAGAAAAGTCTTTTGTTGTGATGCGTCGGCCACAGTTCTTTTCTCTATCATGTGAGCGCACTAATTTTAACAAAAGAAAAGCCTTTTGTCTTGATGTGTCGGCCACCGCTCATTTCTCCGTCATGTTTACTGTATTGTAGTATTCTTCATCAGTGCACTCATAATCAGCCAACGAATCTTGACCCTCTTGTTCTTCTGATGCTCTTTCATCTTTTTCTTCATTGTCTAAGTCTGAATCATAAGAAAAGAGATAAGGAATCATACATCCTTTTTCTTTTTCCACTTTTTCCAGCCATTCTGTAGTAGCTAGGGTGTAGTCTACTTCATTTCTCATAATGTCTGAGAAAAAATCACAATTCACAGGTGGATGATGATTGTAGCAGGAAACCATTATTTTTTCTCCACTTACCAGAAGGCTCGACTCATAATCTCTTCGCATCATGTTTTTGATACACATAATTGTCATGGCCTTCATCCATAGAATGTTCTGAATATGACTACCATTTCTGCTCATTATGCTCGCTTCTTTAATTGGACCTTGAATTATCCTGACATAATGATAAAGAGAAATATAATTTATTTGCTCTTTCAACATTATCTATTCCGGTGGAGTTGATATGAACTTTAATCTCAGGATACATCCGTCTGGCCTAATGTTCTTGACAGCTTGAACTATCAATTCAGGAAATCCCTCTAAATCTTCATTAGATTTTGTCCAAAGATTATGCACAAAACCATTCTTTATTAACCATAGTTTTTGTTTCTGAGGGTATTCTGCTTGGACATTAACCAGATATCTCCTATAATATGGGCCAGGAACAACGGACAAAGTTGGTGGAAGCGACTGTCCTTTTTCCAGATGCTCATGGAATTTGAACCATTCAGACCATTTCATTGTTGTCATAGGGATCTTAGCACTTTCTGGATTTTCTAGGTACACTACCTTAGAATTTTCCTTCTCTTTTGCATGGATTTCATGCAATTCTTCTGTAAGTGCTTCAAGGGTTCCAAGCAGATGATCTTCATTTTCTTCATGGAATGCATAAAGAATATTATCTATGATAATCTTTTGCTTGAATGCTAACAAACTTTTTGTCTGAAAAACTGGTTCTTTAAAAATCTTCAAAGACTGACCATGAACGGTTTTCTTTGCAGTAACCACATGCGATCTGTTTTCCCTAAAAGGGGCAATTCTGCTTTTTGGCAAAGCAGCAGCCATTAACGGACTTTCTATGCCTTTACCGCCTGCCGTTTGATATGGGTTAGCCGGTCTTTTACCCTGAGACCGGTCAGTTGTGCTTGTATCTTTTGGATACAGCAAATACTCTTGAGTGAGTTTTTCTTCTTCTTCTTCACCTGATTTCACGGACTGACTTTCATCTTTCACAAAGAGATCTGAGCTTTTATCTCAATCAGCTGGATGACCTGTTGCTTGACTTGTTTCACCTACTCCATAAGATACGATGGATTGATAACTTGGTCCGTCATGGAGAGAACCTACAGTCTTATCACCGCTCTTGTATATTTCCCAAAGATTTTTTACTCTTGATTCTGGCCTTTTGTATCTTGGGTTGCGTCTTTCATCCCTGTCATTCCTTTGAAACATCGTCATCTCTCTTGTTAGGCCGTCAGGTAGGAAATTCTTGTTACCTGCAACCATTTTAACATCATATTATACTGAGATAAGAACATTTGTCATCTCAGCACTCTTCCTCTGTCTGCAGCATCAGTTAATTTGTAGTTTTTAAAGTTTTTTACTCTTTTGTTATCAGTTCTAACTACAAATTTGTTCCCTAAAAAGGCCTCAGCTCCCTTTATACTCTTAATAAGAGCAAGAAATTCTTTATCTCCAGTAGAATAGTTTAACTCTGCTATGTTAAACTTTCTTGAGAGAAATTTACAAATCTTTTCATGATTTGTATCTGGGGCAATAGCCAAGACAACTCATGCCCAGTAATAATCATTTACATCAGTTTACAAAATGATCGAATCTCCTTCTTCATGTAACTGTAAAGGAGGCAAGTTCTTGGTTAGCTCTTTGATTTTTCTGACAGTATTACTGTCATCTTCTGTGAATGATCATTTTTTTGGAGCTTGTCTTTAGAGAGAGTAGAGCAGTATGACCATTAACTTGAGGAATAAAATCTCTCGCAAAGTTGACAACTTTTAAAAACCTTTGCAAGGACTTTGCATCAGGAATATGATCTGGGATTTGACTGATTTTTTGACAATAATATGATCTTGGAGACGAATCTCTCCATTTTTAACATGAATGCCTAAGAAATCGATTTCTCCTCTTATGAGGTGAATCTTTTTTTGTCTAAAGATTATTCCCTTCAGGACAATCAACTTGCATACTTGTTCAAGATGCTTCAGATGTTCGTTCATAGTTCGTAAAAAGACAAGAATGTCATCTATATAAACTATACAAAAATCTGAGTAAGGTTTGAAAATATTATCCATTTTAATTTGAAAAATAAACGGGGCCTGCTTGAGGCCAAACGGCATAACCAGCCATTCATAGTGTCCTTGAGGTGTTCAAATTGCTGTTAAAACAATGGAGTTTGGATGCATCTTGACTTGCCAGAATCCTGATTTTGCATCAAATTTAGAAAAGATCTTGACTCCTTTGAGTCGATTGATAAGAACTCTTATCTGGACTATCTGGTAACCATCTTTGACCGTCTTTTTGTTTACATCTCTGTAGTCAATTACCATTCTAGTCTTTTCTCTTACTTGCTCTGCATGATTTCATACCAAAAAGGCTGGAGCATGATGAGGACTATTAGAAGGTTTGATCAACTTCTTTTCGAGCAACTCTTGAATTTGGCTTTCCATCTCTTTTCTGCCATCTTCCCTGTAATGAGGGATTGCTTTAACATGGAAAATAATATTTGCATCATGCATTTTGAGCTGACAGTATATTAGATCTCTTTCCCAGTATAACTGAGGATCTTCACTGATTACTGGTTTCAGCAAGTTTTCTATTTCTGCAATAGTTAGCACTCTCTTCTGCTCAATTTTGTTAGCATATACCTTTAGGTTATGCTCTTTGATAAATTCTTCTTCTCCATCTGAGCTTTCTTGTTCTAATGAATCTGAATCAGACTCTTCTAAAGGGGATTCATACTCTTCTTTAGAATCTTCTGAATTCATCCCTTTATTTACTAATATTTCACTGTGACCTTTCAAATGGTCTTTCAGCAACATAACTGGTTCTAAAACTGGCTTAGAATCACCACTCTTCTCGGACGGTCTCTGATATTGATCTATAAATCCCAGACTTGTAACGCTTACAGCATTAGTAAGACGAGATTTCCAAAAGAATTTGTTATTCTTTTCAAAATCAATCATTTGTGGATTCTGAACTATCGTCTGTTGAAGAAGTCATTTTCAATTAACACGTCTGCTTCTTGACTTTCACATTGCCAGATGATTTTTATGACAAAAGTTCTTCCGCCCAAGGAAACTTTAATGTCACGAGCCATAGTATCCATGATTATTTCATTTTCTCCCATGGCTATTCCAGTTGCTGATCTTGGAGCCTTTTCCCAAGATTCTTCAGGTATGACATATCTTTTGGCAAGAGAATACCCTGATCCACTATCTACAAAGGCATGTAGATGGTATTTTCTATATCTGGGAAATTTCAATCCTATAGTGATTTAATTGCTGAATCTGGTTGTCTGAACCTGCTTTACTTGTTCTTTGTTTTCTGTAATTTTTCAGGCAGTTCAATGAAAGGATTGATTTCTCTTTCATGGGCTTGTTGATGGGATCAAAATGCTTAACCTGTTGTATAATAGGTTCTGTGATAATGCCTTCTTCTTGCCTTCTTACAGACACATCCATAGAATCAAAAAACTCTTTTAATTCCTTGTTCTGACTTAATAAAGTTACTAACTTCACTCTCTTCAAATCTTCATTCAAGTTATGTCCCTGTTGCTCCTTGGCTTCGTATAACTCTTTATATTCGTGTTCGACCAAGATGTGAGCTTCATTGTCTTTGGTTTTTCTTCGTAATTCTGCTATGAAACATTTTTGATGATAAGTTGCACTTGTACTTTTACAATACATGGGAACTGAATTACTATCATTGCAATTGCAGTAATCACATGTAAATCTTTCTGGATTGGGGTGAAAGTTACTGATAATATCAGTAGCCTCTTCCTTCCAATTTAAGACTTTTAAGACAAACATAAGATGAGATCCATCCCCTTCTTCGTCAGAACTTTCTAAAGTATTTTCAATTTCACTTTCTGATGGAAACTTAATAGAATATATTGAATCATTCTCTTCATCAGAATAGGCTATCTCAAAACATTTCAGGTTTGAATATTCTATTGCTTCGTCATATTCTTCAATTAGAACCTTCGCAAATCTCTTGTCCTTTTCAGGACATTCGTTTGCATAATGTCCTTCGGCTTTGTAAAGCCAACATCTGCACTTTTTCATTTCTCGAAAAGAATTCGAAGAATTGGTTCTTTTTCTTTTAAAAAATATTTTCCTAGGAGGAGATCTTTCTCCTGTAGAGCTCTTTTTGAAGGAGCTTTTTCTGAATTTATACTTCTTTTTAGAAGCAAAATTTTTCCTCTGCTTGTTGTTGGAGAACCTTTTCTTGTATTTTTTCTTTGTGTGACATCCCCACTGTGTTGGTGTCTCCAATATCTTGGGAAACATGTTTTCCACTCTTCTGAGTTGCTTCTTTGCAGTTTTAGATTTTTTGTTTTCAACACATTGCTTTCTCAGGAGATCCCTGACTCTTTCAACAATTCCTCCTACCGTAAAAAACGGCAAAGGATTTTCTTCCAAAGATTGTGCTACTGCATCGTTCCATGGTTCTAGTAACTTCCTGTAATAGGTTCTGACCATATCTTTATTATCTAGGTCTCTAATGGTACAATAGTAATTTTGGAACTCATTAGTATACTCTTCAAAGTATCTCATGTTGCAAATGCTCAACTTTTGAATATTTGTCTTAGATCTTTCTTTAGACTGCTCGCTGTGCCCACAAGGAAACCATATTTCTTACTTCACTGCAAATTACGCTCAATAGAATGTGAAAATTCACTAAAATACCACTCGCGACTCTTGCTACTACTCGAAACATGAGGCTCTAAGATTTTTCGCCAAATCGAAATTCAGATCAAGTAGGGTCTCTATTTAATTGACTCCTGATTACAACTTTACCATCGATTCTTCATCCCTCTCAGGATTTTAATAAAATTATATCAGAACTTTATCCTGTAGACACTAATGTCCATACTCCACAAACTCAAAGTTTGAGGATACTACCCATTATTGCAGTATAAATAATTTATGCATTCTTAAACACACCACAACGAAAACCTTCGTTCAATAACTCTTTAATCATATTACGTGGGTGAATAGATTCCCACGTCGACACTCCATAACTATTCCTATCAGGGAACCATGTGTCGTTAACAGACAAACTTTGGTAACAAAAACAAAGCTTAAAAAACCATCGGTATTCTTAATCTCTTACTCCATGATTCAGTGGGCTTTGCTCCACTGCTGCCACTTTCACCATTTTCATGCATCTATCTTAGCATCCATACGACCGCCTACTAACAATATCTATTAAATTCACTAGTCATTTCATAAGTCGGAGTGACCATAACCTCTCACTCCCGACCTACTATTAGATAACAAGGTCAAAACTCATTGCCATACCTAACCATCCGACGATTCAAAGATCTAACCACAATCTATTCTAGAGACCTAACCAGGACCTCCTGAACAAAACACTTTAACAGACAAAAGTCGCTTACGAAACTCGTGCTGGCCTGAACTTTAGGACATATAACAACATCATTATATTTCAAATCTCTCTGATTGCGACGTAGTAGTCCGTTGGCAGAATCCTACAATCAATGACTTTTATAAGACCAACAACTCAAGAAATAAAGCCTTGGAGTCATCTTAATTAACTCCTTACTCAACCCCAGCATTTCCCATAGTCGAAAATAATCTGAAATATTTTAACTCATTGACTATTAATAATCTCTTTTCTAAAAATACTTTCACTATGAAAGAATTCCACTCCCTTTGCATCAATAAACCACAAATACTTGAAGCTTTCATTCTGCTCTTCACTCTTAAGAGCAACATAGATTGATCCCAAGATCTATCATCCAAGACCCACATTTTTTTCAACCACAAATAACTCTAGGTCACAACTAAACCATTCCTACTCAACAACTATGCATCAGATGCCTACTTGGCATCTTAACCATAACCCAAATAGCATCGCATATATGAGTTCCCAATTCTCGAGTTTTCAAACTCGTAACTCAACTCAAAATCTCGGTTAAATACTAGAAAACTCATATGTAAAGCGCAACTAACTTACCATTTTCTTGAGGGAACTCTAAGAAGTCGGTATACTGAGGCATAGTCTTAAACATACAGACAGTTATGGAACCACCTGGTCCATTAATATAACAAGAACTATTAACTCATATCCTTAATATACACTAAGTATCCCAAGCATAAAATAAAAATGGATCCTTCGCGGTCGGACATCACTCTATAGACACTAGTATTTACTAATTATAAGAAGTAGTATTAGGAACGATAAACCTAATGCTCTTCCACCAATTTTTAGGACCCACTCCGCGTTAACCCATTAAACTCAAAGTAAATCCTATGAGGACCACCTCAAGGGAAATTTTACCAAAAATTTCAGCATAACCTCCCTTGAAAATGGCCAACCCTACCTGCAAACAAAACCACACTTCTCTAACTTTAATATACCACCCTTAACACCTGGAGCCACCCGGCTCCCAAAACTAATTTCATCATATCCCACAAAACTCAAAGCATATCTAGAGGTGTAAGGAAAAACTAAATGACAACGGAAACAAAAATACAATGATGACTATGCCTCTTCTCCCGTACGTCCGACCTCTCCTAAACTGACCTGCAAACTGGACATTTAAAACGAATAGCCTAGGAAAAAGTATTTTAAAACACGTTAGTGTGAGTGGATAAAATATTTTGGTTACTAAAGAAAATGCATCTCATACTTTCCCAAATTCCATGGCATTAAAAATTATAATGCATGCAACATTTTCAAATAGTAAACAAAAGCTTATAAATCTCATAAAAGGGACATACCAGCCACGTTATCAATCAAAATATATAAATGGGAAAATAATAATTGAAAACCAAGTTCATTGGTTTATTAATCATGATATGAAGTGGGAAATATGAATGAAAACCATAAACCAATCTCAGTGGTAAAAATTCAAGAAAAGAGAGGGAAGAAGCTTCACCATACGATAAGTCTCCCAGGCTAGGGTCGGAACCTTACTATTACCTCCATATTACTCCACCTATCAGGCTCTGTAGCGTCCAATGCTAATAAGGGTTAGCTAAAAATAATATATATATATATATAACCCTTTATAGTGAAATAAAACAAAACAAAACCGAAATTCATAAAAGACTCTTCTCCGCAAATAAAATAGTATATCCCATGCATCAGGTACAGATCTCCGACCGCACTCATAATATAAAAGTCATAAATAAAGGATTTCCCAATAAAAATATAAACTTCAATTTATGTCCCACATGTCAAATATCATGGACAATAAATAAATACGGGAAATCCAATATAACACACAGGAAAGGAAATGAACCCTCTTTCTCGGCCCACTTGCCCAAAGAAAATTATAAATCCCGGGATCATCCCAAAACATAAATTCCAAGGAGCCCAAAACATAATTTCAAACTTAAAAAATTCAAGAATTTATATTTGCAAATCCAAGCTCAAAACGATGATCCCTTGATCCCCGGTAAAAATTATAACATTGTGTGGACATAAACAATTTCAAATACCAATTTCCATCGAAAATCACATTTTTGAAAACTTTCAAAATAATACGGTTCCCCATTAAAATATGGCTATACTCTTCCTGAATATAACTTCGTGAAAAAATAATTCATAAATAGGAGGATCAACTCCATCATTTAAAATTCCACAAAAAGATGAATCATGAATTTAGAATAAATTCATTGAATGTATTTATTTCAAAATAAAAGTCCACTCACAGTACTTAACGCGATCTCTTCATTGCTCGGAATACCCCTCGAGGGCCGCCTCATAAAATCTTCAAATCATTCCGTGTCTGACAATAAATATTAAAACAGATCGGTAGACCAGACTCCACAACAATCATTAACTCAACCTTTCCCTAGTTCGACCAGGTAATCATTGACTTGCAGTTTAGTTTCTGATTCATCAACCACAACACATCGACTTTCCTTAATTATTCTTCTTCCCGGTTATTGATCCAACGTTTAGTTATCGACAACCACACTTGATACTTAGACTTCATTTAATCAACTTATTAGATGTCGAGTTATCGTATAATCATTCGGGAAATTAATATGAACTTCAAACTCATATTCTAACTTGATTTAGCATAGTTAAGAAACCCTTCGATAAACTGCAAATGTCGAACCTCAAATATTACTTTTTCCCAAAATATATCCATCAAGACTTCTCCAGTCGATCTTTTCCTCGATTTTGACCAAGATTCCTAAGTTGTTCAAATTTCCAATTAAGTGTCCGATTGACTTATTTTAACCGGTTGTCCATGAATGACTTTTCTTTTTACCGCTCAACTTTCCAAAAATAGAAAGTTTCCATGTCAAGACTCACCTCGAGTTAAACCTCATTTACCCGAAGTAAATCCTGTGGGGTCCACTTCAAAGGAACTTCTTACCGAAACCTCCTTGAAATAGAAAACCCTACCGAAGCATTTCCATTAACAATTTAAATCAACTCCCAACTCTTGGAGTCATCTTGCTCCCCAAATCACTTCTACTCTTCACCAATCAATTCAACTAAACTAAGTTAGGGTAGTCAGAGCAAATCTACATGAAAGTAATATCTAAATAAATATACTAGCGACAGCGGAATAGTTAACTAAGCGAGAACCCATTATGAATGAATTAATATTCGTAATCAACCTCCATCATAAATTCTAGGCTTATAGGAATAACCCATTAGCAACACCGTCTGAAATAAGGACATTCTCGATACTACGACACAATTCAGTGGCCTTACCAAAACATCCAACAACACTAGAATCCTGACCTTCAACTCCAACTATCTTGAAGATTTCACAATGGCCTCATAATTAATATTCCTTAACCCATGGATAATACAACTTATAAATCGATAATCACCTAAAATTCTACTCATTTTGTGACACTATTTAATCCCTAGAAATTCCCCATCCAAACCACATCTCGTTGGCCCCAATGTTAGGGCCGGTGTCTTTTATTTAACCTAAACTTCGAGAAACAAAAATATTAGAATTGATGTTTGACAATTTATGCAATTCTAATGTTTCTTCATAGTCGAAAATATTCAAAATTATAATCATTCATCGACTACTATTAGTTTTTCTATCCTCTCGCTTCTGAAACATTTTCTTCATTTACCCATGGTCTACACTAACTACTCCAGGGCACGATTATGTTATTAAACACAATCAATAGGCATCAAATGACCAACTTAACTTTTCCACCATAGCCCAAAATAAATATCATATAAACGAGTTCCCAACTAGTATTTCAATTTAACATTTCGCATAAACACTTGAAATTCGTAAGAAAATGCGTATAAAAGTTACTTTTCCAATACCAGAACTTAAACACTTTTAATATCCCTTCCGTCTCTTCACTTTTATGAGTCTCGTAACTCGGATGTCAAGGCCTCGCCTTAGGCTTCTAGAACTCCATCCTTACCAATTTCACAACAACCTCCCAGGCAGGAAATCAAATGTTTCACCCTCAGAGCATTTGCACAAGATGCCCAAACAACATTAAATGCTGGAGTTCCCAACTCATATCTTTATTTCAAATCTCAATTAATCACCCAAATATACAAAATGAAATCATCAATTACTTACCTTTTTCCTTACAGAAACTCACTGAGAGGTCGGTGTACTGAGGAATAGTCTTGAAGATGCAAACATTTATGGAACCACCCGTCTCATAAATACAATAGGAACTACTAACTCATATCCCTAGTAACACTGAACGTCTCAAGCATAAAATGCCGATAGATCCGCCGTTGTCGGACCATCACTCTATAAACACTAAGTGCTACCAAGTATATGAGGTAGTAACAGGAAACGATAACATAATGCACTGATACCATCTGTCAAGACCCATCCCGGTTAAACCCCTTTTACCTGAAGTAAATTATGCGAGGTTCACCTCTAGAGAACTTTTTTCTAAAACCCCCTTGAAATGGACAACCCTACCTGCAAACCAACTAAGCACTTCCATTAACAATTTAAATCAACCCCAACCCCTGGAGCCATCATGCTCCTTAAATAACTTCTACGCTTCACCAATCAATTCAACTAAACTAAGCTAGTACTCAGAGCAAATCTAAATGGAAGTAATACCTAAATAAACATACTAGTCACCACGGATTAGTTGACTATGTCTCGTCTTCTGTACGCACGGTCTTCTCTCAGTAACCCTGTAACACTAGACATTTGAAAACGAAGGGCCCAGGGGAAAATATTTAAAAACTTGACGTTAGAGTGAGTGGACAAAAATAATAGTCAAGTGGTGTGAAATAGACGATTATAATGTTCTCCCTCTTATTGCTCCGAAAGTCATTTATGCATGCCTCGTTAGGAAAGAATTTCAAATAATCCTTTCGAAAATCAAAACATCATTTGACAATCTCATTGGCTTAAAATTTAATATTAAAAAATAGAAAAAGAGATTTCACCATGATAGAGAGTCTCTCAGACTAGAGTCGGAGCCTTCAGGAGGCTACTAAGTAATGAACAACTTTTCATGGTGAAGAGATTCCACCATGACAATGAGCCTCTCAGGCTAGGGTCGGAGCCAACTAAGGTTACTATTGTCCTGCTACACTTACTTAAGTGGAGGGGCGTATGGCTAGCTAGCAATGATAATATATATAACTACCATTCATGGTGAAGAAAACAAACAAATACAAAAAATCATTAATGTCTCTTCCCCCGTAAATAAAATATGCATCTCATGCATAAGGCATAATTCCCCAACCGCCCTCAAAACAATGATCATAATCAAATCAAAATAACATAGGTTTCAGCTGACATAACACAGGAGTTTACGTAAGGGGAGGAACCCACCTTCCTAGCCCCACCGACTTATTAAATCAATAAACTCATGTTACTTATAAACTTATAAATATTTGAGCATGCACATCTTAAAATCAAAAGGTCCACTCAAAGACTTAGGCCTTAGCATGATGAAATCATGATCGCTTCTCAAGCGAGAACTCCTCATCTCATGTTCAACGAATAATATTAAATCTCAATCTCCAAACGAGTAATTATTTAAAATTGACAATAATGATACCCCCTGTCAAAACTCTCAAACTAAATCAACAAAAATCCCCGAGCTTCATCAATAGCTTAGGAGTCCTTAAAATATTTCTTAAACCTCATTCAACAATAATCGATGGCCGGAATAATATTTTATTATCTTCCAATAATACTAAACTTGAAAAATTCCAAAACCTAACCAAAACTCATCCAAAAATTACCAATTTTAAACCATAGACTCCACACATTTTATACTATTTAATGAGCATGAATAATTGCCCAAAAAGTGGCAGCATCGCCGTCGGCAGTAATTCCGACCAAAATTCCAACCACTTCCAATCACCACCAAATTTTACCAGTAGCTTCATCTCATCATTTTGAACAACTTTGTAGTTCATCTCGAAGGCCAATTCTTACTCTAACTAGGTCAATCAAAATCAAACATAAAAATTCTTAAATTTTAAACTTCAAATCTTTGATTCTTCCTTCACACTCCAAATCAATCCACTAAACTTTACAGGTGAGTAGTACTCCTAAAACTCATTGTAACCATATATAGAACTCACCAATTGATAGCCTAAGGAGGGAGAAATTTGATCAAAACCTCTTACTATATACTCAGCAAACAACTCGGAATTTTACCAAAAACACGGCAAGATTGACCGAGAAACTTACCTAGAAATGAAATAGAGACATCGACGGACGTTTTTTAACCTGTCTCACCACCTGAGGTAACTTGGATCGGCGGCGGCGAAGCCAAGAAGGTCCGGCAACATTTCTGTCGATTTTCTGGGTTTTTGGGTTATTTATAGCCTTTTGCAAAATTACTCATATGCCCATGACTTTGGACCCTCATAACTCCATACGAACTCGTATCGACATCCTCTACGACATTCATTAAGAAAGTTTTTTCAAATTATTGACTGTAAAAACAAAAAGTCAACTTTTAGTCCACACTCTGTCAATCGGTTACTACCAATGGTAAAGAGTCAAAATTACAAAAATTTAACCCACTGTAAAATCATTTAAGGACTGGGATGTGACATTCCAAAACGGGAAAGTTTCCCAAAATAGGAACTTCCAATTTATGGTAAGGTTTCCGTAATTACTCGTTTTAGGATTTAACAAAACACTACGACTCCAAATTTAATAGAGGAGTCGATTACTACCTCTTCGACATTCTGCCGGGATATGCCCTCGTCAGAACTCTTGCCAGATTCTGGTAGTTGACCGGAATATTCTGTCGGATTCTGGCAACTTGCTGGAATTTCGCCACTGTACCCCCGTAAACTCTGTTTTCCAAGTTTTCGACATTTATAGGCAATCATACACGATATCAGTTCCAATTTCTGCAACCAAAAAACACAACAAACATACAGGAGTAATCAAGGGTCGATTTTACCCTCTGCTCGATCCAAGAGCTCAAGCCATAAGCTCTCTTGGTCGCAGAGGATGCCAGACAGCTTCTAAGCTCTGCTCTAAAGTCAAAACCACCACACCTCCACGGGGTCTCCTCCAAGTCGTTGTTGCAGCTGCACCACTCACTAACCAAGCTCACCCCACTCTTCTTCGTACTCGTCTTGTTACAAGAAGAGAGGAAAGGGGCCGAGAAAGCCAAGAAAACATGTCGCTAGAGGGAGGAGCAGAGACACCCAAAAAAGCATAGAAGATGGGTTTCCACATTAGACACGATTTTAAACATACAAGAACATGAAATTGTAGAGAAAGGAGAGAGGAATCATTATATATCATTCACGCACCATCTCGTCGCCAGAACGGAGAGCTCTCGCCGTAAACAGCTCGCCATCTGTTTCTCCGATCTTCACTGATTTAGGTAGCATGTGGGATTTGATAGCTGGGCTAGATAGAAGAGCAGAAAAGGAGAAGATACGCGGTGGACTCGTGAGCTAGGTTGGCCTAACGGCAGAGCGCTTGGCCTGAGAAGTCGTCACGGCGGAGAGAGAGAGACTAGGGTCAACGCCCAAAACGGGTTTTTGACTCGAGTCAACACTCTCCTCCCTTTTTATTCAGAAACCAACGGCCCATATCAAATCCCCAATCGATCGAACGGCCCAGATTTAAATGGAGTAAATATTATTTACTAAAATAATAATTAAAAATTACCAAAACATTAATTAAGAGTTTCCTTTAACTTTGAAAATTCGTAGTAAATAACTCGATACTCTGAAAAATTATCCGGACATACCGGAGAGCTCGTCTCAATGCATACTACTACTTCAGAGATTTAAATCTATTTTTCCTTAATTCGAAAATAAACTCGAGCGATAACGTATTAAATTACCGATCACAGTTAAAAGCTCTGTGTAACTCATAAACCCTTGTAAAAGATAACTATTAGGTACGGGGTGTTACAATCTCCCCATATTTTTAAAATTTTGTCCTCAAAATTCCTAATACTCGAACCGTTGGTAAAAGACAATAATCATCCGCCTTGCACTCTTTGAAATAATTCTGATTTATCAACCCCTCGCTTGCTGCGAGTAAAATTTCCTTCTAGAATACCCAAATTCCTTCGTAGAACCTTAAATATATGCACAAATATTGACCCACGATATACACTCTGAAGCTTGAGCAAACATAAACATGCACACCTGCCTCTCATGCATTTAAATCTCATAATGTCACGTTGCGCCATCCCATTGAGTAATTTCTTTCTTATTCGATCATTAAATCGATCTTACTTGCACATACAGGAAAAGAATTGTCGTGAATATGGAGGCGTAAAACCAATACCAAAATCCATGAATCCGACAATATTTATGCCTCACATGAAAATGATCGCTCCACAGGAATAAATCGTAATTTATGCTTAATGATAATACCGCACACATCCCATACATAGGTGAGATGCCACAGATTTCCTCGTTCCTTACTCTAAACCTCGTGTGACGCATAGTGTAAACTCGCACTCAATCAACAATTGTGTGTCAATTAGGCAACCTCTACATCACGATCCGACAGAGCTATTAACAACCCTTGAATCCAAATCTTGGATAAACCTTCAGAATTTCCCTATCACAAGCTGCCTTTGCAACAACTTTCATTAGTGAAAAGAAACTTTCATTTCCCTAATAAACAAGTTTAAAATAAAAAATTAGAAAAGAAATAAATAAAAGAACACTGAACTGTAGCTGAATAAAAGGTCGGGATTTCCTTCAAGCTTTGAAACCAACAACTATGACAACTTTTAAATGGTGAAAATACTGCAGCAACAGAAAAATGCATGTGTACCAGTAAGTAAAATCTATATAAGAAGCTTATGGTTGGGCATTTATGTCAAAGGGTTCAAACGGAAGCAAGTGTCATTGGAGCAAGGTTTTTTCACTGAAAAGATAAACAGTCAGCCATCAGGGTTGCCCAGTTGGGTTACTTTGCCAAAGCTACAGCACCAACTCGACAAAACCAGGTTGAAGAGTAGGGGAATAAATGTTTAGCTAAAGAAAACCAGAAGGCGTGGAGGCTACCAGCTCATGAGAGCAATAGCAGACACCTACATCCTTGGAAATGAATCAAGCCACTGTAAGTTTGAAGGAGAATTCTAAAATTGCCAGACAATTTCAGATCTTCTTACAAAAGCGGTCTCATTTCCTACCTGATACTAGCAGCCTTTTGTCTAAAAAGTGCTTAACGTCATAGCTAAAGTGATTCAAGCTGCCTCATTTCCTACAATAAGGAAGTAAGGGAGCATCCATTCTCTTTCCCAGTATCCCCAACTAGTGAAGCCTAATGTGTAGTATAATATATGCAATAAGATATATGTTGATATATACTCTGTTACTACTTAATGCAGAAGGCAAAAGTCTAGGAGAGTTCAACCAAATCATATAAGATAAATATCCAAAGCTCATACACCAAAAGTATAGAAAATCTTACAACTAAGAACAAAAATCAAAAGAATAAATTGCACGTACACTACCCTGAGTTGCACAGCTTCAACATTACAAAGCGCACCACAAGCACTAGACCCACGCACCTCCAAACCACATCACTGCCACCGACACCACTAAAACACGAAATCCCAGCCGGGGAGCCATTAGGCCAACGGAGTCTGAAGAGGAATTCGTGGCAGATGGAGAGGCTGTTGGTGTGGGCAGAGGATGGACAAGCACAGAGACTTTCATCCCATTGGAGCACTGACCGTTGCCACAAATGAAGTAGTATCTCCCGGAATCATTGAAGAGTATGAAGTCCTTGCCACTGGTCCAGTTCCCTACTGCACTATCTAGGGTGCAGTTGTCATACCCAGTTTTGTTCACCATAAACACATTGTACTGGTTCTTCTGATACCTAAATGCTGCATTCAACAAACAATTAGTTGATTCTACCAAAATGGTAACATTCAAAATACTAAAACAGATCACAGAGTGTGTGTTTCTCTTTCAAAATGAAATAAATTTCTGTCAAACCGAGACGCACATGTACATCAAATATTTAAACAACTAGAATGATGAAGCATGACTACCAAAAATAGCAACAGAACAACAAAAATTAGACGTCTTAAAACCAATTCTGCACAAGAACCAGAACATGGGGCATTAACTATCGAAGTGTTCATTCAACCCAACAAAGTCTTTACGTCAATCTCTATACAGCATGATACAGTATACCTAAATTTGAGTTTGAAGATTCTAACTTCAATAAGAAACATAAACAGACAAGCCTAAAAAGGGAAAAGCAAAGAGGGTTAAGGAAAACACACTGCGTTTGACAAAAGTCCAAACTGAGAATAGAAACATAGAAAGAAGGTTAGGCAGCTTACAGATATAGTCCCCAACATAGAAAGTGTGGTTGTTGGCCCATAGGGTGTAGTTGATTCCTGGGTTCCAGCCACGGTTAGCACCCACAATGTGGTCTGTGGCGATAATCGGAGCGACGAGGGCGACGCCGGAGACGAAAAGGAGAAGCAGAAGGAGGTGGGTTGAGTTTTTGGTCATTGATACTTGACTTTGAATCACTTGAATGGTTTTGTTTCAGAACCTTTGAGGTTGTGCTCCTTGGTTTCTGGGTTAGAAGGAAGAGCTGGGTATTCGCTGGAGGCAGTTCAAAAGAGGAGGGTTCTGGGTTGTGGGGAACCACAACAATAATATAGGGTAGTGAGAGCCAGAGAGGCCCTTCCGAGTGGTCCACTGCTCGCTGTGGTTTGTAGATTTTGAATTAAAGTGTCAGTTGGGCGCTTAAAGCGCTCTCTTGCCTAAATGGGAAACTTATTTGAATTTCAACGAGGGCCGCCACTAAGTGGCAGTTTTCACTTCAGTCTTCAAGTGGTTCAGCCAAACTGACGGTGAATTTTCCATAAAAAAAAGGTTACAGGGTGAGTATCCGTTGGACAATGTTGGCATTTTGGTTACTACTAGCTCGCCAGATGAAGATACGCAGTGAAATCCATGTTTCTTCACGGTGTTGGCATCCCCTTGCGTCGAGGCAACTCGAATTGATTCGCAGCAGCGATGAGTCATGAAATTGGAGAAATAGAAAAGAGGGAGTGAGGATGCCTCATTAGGCTGTCAAACTATGTACAACTTGACACTAACCATGATTAGATATCCTGTTATAAAAGATCATGAAATACATGCATTTCTGACACTACGGATTTTTTTTAATCTTATACGGTCTGAATTATTTTGGTTGTTCGGTTCTGATGTCGGTGGTTAGATAGGAAACCAGTAAGCAAACAGGGCATGAAGACACCAAGTAGTATAAATTTATTGAAGACAGAGAAGCAAACCATCACTGCCAATGGTTTGTCAGATCTCCTTCAGCAGCATGTGGGATTGGTCCTAGACACTCCAAAGCCTCCCCCAATTCCCTTCTCCTTTTCTGCTTTCTGCTTCCTTTTTCCATGATCAGATTGAATGACCAAAACAAGAAATCTGATTATAATTAGGGGAACCATTATCGAGCAAGGATACTCATTCTACACAAGTAGCAAATAAGACACACAGATACAAAGCATGTTTTGCCTTCAAGACAGGAATTTCTAATGTGGGCAACTGATTCAAACATCAAGTTAGAGTCATGTTAACTTACAAGTCTGTCAGGTTTCTCCATCTGTGAACCAACCAAACTTAAGGAAGCTCAACCGCCAATCAGCCTGGTACTCATGGTGGGCTTAAGAACCTCAATTCTGTAGGGAGGCATCAGTTTCCTAGTAAATACTCCTTCCAATTTGCCATCTTTCGTGACTTTGAAATCGTAATTTCCGCATAACTTGATACCTGAAATAAAGCAAAAACAAAATGTACTAACAAGTAAGATCTTTTTTCATGACTAGAGTAGAGTCTCTCCATCCTAAGGTGTTTCCAGCATTGTCCTATTTGTATTTGCTTTAGTCAATATGATGTTTCTGCAAATGTTTACAAACTTCCCAACACAAATACATATAACTCATGTTCCTATGCTCCAAAATTTCATAACATGAACCTGTACATGATCCGGTCAACAGACTAGAGGGAAAAAGCAGTGGCCTGTAAGAACTTCTCCACTTGCTTAACAAAAGCAACAAGTACCACCATCAAGTTTCTACACTATTGAAAAGTGGATGGAACTTGCAAAATATTATTACATCAACAGCACATTTTTAATGATAAGTTAATATATGCAAACAACTCTTCAATCTTCTCTTAACCTATTAAAAGAACAAGAAACTATGAAGCTCCAAATGAAAGGTTTTACATTACGTTTATTCCAACTGTTAACCACTTATCTCTCACTCCACTAGGTTTAGTCTATCTTCAATTTGACTTTGTCTACAAGTCCAATTGTTACAATTGGACACTTTGAACTTCATGACATGAAATGTTATCAAGGGGCTGACAGGCTGTAGGAAAGGGGGAGAACACAAACACGCACAAAATTTAGGAAAAGGAATCCCTTAGTATGAGCAAAGAAAGATCAACAAAAGAAAATACAAACTGCAAATCAAAACAGTAAACAAAAGATCAACATCATACGTCCGAGCCATTTAAGCAAATACAAACTGCAAATCAAAACAGTAACCAATTGACAAACAATGCACTTCCGGAAGTGCAAGAGAACCACAGGGATTCTTAATATACGTTACCAGAAAATAGAGAAACACATTGCTCCACAACTACAGATTTGCAAAATCTTTAACTATCGATCATAATAAGCATAGCACGTCGTGTATCCATCAAAGCCTGATTCAAATCGCGTATCAAACACCAAGCAGTACTAAACTTTCTATGACTACCCAAACCATCAAACTACACGCCTCTTCATCACAACACCCCTTTTTCTCACCCCATTTGAACCCCAAAAACGCCAACTTCCAATCTCCCCTCAGCTCCCAAATCGTCAAAACAATCATATCTCGCTTCGGCTCGACGCCAGACTCGGCGAGAAAAGCCATGGCGTCGGCCTCAGAGGCCAAACCAGCAGTATGTCTGAGCAATTCAAGAAAGTGGGTGAGACCCAGGTTGTGGGTGTTGTCTGGGGTGAAACGCGGGGCATTGAAGCCAAATGGGTGGTTGAGGACTTGGCCGGAGAAGGGTCGGAGAGTGGAGAAGTGGCGAGGGTGAAAGACTTGTGTGAAGCAAGTGTATCACCAGCTTCCCTATTTTTTTTAATTTGTCAAATTTCGAGAATAGAGAGTATTCTACCAGGTTGCTCGTTTCATTTCTTAAAATAAAGATAGAGAAAAAAAATGAGTATTACTTTCTTAAATTTACAGCAAATCTTTCATTCCTTAAAATTTTATTCTTCACGGACTCCAACAAAATTTTTATAAAAATATAAGATTTTATTAATTATTTTGTTGTTACAATAAAATATATAATCTCTTTTGGTCATAATTAATTATAATGTACCATATTTTCATGTTCTAATAAATGTCAAATCTTCAAAATAGAGAAGCTGTTTGAATTAGAGTATAATATTTTTAGAGAATTTGGTTTTTGCTTCCCTATTTTGAAGAAATTTTGGAGAAGCTTCCCCAAATTTTCTCTAAAATAAGGAAGCAAAAGTCAAATTCTCTAAAATAAAAATACATTAACTCGCAGCTTCCCCATTTTAAAGAAATCTGCATTTATTATAATAATAAATTATTACACATATTAATTATTATATAATTTAAATATTCTTTATTTAAAACAAATTTGAATAACAGCTAGTTTCTAAGGGCTAGTTTTTAACAACTAATTTGAAACGACTATTTTACAATGGCCTTAACGATTTTAAGTTTGATTACAACCTGAATACTTGAAACCTTGTGCATATGAGAGTAATGCGTACTTATGTAATCCAACATCAACAAAGTCATTTCAACACAAGTGTGAACAATAAGCCAACAGTTCACTAATGCAGTAATTTATTCAAAATGAGAAAAAACTTCAGCTCAAATCCAAAAAATAGAGAAAAAACAATATTTGATCAAAATGAGAATCAACTTGAACTCTAATCCAAGAAAGAAAGAAAAAACATAAATATGTAGGAATAATAACACAAAAGACTACACATTTCCCTTCATACGAGCTCTTTTTGCCAAAATTTTCTTTTGAAGACTGATAAAATATTCAGCTTGAAGAGCGGACATTGTACAAGTATCTTTAGACATTATTTCAGCTTCCTCCCTTCGAGTCTGAAGTTCAATTTCCTTTTCTTTAAGAGCGACTTGCTTTTGCTCGGTAACAATTAGCAAATTAAGTTGTTCAGCCTTTATGCAATCACTTTCTAATCTCCTTGCTCTAAACTTTTCCAATTCTGAACAGAGTTTTGAAGAATCCTTGTCATTTTCACCATCTTGTTCGTTAGATCTTGCTTTTTGTTCTCTTCTTTTGCAGCCTTTCTTCCAATTGGTATCTTCAATGGTGCAGGTTCAGGAGCATCCCCATCATCTTCCAAATTAATTGAAACTTGATATTTAGCAGAATGAGTCTTAGAGATTCTAGTTGCTGCAATTTTTGTATGTTCAACCCTCCATTTTTGCTAAAACCTCAGAAGAGTCTAACAATGTTCAAGTACAAACTGATGACCTTCTTTAGCTTTGTACATTTGTTTTGCCTCCGTTATCTGCAAAGTATAAATTATTGAACAACACAGTAATCATTAACCAAATAATTGAACTATATAAAATGTTCATTATTTAAAGACAATAAAAATAATGATAGTATGCACCTTATCTTGCTCAGTGTATCTACTTTTCCGTAAGTGTTCAATTGCAGCATAAAATCCACAAAACCTACTCACCTGGAAGTTGATTTTTGACCAACGGTTTGTCAATGATATTTCAGTTCTTTCATCTGCCCAAGTCATTTTTTCTTCAAAGTATTGGGTAATCTTTTTCCATAATTGGTTCTTCTTCTGATCAGATCCTTTAACTGGGTCTAAACTCATATTCAGCCATGCATATATGAGAAGTCTGTCCTCATCAGTAAAAAAGTTGATTGTTCTTTGAGATTGTTTTTATGATTTCTTGATGCTAGGTGCCTCTTGGTCAATGTGAACTTCAATAGGACATGTCTCTTCACAAGTAGAGTCATTAGAATGGTACTGACTCGATGGAAAATCATATGTCAGATGAGGTTCATTGAGATCATCGAGGGACGATGCATTGTTGAGAAGGTCAGTAAAATTCAAATTCAAAGAACTCATCTGTATGTTTAATATAGAATTGATCAGATGAATAATCCTCAAATAAAAAACTCCAGAGACAAGTACTAGCCAAGTACACAAAATAGAAGCAACAAACTAGTTTTTGCCCCTATATAACATGATATTACATACTGGTCCAAATTTGTAGATGGGAATCATAGTAGGATTGGATAGCAAAGAATATGTATGTTGTTGGGGCCAAGATCCTAAATGAAGGACAACATTATGAGAACTTCAGCAAGGTACAAATCAAAGGTGTCAATATTGCCAATATTCACATGCATTAAGTAATGAATGGACTAATGTCAATACTATTCCTATATTGCTATGCTTCCTCAGATCATTTTTATTATTCATAACATAACAGTACTATATTGTTTCTGATAATAAATTGAGAAGCAAGGTATTCACAAACCTTATCACTTTTACAGTAACCTGGAAAAAAAGTGATACAATTAAAGATTCCACCATGTATTCGCTTTCCTGCAAGTCACAAAAATAAGCAACAAGCTTCTTCGAGGAGAGAGCAAAAGCACCAACTCTATGTATTCATACTTGTAATTATTTCACAAAATGGAGCTCCGATCATTTTCTCTGTAGTCATGAGTCACACACCTGCCTGCCCAAATATCATACAACCTAAGTCCTAAAGCTCTTCCTATCTCACTTTACCCGTGAATGCAACTTCTTTGGCTGGTTCTACTACATTTTCTGAAATTATCCAACCCTAGACACTGATTTTGACACTCGATGATTTTTTTCACAAACTGAGGAAAGATCATTAGACTAAACTTATTCAAACACGTCATATGGTGTTGTGTTCTTGAGGTTGGTTCTAAGCCTCTGATTTTGGTTGCTTGATTCCCTGTTATTTGGTTCAAAACTTGCAATGACTAATGATACTAGGTTTGACAACTTAAAAACATAAAACTAATGAAATTTAAACCAAGACGACCCTGCTGATCTATTTCTCAGACAAATGAGTTTCCTGCAAGTCTATCAGACTACACATATACATATCAAAACGAAAGTAGCTCATCACTTCACTCATGCTAATTTTTGTAAAACAAGGGGAACTATATAAAGCTGTATGTGGTGTATAAAGAAAGCTATTGTATGTAACTAATGTTAACAGTTCAAACCCCAGTCATAAGGCTGATATATCACCTTCAACTGAGAGGTCTCCGCAAGCAACTCGAGGAAAGCTTCTGAAATAGCTGGTTCCATCTCATTCTTACCAAAGTCTATGCTAAAACTAAGCATCAAGAAGTATGACATGAGTAATTATCCATACAGAATCACTCAAAACTCAAAAGTAATGTTTTGGATGGGATTCCTGTTAGAGAAACTAATTGATCATTAGATCCCCATTCAAACCATGCATTTATATTCCTTTCTTATATCAGAGTACACATAGCAAGTGCTCAGGAACTTACTTACCATTTAAGAATCTTAGTAGCTGATGCAACCATGGTATCAAAATCAATAATAAGACCACCATTTCTTATCTCAACTCTTCCTATCTCACTTTACATGGTGGAATCTTTAATTGCATAGTGAATCAGGAAGTTGAAAAACTAACAAAATGAATTGACACACTCCATATGCTCAGATAAAAACTAGCGCTTAACTTTGACAAAACTTAGATCCATCACCTCTCCTTTCTTTTATCAGAAAAGCTTCGTATGGTGTGTAAATGCATAAGAATGCTAAAGTGCACAGATACTTGAAATTTTGTGAACTTTAACTGCAAATGTCACAATCAAGCTCCAAATTTTGAAGGTTTGGTATTGCAAGAACAAGCAATTTAGGAAAACCCATTATCAGAAACTGCAGTTGGGAGGACTCAGAACAATTTGAAGCAAATGGGCATTCACAGAACACAGAAAAAGATACCTCTTTTGCTGATTGAACAAGAGAAAAGATTGGAAATTCAGCAAAACAAGACAAAGGATATCAAAGATTAGCGACGATCCATCAAAGTCCTTGACCCTCAAATTGAGAAGCCTTGCAGTTTCAACTTGGATTAATAAACTGTCCATTCTGTAATGAAGCTGAGAAACAGACATGCACTCACAAATGAGCACAAGACAGACAAAATTGATGATTGATCATATCCCCTTGTGAAACTCAGAAGATTCATCATACCCATGTGAAATCTACCCCATAGATCATATCCTCACACAAGATCAAACAAAAAACAAGACGCGTTTTATATAGTTCAACACTTCCATCACGATTGTAATTGATCTTGTCCACCCATTTGCACCCAATTGGATGCTTGTGAGCAAGTTTCAGAACAAGACTCCAAATATGATTGGCCTGAAGAGCATGAATTTCATTCTGCATGGCGTCACACCATTTCAAATCAAGGGAAGCATGTAAGAAAGAAGCTGGCTCTCAATGCAAGATGAGTGTAGCAGTAAAAACCTTGTATGTAGGAGAAAGACGATCATACGAAAGAACCGTAGAGAGACAATGAGCAATACCTTGTGTGTGGACCACGTTCGGGGAATATGATGGAACATTACGGGAGGGAATGGTTGCCTCAATATAAAAGCCATGTAGCTTAGAAGAGGTTTTGGTTGGCCGATTTGATTTTTGGGTTAGGAAGATTGTTTTTGGAGCCTCAGTGGAGATATGGGAAGACATCTCGGTAGGGTGACTCGTGTTGGAGGATGAGATAGTTGGATTAGAAGGAATTTGTGGACTGTGAGGGATGTTGTCGTTAAGGGCAGAGGTAGGATTAGGACTTGTGACGTCTGGAGGTGATGCAGTGAAAGTACGAGATAAGGTAGCGGCAAGAGAAGGAGGATCGGTGTTGTCTGTGTTTCGAGGTCTAGTGTTTGAGACAATAGGTTGGCATGTGCTAGGGTTTGGAGAAGAGGTTGTTAGATGAGAAGTGTTGTACATGGCAATATTTGGTGGCTGGGTGGATAAAATGTCACGGTTGGAAACAAGTCCTTGAGATTGTATAGAAAGTGAGTTTCGAAGAAAATAATATCCTTGGAAACATGAGCTTGCTTGCTCTTCAAGTCATAAACCTTGTAACCTTTCTTGTCATGAGGGTAACCAAGAAAGATACACTCCGTAGAACATGGATCAAACTTGGAAGGCTTGGATGGATGAGTGGAAAAAAACAGCAACATCCAAAAACCCGTAAATGAGTGTAATTGGGAGGTTTTCCATGAAGACGTTCAAAAGGTGTTTGTCTGTGAAAGAGTGGAGTAGGTGTACGATTAATCAGATAAGAAACTGTAAGAATCGCATCACCTCAAAACTTCTTTGGCATATTTTCCTGGAAAAGAGCTTGAGACATGTTTAAAAGAAGACGATGTTTTCGTTCAGCAACTCCATTTTGTTGAGGAGTGTTGACACAAGACGTTTGATATTCAATGCCTTTAGAAGTATAAAATGTAGGCATGATAAATTCAGGACCATTGTCACTATGAACGATTTTGACTCGTGTTCAAAATTGTGTTTTAACTAATTGAAGAAAATTAATGAGGAGGGTCCGCGCCTCAGATTTTTGTTTCATGAGAAAAACCCATGTTCCCCTTGAAAAATCATCAACAATTGTATGAAAATATTTGACACCCGAAAGAGAGGGAACATGAAAACGTCCCTATATACCGATGTGAATTAAGTCAAAACATACATCACTTTTACTAACACTCAAAGAAAAAACCTGACGAGTCTGTTTAGCCAAAGGACAAGCCAAACAATCGTTGTGAACATGATTTGTGTTTGAAAAAAAAAATTAGATTATACTGTAGAATAAGGGTGGCCAGCCTGTTATGTCACGCCCCGACCCAAGATTACCTCCCTAACCCTGGGTTAAGACGTGCGGGACCTAACACAAGAGAGATTTACTCGAAATCCCCCTTGTGCCAGGATAACCCTATTCAAACAGTCCAAACGGTGCCGGAATAGACCTCAAACCGGAGGTTATCCCGATTCCCACATTTGGACCTCAAATCAACCATTTAAAGAACCTAAGGGTTCTAATAATATTTGTGACTGCACCTGAATCCCGGTCAGGCTGCCTACGTACCCTGTCCTCAGGGATCAAGTCACACGTAGCTCTTGTTCTAATTAACACCCTAACCTGGCGAAACCCGCTATTCTATTTAACGGTCACTTTATAATTAAGAATAGCATACACCTAACGCATATCCTAAGTTAACCTCGCAAATGAGGTATCCACCGACCAACAATCCCTCGGGGTTAACCCGAACATTCTACCATTCATATCAATAACATCCACACACAGCAAGACGGATAATAAAGGCAATCACACGATTATAAACATCCAACACACAACTATAAATATAAAACATAGTGGCATCCATGTAAATAAACAATCCCCCAGGGCATAACTGTAATGTCAACTGGAAGGTACCCTTGTAGTTATACTAAACTGTCAAGGCAATAAGGTCAATTCCACCTCAACGGCAGTTTGATAGATATGTTAGGCTGTCAGGGGCAGTATTGTCTTTTTACCCCCAGTGGCAGACGTGTGATTATACCAAACTGTCAGGGGCATTTGTAGGATTTCAGTATCAAGGGCAGCCCTGTAACTATACAAACATGGCAGGGGTATTCTTGGAATTTCAGCTCTAGTGGCAGTCCGGTAATAAACTCAAACTACCACGGGTATTTCTGGGATTTCACCACAATGGCACCCCTGTAATTTCCCTAAACTGCCAGGGGCAGTTCTGTCATTTTACCTCTACTGTAACTCAGTAAGAATCCGGATCTACCGCGGTAAAAATCCAAGAATTTACCCTAACCATTTCTGGCCGGGTTCTCTCCTATTTCTGACCACATCCTCTCTCAATCACAACCAACAACAACAGCAACACTAATTGCACATCCAGCACAAGGAAATTCTAATAAGGAGGAAGGAATTTTCTTACCTCTCAAGCTCCTACCCCGGGGACCCCGAACCCGCCAGCAACCACTGCACAGTGCCGCTCAGAACTCAACCGCGCCAGCCTTGCCGACGTCTCCCAACAGCGCTCCCCACATCACCTTCAACCTCCACAGTCTCTGATGCCCTCGATCCGAGTTCGTTTCCCCCTCTCCTTCACGTCTGAGCTTGTGCCCGCTTTGCACGACAATCGAGGTGGTCGACGAGAGACGCGACAATCCCCGATGTGCGCCACAGCAAGCTGATGGAGCCCTGGCTCCAATCTGAGAGAGAATTGAGAGGAGAACGAGGCCGAGGGGAGAGAGAAAAGAGAGAGCGGGAGGAGAGAGAGAGAGTGCGAACCGGAGAATTCCCCCACCGGTCAACACACACACACACACACACATATATATATATATATATATATATATATCAACCAACGGCTCAGATTTGATTTCACAAATCCAACGGTCCAGATCTGCCAATGACTAGTTACCATAAATAGTAAAAAGATATTTTTTCCTATTTACTTTTACCACACGGTAACAACACTTTATCCTGCGTAACTTTCACCTACGAACTCCGATTAATTCTTAGGGCATACCCACGAGTTCGTATTAACGTCCTCTACATCTTTCCCGAAGGAAACTTCCTCAAATTCTCGACTTAACGCAAAGTCCCTTTTTTCTACGGTAAAGTAACTTAACATTTGTTACATCCGTAAATTGGATAATTCGTAACTAACAACTCGTAGCTCCGGAAAATCTTCCGGACATACCGGGAAACTCATATTAACATAATCTACCCCTCGAGACATTAATTCTAATTTCCCCCAGAACCGAGAATATCTCGATATTAATTCGGGGAAAATTAACCGTGCGGTTACTATTCTCTGTAACTCGCCTAATCCCGATAAAAATGTTAATTTCGGGACGGGGTGTTACATGTTATGCCACAAGATAGGGTCGGATTGTAAGGTGATGGTATTGGCCCTGGTACACGTTCCTTTCTGATCTGGCTTGAGGCAATAAAGTCTATTCTTCTCAGGGCTCATCTCAATCGTCTTCTCCGAATGTAGGTTCCGAAAGCTCCTCATAATTCACTTTATTACCAACTTGATTAGCCGATGCATTTTCTCTTACTTTTGATAAAACTAAGTCACAACATTTGACCAGCAATTTTCAAATATTTATAACCATGTTTCATGATTAATTACAATTTTTCAATTCACTTCTTTTTTAATGTTTTTATCAAACCGATATAAAATGACTTCATCAAATCAAAATCAACGATCATAAAAAGGAAATTATATAGCTGATAGACCAAGAGAAGGAAGCTCTAGAGCTCATAGATCAAAAGAATGTAGCTCCATAGCTTCTGAATATGAAGGTGTGGTAATCTAGAAAACGTTATTGATGCAGAAGTTGAAAAGCAAAATATGGAATGTTTTTTTGTTTGATCGCAGCAAAATATGGTATGTTTTTTGGTCAAAACAAAATATGGTAGGTTAAAAAATAAAAATAAAAAATCTTCACACACCCAAAAAAACGACGACAGCAGTCTAATGTCGCGAGACAGGGAACTCAAAAGGGGAAGACACCCAACAAACTGCCTTCATCTCCAGTTCAATAGAGACCACTTCCTCTCTTGGAGTTGGAAACCCTGCAATTCTTCTTGCAAGTTGAAAACGAAGGTAAGAAATTTCTGATCTTTTATGCTGTGTATATGCAATTCTCATAGGGTACTCTTGTGGGTCTCATTCGTTTTCCTTCTGGGTCTGTTTGGCCTTTGTTTCTTGCTAGTATTTTGTTTGTTCAATCTGTGTGAGCTCCTTGTATTTGCTTGAGTGGCCCTGTCATTTTTCTATCTAGGCAATTTCACTGCCGGTACTAAAATGTCTGTGCTTTATTTTTAGTCAGTCTAATTGATGATCCAAGAGGAAAACAGCAAGGAATTGTAGAGCATTATCAGTACGAAGGAAAAATAGACCAAAGAAATATCCGGTTTTGTCATCATCATCCTTTGTTCGTAAATCTGCCTGTAATTGATCTCACTCAGTGTTGTGAACTTGTGATGGCTCGTAGAAGTATATATTGCTTATCCTTGCTTCCTGTCCATGGCATTTTGTTAATTCAATTTAAATTTCTGAAATAGGATGCTGTAGTGTTCACTCAACATCAACGCACAAGCTTCCACTGTCACCAATCCAC
Organism: Comarum palustre; assembly: GCA_951800085.1. Taxonomy (NCBI): domain Eukaryota; kingdom Viridiplantae; phylum Streptophyta; class Magnoliopsida; order Rosales; family Rosaceae; genus Comarum; species Comarum palustre. The sequence continues at coordinate 18,797,107 of OX637572.1, forward strand.
CATGGAAAGTCAAGTGGATGAATTCCGTGCTAATTCTAATGATACTGAAGAAGCTATCGATCATGTAAACATAGGTTCGGATTCTGTGGATGTTGATATCGCAGAGGATACTGAGCAAACAGGAGGACACATCAACATGAAAAAAAGACCTGTGGTATTATATGGGGAGCCTGAAGTAGGTATGACTTTTGATAATGATGAAGATGCATATCATTTTTATTGTTCATATGCTAGGAGTGTTGGATTTAAAGTGAGAAAGCTTAGACAAAATCAAAACAAACGTGGTGAAATATGGAAAAGAGAGTACTGTTGCTCTTGCCAAGGTTTCTACACTCAAAAGAGAAGTCCACAGAAAAAAAGAGAAGAAAGAAGATTTGGATGCAAGGCAATGCTTGAGATTAGACTTAACCAAAATAAAAAGTATGTTGTGACCAAATTTGAAGCTGAACATACTCATTCTCTTGCTCCTTCATCAAGTACACATGTTTTGTATAATCGGGACTCCTCTCCCATGGCTCAGTTTGGCGAGTTATGTCAAATAGCACATAGAATCACATCAGAGGGTGCAAAGAACAGGCATTCATACACTTTTGTGAAGTCTGAATTGTTAAAGTTGGAGGAAAGATTAAAAGGTCTTCAGCCTACTGGTCACAAACATGCCGGAAGAAATGGTGATACAGGTTCTGGTAATCATACTAATGAAGTTGGTGTGCACCTTAAGTTGCAGGACCCACAATCTCAGAAGTCTAAAGGCCTGGGGAAGGGTAAAATGAAGAATGATCTAGGATCTAAAGACTCCAAAAACGAGGTTTCATCTGAAAGAAAAGGTTGACACATTAGTTCATATATTATTTGGGATTATTGAAAGTGAGTAGTTATGTCTTTTTAAGCCTAATTGCATTTTTGTATTTTTAACAGATTCTCAGGAACCTAATCCGAATGCTCATGAGATGACTGGCCCATCAAATTTATCTGAAAATGTTCAGGTTGTTTCTTGTGTACTTGTAGCTAAAACTTCGGCACCAAATTCATGAAATGAGTTGCCCACCGAAATTGAATTATGATATTGATCATTTGTTACCATTTAGGGATCAATTGGAGTAGGAAAAGAGGAGTTGATTAGGTCATCCTTATGTCTTGGAAGACAGTTTCCTGGTGGGTTTCTAACTTTTTCTGGTGGACAAGCCTTGCCTTATCATCACATACCTGGCCACCAATTTATACTTCCGAAGATACCCAATGGCTCATTTATATATTCACAGGTTTGTCAGCTTTATACATAGCCTTGTATGCTATTTTTTAAACTTCCATTAGTCTCTTATTAATTCATAACTATGTCAATCACAAATGTGATAGGAAATTAAATCAAGTTTATCAAGACCTCAAGGACCAGCTCGTCAACCGAGTTCCTCAAACCCATCAACATCTTAGTTAATGTGTTTGCTGACTGAGGAATAGTTGCAAGGCCTCTTTCAGGACTAGGGACATATAGCAGCTGAAATCAAGAGATGGAGTTTCATGTAAGATAACCCTTTGAAATCAAGGCCTAGAAATCACTACTACATTCAAATAATTAACGCTATTCAAGGCCTAAGCAACAAATGTTCACATATTTTTCTTATAAATTGTTGACATGTAATAAATCACAAATTACTTATTAGCTTGGCCACTAATATAGCATTGTAACTCTAATCTCATTAGCCTGATCGATGCATATGAATTTGTCAGGACTCAGAGGCAGTTGGAAGAGTTGGATATGATCAGCAATACTGAATAGTACAGTTGCCCTGGTTCTCAAGTTATTCCACTCTTGGTGTCATTGTTGCTATATTGTGCATCTGGACTGCTTCTTTCATTGGGTTTCAGGTTAGGTCCAATGATGGCGGTGGCTGCAACTCCATCAAATTCTGAGGTTAAGCATATGGTCATTTACCAAGAGAACTGGTTTTGAAGTGACAGCGGTGACAGTTTAGTTGCTCGGACAAGACGTACTTTGAAATTGGAATATAATCGGGTTTTTACAAATTTGGACCGAGTGAACTGTGGCAATGGTGATTAGGTTTACATGTTTTAGGTTTTTTTTGGCAAAATTACATGTTTTAGGTTTTGGATATGTAGGTGGATTTTGTCCAAGAAAGTCGGGATCGTTTCTGATTTTAATCTTCTGTTTTTTCAACTTATTGGCGCTTAGCATCCACAAAGAGCTAACGAGCTTCCACAGCATATTGATTATTTGATACGAGACCAAAGAGTCTTGCTAGACTACTGTTGGGCAATGGTTTAAATAGCGAAAGCGGGAGGCGAGGCATTTTGTCGAAGCCTTGTCTCATAAAAGCCGTGAGGTGAAAAACACGAAGTCTTTTATGTATTTAAAATTAAATAAAAATAATTAAATTATAGAAATAAAATTATCAAAAATATTTAAAATTAAATTTTTAGTAGCAAGATCACAAAGATAATGTTTAAGATTCTTAATGACAAACACACAATAACATAAAATCATTCACTCATGATCTGAAAGATAAGATAAAAAGTTGTTCAATAATGAAATGAAAAAAGTCAAACAATGCTATTTTTTCTCTTTAGATTTTATTTAAAACGACGTAGTTTTAGAGTATAGATTAAAAATCAACATATAAATAGTGACGCCTCACGATGTCTTTGACCGCCTTAAGGTGCATTTTTCGCCTCAATGTGAAAAAAGAGAGCTAAAGGTGAGCTAAAGGCGAGCCTTTTGTGAAAAGTCTTTCAAAGGAAGCATTGAGGCGAAAATGGAGAAGCCACGCCACGCTTTAAGCTATAGCGTGCCTCAAGGCGCGCTATTTAAAACAGAGCTGTTGGGTATGGATTATGCGAAAGAAAAAAACATAGAATTTTAAAGAACCAACTCGTATCAGTAATTACAAAATGAGTCTCTTCAACAACCAAAGTTTAAATAATTTAAAGTTTTGAAACAAAATTTTGGATTCAGAAGGTGTATTGTATTTGAATTTTCATGATGTGTTTAAAGACTTGTGGATTTCAAAAATTTGGAGGTATTCAATTAAGATTTATAACAAAAGATTTAAAATTCATAAAAGTGTGAGGGTATTGGGATTATAATTTTTAATTAAAAATTTTAAATCTATAACAGTATGGAGATTCAATAGACAAGGAAATTATTTTTGGTACCCGAAACACCGCGTGACATATGGTCCTCTTTAATTTCATTGGTCAAACTGTTTCGTCTTTATCTCTAATTGATGTATTTAATTACTTTTACATTTTTTTCACCCCTGTTGGTCCTCACATGAATCTGAACGATATGATTGGTTTGGAACACCAAATGGCAGTGTCACGTGGTGTTCTGGGTACATGGAATAATTACTCTAATAGACATACAAATTGTTAAAGATTTATTAAATAGTAGATTTGCACGGATTGTGTAGTGTAAATTGTGAAGTAAACAATCTAACCCCCTATACATAAGATTTATGCAGATTTACAATTTTTATTTTTTATTATTTTATTTTATTCATCCATGTTTCTCTTCCTTCCCTTATCATTACACTTCTTCTTCTTTTTTTATATATGTTTTTTGATATTTTTTTACTTCAATACTCATCCACTCGGTTCTTATACGTGTCTTATATATATATATATATATTCTACATAATTATTTGGTAAAATACATAATTATTTTACAAAACTCTTTGTAAAATACATAGAAATCTAAATCTGATACACTGCTAAATATCAATTTGGTAGATAGTTTTCATTTTGAGAGAGCATACTACTATTTTCTAAATCGAATGGAATTCAAAATTAGGAATAATTTTCGTTCTTATTATGAGTGAATAAAGGATTGCGCGCTTCTGGCATTACTACAAAGATGTTGTCCATACATCATATTCTTTCTTAAATTGCAAGTATTAATATTCTGGCATACATATAGTGATCAAATAAAAATTAGCTGGAAATAAATTGAAAATGAGATGAAGAAAAAAAGGGCGAGGTGAGTGTCTTACACGTGGTTAAGAGAGAACCCCCTTGGCCTAAAGCGCACACTTTGAGTTGAGAGACCAAAGATGAGCGGCGGCAGCGAGGCCAAAGCCGGAAAGGGGTTCCGGGGAAAAATGGAGCACTACTTGTACAGCGGCGACAAGAAGCACGTCATGGTCGGCATCGTTCTCTTCAGCGCCGTCTTCGCCGTTCCTTGGTACTTCATGACCCGAGGTCTCTTTCTCTCCATCTTATGTTTCCGTATAAACGGCACCGTTTTGATTCTTATACTCACATGGGAGTGAAATGAAAGAAGAAGAGGGATTCAATCTCAATTTTGGGGTTTATGTTTGCTATTTTGACATCCATTCTATTAGAAGTTGATTGGATATGGACTGATTTCGAGTATGGGGATTCAGGTTGCATTATGAGTTTATTTTCTGGGTCTTGTTTAGCAATCAGTGTGCGTCAAGATTTGGGTTAGGAACTCAATAATCAATTTCAAATGACTCCTTGTATATTGTTATTTCAAATCCCATTGCATCTAGTCATATCATATATGTAATCACGGCAAATCCTTAGAGTCTCTACATCCTAATGGAGTTTGTGAACCTTTTCGTCTGACTGCAACATAGCGGTAGTGTTTTTATTTGTCAAGGTATGCAGCATAGTAAATTTTTCTCTTTATGATTTATATGCAATTCAAAATGATGTATCTAAGGGCATGATATGCAAGTTGTCATAAAATGTTTTGGGAAACCTGTAATTTCAGTGGCATTTGTATTTCTCTTTAGTTGAAAATGGGGAGGCGACAGCAACTTCTGTGTTGTTGCTTTCTACATCATGAAATGGTTTAGATTATATCGTAGGGAAATAGTTGCTGTAAGCTCTGATTGTTCCTTGTGTGACTCTGCCATCAGCCTTTCACTTCAGTTACCTGCTTTCTGTGTTACTTGTGTATGGGAAGTTTGCAGCTGCCATTTATCACCTAAAATTCTCACTCTATTACAAATGTGTTCTGCTATAGGGGCAAAGCATCAATCCCATCAAGATTACTTGGAAAAGGCTGATAAAGCAAGGAGCCAAAGACTATCTTCAAGTAGTGCATCTTCTGGTAAATGATGTGAGAGTTTTCTAAGTGTGTAACTTTCCTCTTGAATTTTTGTATGGTTGGAAGGTGCAAGAGGCCTTTTAAGCACCACTTTTCTTTGTTTTATCTCCTTGATATAATTATAATCCCTGAGAAATACATTTCAATAACCAGCTAAAGGCAAACATCTTTTTATTGTCATGCTGGGCTGCAATAAAAGTGACTTTTTGTTGAAAATTTATGAATGTTTCAGTCGTACATCCATCCCTTACTTATCTTAAAAAACTGTAACCATTTGCTTTTACAACGTGTAGAAAATATTCATGCTGTTCAAGTTGGTACTTACTCAAATTAGTGTTTGAAATTGACTTAATTCTCGGTGCATGTTGGGGTGCCTTTAGACTCTTTACTGCTAATTCTTTGCCGGGGGCATCACTTGGTGTATTGTGTAAGAGGTAATTTGACCATGCCAAAAATTGGAGCTGGGGATATTGGGTGATGAACGTTCAGTATCCATAATTCTTACCTTTCTAATAGTAGACGGGACTGCCAGGAATGGGAGAACCGAGCTGTATTCTTAATTGTTGCAATGCAATGTTCAAAATAGCAACTGAGTGGTGGTAAAATTAATGAATTCATGTTTTAATTAAATCTGCACTTGGGAGTTGGGATGCATTGTGATGTGCCGCAACATTGTAAGGCTGGTCTTTTGAAACCAATTTGGAATTGATCATTCTCGCTTTGTTACTATTATTCTCGTATTGGTGCTTCTTGTGCTTTTTGTGGTACTGGAGTGGAGGATGTTACTCATCTTTTCTCCTCCTGCTATCCTGTACTGTGCGTTTGGTCCGTTGCTACTCATTTTCCTTCGCATTCCTCTTTTCCCAATCTAGAGGAATGTTTGTAATTATCATTACTACTACATCTGCTCAAGTGATCGACTGGCCTTAGGGTTCTGGAAAATCTGAAAGGCTAGAAACAACCTCGTCTTTCGAGCTGCTCAAGAGCTCAAGTGTATGTTACTGTGTGATAATATGACATCCCTTATCATGATGGGAGCAGGCACAAAGCAAATCTGACTCGCAGGAAGTTTGAGCATACTTGGCAAGGATATGGGGGCAACTCTATGAATCAATCTAAAATCCGGATGTCTATTCTTAATCTCTTAGGCCTCATCAGGTATCAGCACTAAGCATCTTGATTCAAAGCATGCACTAGTAACAAACAATCTGTCTCAAAAATAACTTGGGAATAGTTCAAAGTTTCTACTAGTTTCATACCTTGGAGCAAACAATTCTGCATGAAAAGGTGAAGTCAATTGGCTGCCTCCATACTCATCGCAAATACTGTGGTGGCTTCCCCAGTTCAAGTGTTCAAAATGCCATCAAATATTCAAATAGGTTGGCACTGCTTCCGGTGCTGCTGGCTTTGTCTTTAGGAACCATCATTCATGGTTCCCCTTTGGTAGCTGGCGCACATAGGCTTCACTCTTCTAGTGTGCCTGTTGTTGAATACTCTGCTCTTACAGATTGTATCTTTGCTGTAAATGAAGATCAAAATCAAGAAGCTTTGCGGTTCGAGGAGATTCATCTCTAAATATTGGATGTCTCACTGTGTTCCCTGGATATCTCTTCGAACTTCCTTGCTCATGCTCTAGCTTCTATTGGCCATACCATCTCTTCTCCCTAGATTTGGTGTGGTATGATCCCTCCACAAGCAAGTTCCGAGCTCCAGTTTTGACCATGTAATAGTGTTTTAGCTTTCTTGTCCAAAAAGAAAAAAAACAAGAAACCTAAAATAATGCCGTGGTTGTCCAAGATTCCAAGACTGGGGAAAGAATCATCTAAATAGAGCTATAATTTACAGGGATTTTATGGTTTCTGAATCTCACAGTTGGTTTTTGAATCAAACTGAAATAATTGACCCAACCAGCCAACTTTGCGCTTTATCTACAAGGTAGGGAAAGAGAAAAGTAATCTGAATTCCTTTCTTCTAATTTTAATGCCTTCATTAGAAGTTTCATTTTACATCTCTATAGGGGCATGAGTCTTCTATACTTGAAGAACCACACAAATGCAGAAAATATGCATATGCCAGTTACTCCTGTGATTACAAGTACCCACTTAAATGCGGCAGGGTCATCAAACAATGGGATTTCAAAGTTCATGCCAAAGATTCCTGCTACAACTCCAAAAATGGCAACCACAAAAGTTGCAGTTGTTAGTAGCAGCTCAAATTGAATTAGCTGATTACGCACATTATCCTGAAAGCAAAAACTCTACAACATTAGTTCTGTGTGTCCCTGAATATAGCTGTGGATCAGAGTAGTTGAAATTTACATCTTCATCTGAAGTAGCACAGTTAGTTGACTAAGAATAGTTTTACAGTTACTAAATAATTGAGTATTTAACCCTCAATTATCCTGATATGATTTCCTCGAGGATGGAATTAATTTAGCTATGCTCCTAAGTTTTATCCAGACATGTTTTTTCTTTTCGTCTTCTATAATCAGTTGCTACCACAGCCCGTAATGAATTAGTTAAAAGAACTACACTCAGTGGAGAAAGAGAAATTAACAACGCACATACCAGCTGAATGTTAATGAAATCTTCTGTGTCATCAATGTATTCTTTCAACTGAAACATGGGAGAGAGATGAAATAAGTTTCTACCCCCATCAAGTCACCGCTACATATAGTGATGTCAAAGTTCAATAGAAAAGGTGCTATACATACCGAAGTCAGCTTATTCAGGGTGCTATCAATGACAACAAAGTATGCTTCCAGCAGCATCTCAAGCTCTTCTATACTCTCTGTAGAACTTTCTGAACTTCTCATGCTTTCATGTCGACTCCTTGCAATACTCAAGCTTTTCTCGAGTTTTCGACCATCGGGAGGTGAAGATACAGGGGAAACAGGAGCAGAAAGAGATACACCATCATTAGATCTATAACCCATCACAGATTGATCGCCATAAAATGATGCCTCCATACGGCTTTTCTTCTCTGTGAGATACATCTCAGCCATATCTCCATCATCATCCATGAGCTGCTCTATTTCATCCCGAACCTGAACAGATGTATAGAGGTTAAACTAAACTTTGGTTCCATTTGGATGCTCAGCATTACCTTCTGAACAGAAGAATGCAGGTAAATATGTGACATAAGTATGCCACAGCATTACCTTCTGAACTCTTCGAGTCAAGGCAAGAAGTCTGCTTTTCAATCGTCGAGCACGTTCCAAGTTCAGAGTACTGATTTTCGACGTAAGCTCATCAAGTAATGGATACGCTTCAATTTCCAGTTCAGCTGCCTTCAAAATACCAGACTAACTAATGAGTTGCTTACTTACAGAGTGTTTAACCAACATGAAAATAATCTAAGTTCAAACTACCAATGATGTACAAAGTTTTTGAAAATCATTATTGGCCTTATTGGAAATATGCAATATCTAATAAGGAATGCACATCACTTATGAAAGACACGAGATTTAACCATTTGTATATAAAAATAAAACAATAAAAACATAGGATAAGAAATCCATTGAATAACTAGCAGATAACAAACAAATACGGGGATAACATTATAATGTATGCCTCCTATACAACAATAAGAGAATTGAAGCCCACAAGGAAGAACAAAATTGTGAATCTTAGGCACAAGACCTCATCCCCGGTCTCTGCCCTCCCCCTATGTCAAAACTCTTTATATTCTTTCTATCCACAATAACAAAACACGAATGCAAATATCACCACTATTTGAAAGCATTCTCCATAGACTACATTATGTGCATGTTCATGCATCATATGCGGAAGTTGTAGAATATGTCTCACCAATGATATATTTCACTATTACCACTAAAATCCAAATCAATATTTGGTTTTCATGCAGGCCAAAGCTATGCGGAAGTTGACATATTTACCGCTAAACAATTCAGTATACGCAAAGACCATTCTCTTCAAAATTGGAAGAGGAAAAAAACATACAGCCAATCTCTCTTTCGATAAAATAGAAACTGCACCAATAACATGTTTCAACATTCTGCATGTTACTGCCAAGATATTTACCCAAGTATGTAACCTAAAAAGTGCTTGAAAGGAGTTGTAGAATGTTGTACTGCATAAATTATGTGGGGAAGAAAATGAAAAACACATCTTATTCTCTACTAAGCCTAAAAGGTTTTGGGCTTTTAATTCAATGATTAACACAACCTTATGTACCAAATTATCTGAAACTAATCATCAAAACTGGAAACCTAACACCAGAACAGTTATTGCAAAAACTTAAGTACCAAAGCACATATCATGAGGGCTATTGGATGTTGTTTTGTTATATACATAATACTATAGTGCAGAATTCAACCAATTTCTAAAGTTTAAAAGGCAGAGCTATTTACTAAAATATAATATAAACAGTCATCACCCACACATCTAATATTGACAAGAGATTAAAAATCCAAATTATTGTCACCTGAGAATCAAGGAATGTACAAGCAGCCTCCAAAGCAACTTCTAAAGCCCTAAATTCAAAGGGCAAATAGTCAGGAGATGTACTCCCAAACACATTATCAAAACATCTAGCTCCCCTCCTCCTACTCATGTCAGAACCATCAGACTGCCAAACATCACCGACACCACTTGTTGTCAATCTCTTCTGTAGCTCCACCACGTACTGCAATACATAGTTATCAAGGGAATTCAAAAGCAGAACCTCATCAGCAGTGATAATACAACGGATCTGCTCCAAATTTACTACAATAGCCTTCTCCCTGCCAAGGATGGTTGAGGGGTACACAAATAGAGGATCAAGCAAGCGCAAATCACGGGCAGGTAAATCACAACGTCGCATCATGGAGAACTTGTCAACCTCTATAATCTGAGAATTCCCAGATGTATCAACACGAATCCAGGACCTAAGGCCCTGTCCCCGCTTCTTCAGCCCCAGAACATCCACGCCTTGAAAAGGTTGCCTCCCAAAGGCCGATGATCGATACGATGAATCCCGAAGATTTATGGCAGATGCAGGTTTCGGAACTTTCGGCGGAAGCAGCCGCTCTTTGAGGTCATCCATCTCTATGAGCTCCAAAATACTGCAACAAATACCAAAGTTATTCTAACAAATTCGTTCTCTGCTCTTTCTATTCATTTGATTACTACTTTATGTAATAGCGAATATGTGCTGAATTCTATACTGAAACATGAAATATACTTTATAAAAATAAAATTAAAGAACGCAGCATAAACAATCAGTCCTAAAAACTCAACCAATGCGAGACGAGTGCGGAAAACCCTTCCTACTTGTACATAAAGTCATAAACAGCTCCTCAAAGCTTAATCTTAACCTATTAATTAAGCATAGATACAAATGGGTGTGTATGCCTTGAGCCAACACCTTGTCCAACTAATGTAGGACTACTGCTTACACTGTCAAGTAAAAACGCAGTCTGAAACGGCGAAACACAATAACAAGTTGCAATTCTAAACACAATTCAGGTTATCTAATACAAAATCGAAGCGCCGAAGTCAATAATGACATCTATAGTGCCGCAATTCCAGTTTTAAACCACAAATAGACAAAAATACATGCATACATATCCAGAGTGCGTATAACCATTCGAATACTACATCCAATTGTGCAGAATATGAAAATTTACGAACTGAAAAGTGAGAAAGAAGACCTGGTGCGACTGATCCTCTGCTCCCTCGGATTGGAACTGAACGATTTCAAACAACGAAATTGAATCTCAATTTAGAATAAGAAGCCCTAGATTTCAGAATCGGAGAGAGAAAGAGGAGGAGTTAGTAAGAAGAGAGATTGTGGACTTTGGAGGTGGCGCAAGTGATTGAAACTTTGGAGTAGAGGAATCAGGAGGTTTGTTATCGGGACCGAAGAATCATATCGAACAGTCAAATAATAATATTATTAGTTTTATTTTATACTAACATTGTGATTAGTTGTTAACTTATTTTTATATTTTAATAAATTTACTTATTCATCTTTATTTTTTCAATTCTATATAAAAAGAAATCACATTTCTAAAAAATGAATTATCTATTTTATTTATAATTTTTTAAACTATAAGATTTGAACTTTAATAAATGAAGGACATAATCAAAAATTTAAAATTTAATCATTCCCACTATTTCTCAAATCTCTTCTGATTTTATCAATAGGGTGCTTCTATTCACACCTCTAAAAATACTATTTAGACCTTATTGCTTAATGAACCTCCAATATATTTTTAAAAAGAACTAAAATGTTATTTGCACCTCCTTATTTTTTTCCTAAACGCTCATAGTCAAATTAAATCAAGGGGTATTAACCATTTCATACAAATTGGAAAAAGTGACCACACCAACTACAACAGTTTTTCATTGCCCATTCCAACTTTTTATAACAAAATTATAATTTTAATCCTATTTTTTATTTACTCTCTCTTCCTCTCCCCCACCCAAGATTCAAAACGGCGCTTGGCGGGATTAGGCGGTGCAGCTACTGTCTAACAATTTAGACGGAGTTTAATCGGTGATTAGACAGATTATTTTTTATATATTTATATGGAATATTATAATAAAAATTAATAAAATTATAAAGAAATATCAACTAAAGATTCAAAACACATTGTCTCAAAATAATGTCATCAAACAATAACATATAAACAACTCTAGAATACCCGATTATCAAATTCAATCACAATAGCATCTTAATTAGTTTGGTTACACTCCAATTTGTTATATATCTGATTCATCATGATTCAAGAAACAGTGACATACACAATCCAACCTTTGGTTAAAGAGAGAAACAAAGAGACACCAAGATTACAGAGAGAGGAGTTGACCAGTTTGATTACTTCGGTTAGTGGCAAGCAGCGGCAACGGTGTGCAGCGGTGTTCAATTACAGCCTAATTGCTAGGCACCACACTTAATTACCCGATTAATCGGCACTGCCTAATGTGTCCGCCCAGCACTAAAATTAGGCTTTTTGCTTGGTTTTTCCGCCTAGACACCGTCTAATCGGCCTAGGCACCCATTTTTTCGAATAGTGCCCCCACCTTTCTTCCCGATCTAACTTTTTTTCTTCTTTTTCTTCTTCTTATCTCTCTCTTTCTCTCTTTGCCATCTCGAGGATGACACCGACCAACGGCTCCTTGTCGGCCAACCCTAATTTGGCGACCTAGCCTCCGACCTAGCCGCTGATATGGCCAACGCCTCTACCTGCTCGCCTCCGTCGCTCTCTCTCTCTCTCCATTTTTTAGTCGCTCTCTCTCTCATGATCACTCCGTCGCTCTCTCACCATCTCTTTGTCGCTCTCTCTCTCTCTCGATTTCTTCGTCGCTCAATCATAGTCTCACCGTCGCCAAAAATCACTCAGAAGTAGGTACTCTCAATCTTTGCTTCAATGTAGTTAAGAAACTAGGTTTAAGAGTTTTTTTTTAAACTTGAATGATAATAATCTCTATTCATATGCATGACGTTTCTGAAAGCTTTTTGGAATAGAGTTGGATTTTGTGGTAATAAACTAGGATTTCATGTTTATTATGCGATAATACGGTTGGTTTCAGTCAGGAAAAGAATGATTTCAAGTTTATTAGCCGGTAATAAAGAAGGATTTCATGTTTATTAATGGGTAATAAGGTTGGATTTGCTCACATGAAGCTGGTTTTCAAGTTTATTAGGTAGTAATAAAGAAGGATTTCAAGTTTATTAGTGGGTAATAAGGTTGGATTTCGTCACAGGAAGTTATATTTTAAGTTTATTAGTGGGTTAAGGTTGGATTTGATCACATGAAGTTGGTTTTCAACTTTATTAGTGGGTAATAAGGTTGAATTTAGTCACATGAAGTTAGTTTTCAAGTTTATTATGTGGTAATAAATTATGCCTTCAAGTGTATTAGGTGGTAATAAGGTTAGATTTGGTGTTAGGAATGTGCTAGTATGGTTTATTAGGTGGTAGTAAGGTTTGATTTGGTCATGTGAACTTGAGTTTTGAAGTTTACTGATGTTTATTAGGTGGTAATAAAGTTAATTTTTTTGCAGGACTAATTGTGGACATGTCATCCTACATATTATAGAGAACCTTTGTGATGGGAAGAACCGAAGAAGCTAACAAAAGCTGGAAGGAAAAAATGAGACAGAAGATGCTGCTGAAGTTCATGGATATCAAAATTGAACAAAGCATGATCCAATTTTAGAAATAGGAGCATAAGACCAAGTAAAATATGTAGTATTTTGGTAGGGATCATATGTAAATTTCAACTGCAAGAAGAACATTATGTTTAGTTTCAGTTAGTTTTAGGTATGTTAAAATTTGGCTATTAAGCTGTATTTTGACCTATCTTAATACACAGGTTATTCACAGTTATTTGCAGTGTGCAAAAATGGTTCTAACATGTTTACTAACATCCAGTAATGATAACGCTTGGCAGAAAAAATGGTTATAACATGTTTACTAACACCTAGTAATGATATCACTTGGCAGAAAAATGGTTCTAACATGTTTACTAACACCCACTAATGACAACATTTGACAGAAAAACCAGAAAACAAACAAACTATGATATATTCCCAAATGAAAAGAACTGAAACTGAAGAAGACAAACAACCAATCTTAATTTCCAAAGCTAGTAAAATATTACATGAACACAATCCTAATTTTCCAAAGTCATTACAATATCAAATTAAAGACATAAAATCAGCCAGATAATCTGCAACTTTTCATCTAGAAGAATGTTGCTTGTTTTTATATCTCGATGCACAATATTTGGCTGACAGCCCTTATACAAGTAAGCTAATACATGAGCAGCACCTTGAGCTATCTTAAGTCTTACATCCCACTTGAGAGGTGACACTTTCATGCAGCCAATAATCCAAACTTTTCCATTCTCCATGTAAGAGTGAATTAACAATCAATCATTACCATGCTTGCAGTAGCCTTGAAGAGAGACAAGATTCTTGTGCTGAGCTCTTGAGAGGGCTTCCACTTGAGCTTGAAACTCACGTTCCATATACATTATCGAGGACATGAAGGAGAGAAAGATGAAAAACAACAAATAGAGATACAACATCAAAAACATACAAAAAAACAAAAATAGAAGAGATAATAAGGTTGGATTTAGTCACAGAAAGTTAGTTTTCAAGTTTATTATGTGGTAATAAACTAGATCTTCAAGTTTATTAGGTGGTAATAAGGTTGAATTTGGTCACATGAAGTTAGTTTTCAAGTTTATTATATGGTAATAAACTAGGTTACAGTCACAAGAAGTTGGTTTCTAATTTTATTAGGCGGTAATAATGATGGATTAACAGGAATAAAACCCTTGAACCGTGATTCTAACTGAAAACACTTGAATCCGAAGACATACAACAACATAAACATAGAAGAAAACTGTAAACTAAATCTACCAAAACAAAATTAACAAAGAAGAAATAGCGATAAGGAAGTTGATACATATCCATGACTGAAAACTGAATAAAAAAGCAGAAACTTGATCACAAAATCGAATCAAATATAACATCACAGAACCTCTCAGAACTTGTGCCTCAACACGCCATCGGACATCAATCTCCTAAACGTATAGCTTCTTCATCTCAGAGCTTCCATTAAAGAACTTGAATCGCACAGAAGCTTTGTGTTTGAAATCGGAGACCTTCTTCGTGCCTCGATGAAATTGCAGTGCCTCTCTCTCCTTCCCTCTTTCTGATTTCCCCTTCTGATTTTCAATTTCAGTTACGCAAGAACGTTTTTCAAATAAGCAAGGGCAAAAACGTTCTATAGAAAAAAGGAAAATGGGTCATGTTTGTTAAAAGCTATTGGATTGGGCAATGAGAATCCACTCTTATGTTAGTGGTAAGTCTCTTAGAGTATTAGTTGTAATGGTAATTGAGGTGTTAGAATTTGTATTAAATAGACATTTTCTCTTAAATCAATAAACACCTCTTTTTTTTTAAATTAAATTTTATTTTCCAAAGTCATTTTCGGTTTGATTCAATCATAAATATTTTTCTTGTTTGATGGTATTTGTTGGAGACTAACATCGTGAAGGTAAAATAATTTTTTTTTAACTCTTATGTGTTTTTATTGGTAATTTTTACATGAGTTGACAAAGTCAACTATAACTTGAAAAAATAAAGAGGTCTAAGTAGTGTTTTTGGAGCTATGAATAAAAACTCCCTTATTAATATAGATTTGATACTAATAATATAAAAAAAATGGTGAAAATTTTGGTTTTGTAAGCATGTCAGGTCAAAAATACACCAAAAGTCTTTATGATCCATGTGTTTAATTTCGCAAGCTACATGATAGGACCTTCAACCAACACTTTCGATGATCAAAATACAATCCAACCACAACACTTGGAGTCATCATGCTCTCCAGATTCCACTCTCCACCAAACAATTTATCAAAACTAAACTAAGGAAATCAGAGCAATCTAATTGAAAGATATGCTTCAATAAAAATATATACGACAACGAATTAATTGACTATGTCTCGTCTCCTTGTACACACGACCTCCTATCAGCTAACCTGCAATCTGGGCATTTAAAACCGAATGGTCTAGGGGAGAAACATTTTTAAAACAAAACGTTAGCGTGAGTGGACAAAATAAATATTATCCAAGAAAAAACTACACATCTTAAGAATAAATCCATAAATAATGCTCTCCCAAATATTTTCTGTAAATATAAATTGATGTATGCCTTGAACAAAAACCAAAGTCTTGGAGACATAATAATAAATTAACGGAACTGAAATTAATCCATATATCCTGCACTATATTTCTCATGCCTAACTCACTTGTGGTGAGGGCCGCTATATGTCCTGCGCCCAACTCGCCTCTTGGTGCTATATTCTAACTCTCGTGCCCAGCTCACCTCATGGTGAGGACCGTTATATTCTTATATCTCGCACCTAGCTCACCTTGTGGTGAGACTCGTTATATCTATATCACTAGCGCCCAACTCACCTTGTGATAAGGGCCACTATATCCATAACTCTTGCGCCCAGCTCACCTCGTGATAAGGGCAGTTATATCGTTATATTCCGCGCCCAGCTCACCTAGTGGTGAAGGCCACTGTAAACCATATAATCACTTCCTCAACATAATATATCATAAGCATCAGGTACCATACCCGAGCATCCTTAATAATATAACTTCACTACTGTGTCCCACAATAATGATTAAACTAATACCAAATCTAAAATACCTGTAAGAACTCACGGAAAAGGAATGATCCATCTTTCTGGTCCCGGTAACCGTAAGAGCTCATGAAAATGGATGATTTACCTATCCGACCCCAGGTCGTTAAAGTAACCATAAGAGCTCACAAAAATGGGATGATCCACATTTCTGGCGTCGGTCAGATGAAATGATTACACTCAAAAATCCAATAAAACTCATGTACATTTCACACATCGAAAATATCATTAAACTAGTATCATACACTACCAGAATAACTATTATAGTCGACGAAAAAAAAATAACAGGCCGACGAATTTTTTTTCCTCGGCTAAAGTAGACTTTAGCCGACGAAACAAAATATCATCGGCTAAGTTAATTTTTCGTCGGTTAAAGTGGACTTTTAGCCGTCAAAATATTTTTTGGTCGGCTAAAATATTTTTTGTCGTCGGCTATTGTCTGTAAACTATAGCCGACGAAATTTTTAAAGTTTAGCCGACGACATATATAATTTCGTCGGATAAAAGTCCTTATATTTTCAGATCTAGACAGCAGCTCATGTGAAAAAAAAAAACAGGAGAAAAAGTATGGGGGTTAGCGAAATTGTTGGGTGTTGTCGAAATCTGTCCAAAATTATAGGTACGTATATGTGTATATATCTTGTTTTTGGGTTGATTTAAGAGTTTTATTTGAGTTATGTATATATTGATTTTGAGTTTTAATTTGAGTTGAATTATTGGATTTTGAGTGTGATTGTTGATCGATTTTAATTTGATAATATATATGAAGTTGTTGTTATATATATTAATAAGTAGTATATATATATATATTAATTTGATTATAATATTGTGTTCATGCATATATATAGTATGAATTAAGTAATATTTTGATTATGATTGATGTTAATTGATTTATATATATATATTGTTATATAATTAGTAATTAGTATATATATGCATGTATATATATATATGTGTGTGTTAATTATTAATTTGTTATATATTAATTAATTGTACGTTAACTGTAGATAAAATACTAAATGATTTGTAAATTTAATTAATTAATTAGAGTTTATACATATATATATTATGTTATCTTCTCAGGATATGAATAAGAGTTGGATTTCGCTTCCAAAATAGGACAAGATATGGTAAAGGAGTTATTAGTTTTATTGAATATGTGATGGATAATGCTAAAGGGAATACAATTTTCTATTGTCCGTGCACTAAATGTCAGTGTCGCAGCGATATGCATCGATTTGCAATTGACAAGGTTTGGCAGCACCTTAAAAGTAATAGGTTTGATACTAGAAGCCCGCAGAGCATGAAGATTGATTAGTATGAGATTTTATCGGTGAACACTGCTACAAGCTGTTACGAAGATGACCCGTTTGTTTTTGCGACATCGGTAAAACAAGTGTTTTATCTTGATGACCTTGTTAAGGGTGACGCGTGGAAAGTCGTCAACTTTGTGCACCCTCGAAACATTTACCGGGCGGCTACACTTGGAGAGGCCGAAGACAAGGAAGAAGATGTTGCATATCAAGAGCCCAGTGCAATATGTATTCCTAACTCCTCTACAATTAACCTTAATAATTTTAAAGCGGGTCGTTCGGTTCGAATTCGGGATTTAGACGCAAGGCTTATTGATGTGGATCCAAATCAAGAAACAGACGACGACTCTTGTGATGAAAAAATGCATAGATTGACAGAAATTAATTCTGACACCGAAGAAGACTCATCGGATGATTCCGATTACGACCCTTCTTAGTTTGAATTTGTAATACAAATTGATGTGTGTTTTATATTCTACAAGCTGTTGAATTAATAATTTAGTTTAATTTTGGTGATATATGAAGGAAATTGGTATGGTTACATTAAACAACCTGTTTTTTTATCTATTTTTCATTTTTAGCCGACGAAATACATCATGTTTCGTCGGCCAAGATAGTTTTAGCCGACGAAATACATCATTTTTTGTCGGTGAAGCTAGTTTTAACCGACGAAATACATCATTTTCCGTCGGCTAAACCTATCTTGGCCGACGAATACCCTAATTTTCTGTTGGCTAAATTGTAAACCCTAAACCTTATACTATAGCCGACGAAAATTAGGGTATTCGTCGGCTAAAGTTAAATAAATAAAATAATAGGGTTTAGAATACTGGTTGCGTCTCATCGATTTGAAACTATTTGTAGTTAAAGGTCCGGACATAATACGTAATTTAGACGGTCAAATTACCGTTTCTTTGTCTTAAGGGGTTTGACTAACGGGATTGACCGTCCGGATCAAGTCCTTAAGTTTGTCGGATCTAGCTGAAAATTTAACCCCACACATGTTTCAACATAATGATAATATCTGACGGTCGGATATTAGTTTCACAAGATTGATCGTCACAATCAAAATATGTCTACTAATGTTGTATAACTAATTTACCAAGTGTTAAGTAAATGTTCCGTTTCAAAAACAAACTATACGTAGAAGCTTCAAATGAAAAAAAGTCATGAAATAAGATATGACCGGAACAATGAAATATGTCTACGGTTGAAAAATCACGTAATTCCGATAAGTTTCGGTGCCAATAGTTGCGGTCATTGTATTTTTTGATTCTTTCTCCCTAGAGGACGCCCTATCTCCGATGGTTATTTTTCTTGTAATTTTTATACCACTAGTTGTGTCTCTTCGATTTGAAACTATTTGTAGTTGAAGGTCCGGACAGAATACGTAATTTACACGGTCAAGTTACCGTTTATTTGTGTTTAGGGGTTTGACTAACTGGATTGACCGTCCGGATCGAGTTCTTAATTTTGTCGGATCAAGCTGAAAATTTACCCCCACACATGTTTCAACATAATGATGATATCTGACGGTTGGATTTTAGTTTTACAAGATTAAACATATAAATTGGACATAAATTTAATAAATTATTATAAAAAGTACTATAGCCGACGAAATCTTAGTAATTTCGTCGGCTATAGTATTGTAACTAGCCGACGAATTTAAAACAATTCGTCGGCTAAAGTGGAACTATAGCCGACGAAATTACTAAGTTTTAGCCAACGAATTTTTGATTTCGTCGGCTATACTTCTTCCTATATATTCGGACCCAGCGACAAAACCCTAGTTTTCTCCTCTCCCTCTCGGCCTCCACTGCGTTTTCTCCTCTCCTCTCGACTTTCTTTGCTTTTTTTGGTCTCCTCTCGGCCTCCACTCCGCCTCCCACAACCACTGCATTCTCCCAAGCAATTAAGGTATGTAATTCCATGTCTATATTCAATTATAAAACTATTTTCAATTATTGATGTATATATTGAATTATATGAAATTTTGGCTAATTTCGTATATTTGTTATTGAAATTGTAAATATTGCATAAATGTTGTTAATTTTTTATAATTTGGTATATTTAATAAATTGGGTATATTAAAATATATTGGTATATTTAATATATTTGTGATAATGTTGTTATTTTTTTATAATTTGATATATTTAATAAATTTGGTATATTTAATAAATTGGGTTTATTAAAATATATATTGGTATATTTAATATATTTGTGATAAAATTGTTAATTTGGTATATTTAATAAATTTGGTATATTAAAATATTAATTGGTATATTTAATATATTTGTGATAATATTGTTAATTATTTAATAAACAGGATGAAAGGCTTATTTAGTAAGTCTAAGTGTTCAAAGGGTCAAAGGTCTGAATCGTCTGAGGGAACGTCTAGCAACCCTCGGGCGTCGTTTCAGGGCCCAATGACAGCCCGACGTGCGTCTCTTCTAGAGCCGACACAGACACAGCCGGGGGCCACAAATTCCTCCAGGCAGCCGGACGCCCCTCGCTCAAGGCAGCCGGGCGTCTCTCACTCCTCGAGGTAGCTGTGGTCTCCGACTCAGGCGGAGGTGTCTGCACCACGTGTGCCTGAGATACACAGGGCACCGACTCCGGGCCTGACTTTTTCGGAGGGTGGGTCTTCTGGGGTACAGATGTCGCCGCCTCTTCTCTACCTTCCGCGGTTGATACCGGCATTACCTGCAGTCGATGACTCAGGGGCGCCGATTTATCCACTGCCCCCGCAGGTGACCCCATCAGTGGTGTACCTATTCGTGCCTTTTGGTACAGATTTAATTTCTGCGAGGGTATCATCATCGGCGACAGAGTCAAAATCCGTCACGTCCGCCCCAACGCCCTCAGGTAATGATATATAAATATTTTTTTCTTATAATGTCATAATAAAAATAATCTATTAATAATCAAATTATGATAGGCACCGTCGGAGGCAAGCCGACAAAGAAGAAGAAAGGTCCCGTTACATGGAAGGCTCTCGAGAAGACAGTGAGTACCTCGGGAAAGATCGTCATTGATACTGACGGGGATGGGAACGTAGTATCGGGCGGGAAGACGAGAATATACTCCGGCCGCGTGGGAGCGCTCATTAGGGATAGAGTCCCTATGTTGTGGTCAGACTGGGGCGAGGTCCCACAGGAGGTTAAGGACATAGTCCACAACGCAATGTCGGTAAGTATAAAAAATTCACATTTAACATTATTTATTACATTGTAGATTTATGAAAAACTAAACTAATAAACGTTTAATGCAGGTGTGGTTTGACGTTCCCCAACCCCTGAGGAACATCTGGGCAGACGTTGTGCATGGGGGAAGGTACGTTGCGAAGTTAATGAAAAAACAAAATTATGTATAATTAATAATATTTACAATTTTTTGTCGTGTCTGTAGGTACAAGGAGTGGAAGAACGAGTTACGGACCCACTGGACTACGCATGGGAACGAACGTTCTGGTATCCCCCTTGAGTTCCAGTTCAGGGAATACGAGTGGCGTTGGCTTATGATATCCGAATTCAACAACCCACATAAACAGGTAATTAAAAATAATAATTTATTATATTGTTATTTATTAGTACGTTTTAAAATATTTTACTAATTTTTTTTCTTTGTAGGCCGTTTCCCGGTCGAACGCTCAGAACCGGCAACACAACATAAGGAACCATCATGCCGGTTCTAGACCGTTCTCATCGTTGATGGATGAGGCGGCCAGGGAACATCTAGAAGTCAACGGGTACGTCTATACGTACGAGAAGACATATCCTGACGCCCAGGAGGATATTGTAAGTTGTTTTACATTTTAAAATTCTGTAAATTTTATTTATATATATATATATATTTCAAAATGTTAATTAATTATTTTTTCCTATCCAATTAGGCGAGGGTGAGGCAGGCTAGTGACGAGGTGATAACTGCTATAGTGAGGGAGACATGGCCAGACACGCAAGAGGAAGACATGTCCGAAGCCATGTCTCGGATCGACATTTTAGGATCTCAGGGTTAGGGCGAGGATCATGGGCACAATATTCCCACCGCGAGGAAATAACTTCTAGTCTTCTACTGCTGGGGTCTAGGAAAGAAGGGAGAAGGGGTACTGAAGACCACTCCCGGATTTCAAAAAAATGCAGCCTCGACCAGCATTAGAACGACTCAGCTAGAGACGGAAATTTAGATATTACGGGAACAGCAACCCGCCCAGACAGCATATACTGCCGCTTTACAGGAGTATAATGCGGCAGTATATGCCACCAACCAGGCACATCAGCAGCAGATGTTCCGGTACTTGCAAGATTTTTCAGCTGCCCAGCTTTAGGGACTTCCGCCTCTGCCTCTGCCCATGCCTACGCCTATTCCCTTACCTCAACCGTCGCAACCTCCTCAACATCAACCTCCTCTTGGCGCTGATATAGATTTTATTTAGTTTTATAGGTTTATGAACAATTTATAAATTAATAATTTAATGCAAAACGTTTAGACTACTTTTAATGGTGAATGTTGTTGGTTATATCAAATTGTTTGTGTAATTTGCAGTTTGCTTGGATGGTAGTTTAGCCGACGAAATAGGGTCAATTTCGTCGACTATAGTTGTATTTAACCCGACGAAATGTACTATATTTCGTCGGCTATAGTATTTTAATTTTTAATTTTTTAAAATATTTAGCCGACGATTTATAGTACATTTCGTCGGCTAAAGTGTTTTAAGTTGGCCGACGAAATATTTATATTTCGTCGGCCAAAGTCTTACGTTCAGACCGACGACAATGTTTATCAAGTATATGATATATGGTTTATGGTATTGGGTATAGGGTTTAAGGTTTAGTATTTAAAAAACAATAAAAAATCTAAAATGGTCTTTTAAAATATAGCTAAAATCCATATTTCTAAATTTAATTGTAATAAATTGATATATTTTGTTTCGATTAGACTGTAACACCACTATATATTGTCACTTGATACTACAGTAACACAGAAAAATACTTATGACTCGGGAGTAACAGGTCACTTTAGTGACTTTACTACAGTTTTGTATTTTAAAAAATTTCGGATCATATAAAATAAAACATTGGCTATGTGGCATGAATGGTAAGCACATGATTCATAAGCACATGATTCATGCGTCTTCAAACATTGGCTATGTGGCATGAATGGTAAGCACATGATTCATGCGTCTTCAAACATATATAATACAATCAAATACAAAAACATGTGTGTATTGTATTCATATGGGAATAAAACTAATTTCATAATAATGTAGCATGTTAAAGAAAACGTTCACTAATCATCAATATGGACCCGCTCTTCATTATTGCGGACAAAGTGGACCTCTCGCACAGGGTCATGGGCACCCCATATTTGAAGGGGTTTCATATGCTGCCATTCTACTCCCACGTACGCGTGGCACGTGTGAGTCACAAAGCCCTCATCCTAATCCACCGTGTCTCATTTAAAAAATAAAAAATCAAAAACAATATCTTTTTCTTAATTTTAAATATTTTAAAATGTTTCATCAATGGGCTATATGTTTTGAAAGTGCAGATTGCAGAGTTCGGTTCAATTAGTATTCGTGGAGACCATACATAATTATCGTCACTTTGTATCCATTAATAGGTTTCGGATTAACCTACTTTATATTTTTTTTCCGCTTCTGCATTTATTAGTCACTCTGATACACATGAGTTGTATTTATTTATTCGGTGAACTGCTAGGGGTCTTGGACCCAATGTAGGATTAAACTTGGGATTGTTGAGTTGATGATATAATCAGTTATGTCATACGATGAATTATATAGATATCTTATTTGAGGAGGATGTTTGGATTTGGGAGCAGGATGGCTCCAAGAGTTGATGATGGTTGATGGATATTTAGAAGTATTGTTTTGGTTGTTATAGGTTAAGGGTTGTCCATTTTTCAAATGAGTCTATGTCAAAATTTCGATAGAATCTTCTTTGGGAGGTGGTCCCTGTAGGATTTACTCCGGGTTAAAGGGGTTAACCTTGAGTGGGTCCTGACATCGAGACTTACCCCCCTGTCTGATCCTGAACTCACACAGTGGCCTCCATGCTGCCTGCCTCTAATTCCACTCCTTTTAGTAGCTCCACTACCTTATTCCTCAACCTACCAGACCTCTAAACACCCTCTGTTACCTCCGATCAAACTCAGTTTCTCCTCAGCCCAACCAAACTCCATTCAGCCCCTCCACAGTGCTTCTGGGTTCACCAAGAAGTAACCACACTCATCAAAGCTCGGAGGAGCCAGAAATCCCCAGAGCAGACTCTCTAGAGTTCCGTCGTGAAAACCCGAAAAACCAGAAATTAGGGTTCCTAATTGAAGCTCAATTGAAAAAAACCAATGACACAAAAAGGAAGAGGAGAGGAGGAGGAGCAAGATTATACCCTTGGTTGCCTAACTCGCTGGATTACGAAGAACACGGTCGTCGTCCTCGCCTCCTTCTCTTCTCATGCGATCAAGACCACAAGTATAAATTTCTTTAGGGGTTTTGTAAATTCGTAGAAAATAGCTTGTTAAAAAAAATCAGGACATACCGGTAAGCTTGTCTCAACGCATACTACAACTTTAGGGCTTTAAATTTATTTTTATTGTTTCGAGAAAAAACTCTAAAATAATCTTAAGCGTTAACATATAAAATTACCGAGCGCGGTTAAAAAATCCGTGTTAACTCATATAACACCGGTAAAATGTAACTTTTATGTATGAGGCATTACACGTGGGCTTCACTAAGCCTAAGTTAATTAGGAATGTATACACGTAGTCCAACTAGGGTAGTAGGATATATATATATATATATATATATATATATATATATATATGTTGGTTGTTTGTCATTGTTGTTTCGGTAGAGAAAAAGGATTAACCTACAACAATTGACGTCTTTATTTATCTATTAATAGAAAAGAGTTGAATTGGGTTATGAAGTTGAGTTTTTTTTTATTGTAAAGCTCCATTGTATTCTCTCCCATTGATATAATGGAATTTGTGGTCGGCTTCGAAGTGGATGCATCTCAATCACATTGATTGAGTAAACCACTATAAACCCCGTGCTCTTACTACAAGGAGAAGGTGTTTAACCGACGAAAAAAAACAGGCCAATGAAGTAATTTTTCGTCAGCTAAAGTACACTTTAGCCGAAAAACAAATCTTTCGGCGGCTAAATTTAATTTTCGTCAGCTAAATTAATTTTTTCATCCGTTATAGTCTTTGAACTTTATAACCGACGAAATTTTAAAAGTTTAGCTGAAGAAATTAGGGTATTTCGTCGGCTAAAACACCTTTTACTTACAAAATTACACTACGGATATTTTGGTGTCCGATTTACTATTGTGATACAAATATGGAAGTGGAACGGCCCTACGAGTCAAACTCATCGCTTTTTCCATGACCTATGGGGTTTTTTGGCCATCCGACTTCGTTTACGGTTTCAAAATACAATTTTTCTAACTACTTAACACACAAAAACGCCTATATCTGCATCTATATGAGGTATTTTGGTCAAACTTTCAACACAACAAACTCTCACCATGATGAGACGCAACTGCCCATCTAAAAATTTTGAGACATTTACCTCTTGATGATAGGGCGCACGACAATGTTCTAAAAATCCCCGCCTAGAACCGATTAATCCTGCCTAGACGCTAGGCGGTGCTTCACCGTTTCTGCCTAAAGAGTTAAAAACTGATTAGTCACCCGATTAACTTGCTTAGGCGCTAATCACCGGTCGTCCGTCCGACTAGCGCCTAACGTTTTTTAGAACATTGGGCGCCTCATAGAGATAAATAATAGTAAATAGTACGTACGCATGTTGTGATTCTGATGATCAAACTTCACAACCGAAAATCCGACTGTCAGATATGATCATTATGTCAAAATATGTCTATGGTAAAAAATTCAACTTGATCCGACAAATTTAAGGGCTTGATCCAAACGGTTAATCCCGTAAGTCAAACCCCTAACACACGGAAACGATCATTTGACCATCTAAATTACGTATTTTGACCGGACCTTCAACGGAAAATAGTTTCAAATCAATGAGACACAGCCAGTGGTATGAAATTTTTATGGAAAATAACCACCGATGATAGGGCTACCTATAGGGAAAAATAATGAAAAATTACATTGACTGCAACTATCGACACCAAGACTTTACCGGAATTACTTGATTTTTCAACCGTAAACGTATTTCACCATTTCGGTCATATCTTATTTCACGACTTTTTTGTGTTTGAAGGTTCTATGTAGAGTTTGTTTTTAAAATGAAACATTTACTTAAAACGTAGTAATTAAACAAGTTATACAACATTAGTAGGCATGTTGTGATTCTGATGATCAAACTTGAGAAAACAATCCGACCATCTGATATGATCATTATGTCAAAATATGTCAATAGAAAAAATTCAACTTGATCCGACAACGTTAAGAGCTCGATCCTTACAGTCAATCACGTAAGTCAAACCCCTAAACGCACGGAAACGATCATTTGACCATCTAAATTACGTACTTTGGTCTGACCTTCTACAGAATATAATTTCAAATTGATGAGACGCAACCAATGATATACAATTTTTATTTTATTTATTATAGCATAGCCGACGAAATATTAGGGTATTCGTCGGTTAAAGTTAGGGTTGAGAAAAAATTTATCAAAAATACAAGAAATAAAAAAATAAATAAATATAATAAACAAATAACTATAGCCAGCGAAATTTAATAAAATTTGTCGGCTAAAGTTAAATAAATAAATCTAGCCGACGAAATTTTGTCGGCTAAAGTCTTAGCCGACGACTTTTTCCGGACGACTTCTTAGCCGACGAAATTTTTTAACAAACCGACGAAAAAATTTCGTCAGCTAAAGTAGTTGTCCTTGTAGTGCCTCATGTTCTATTTTCTTTATCATTGTGCGCTTGTCTAACTTTTGTTTAATAGTAGTGCCTCATGTCCATTCAATAGTTGGTTTGTTTACGCTTCCGCATAACACATGGTATCAGAGCCCAGATGACTCTTGTAATTTGTGTCTCATACAAGCAAGATGCAATTTGGTGGAGCTCTCGTTGGGTTGGGATCATAAGATTTGGATAGTTGTGATCAAGGTTGAGTATTGTAATTTGGATCGTGAGACAGTTGAAGATGAATCGAATCAAGTCAGGTGGATATTATTAGAAATGTGGCTTAAATAAGAGCCATTTTAAATATCACTATCAGAAACGTGAAAAAGTCATCATTGGATAAGAAATGATACCACACACTAATACCGAGTACTTTTGTAGGAAAGCTCTATACCCGTTTCTCCACCGGATGGCTAAAATGAGAGGAGGTATCGGACCCTTCTAATAGAGACTAGTTGAGATCGATAATGTCACCTGCTGATCCCTCGCAGAACTCTCTCGCTGAGCCATGACAACAACTCCTTTGAGAACTTTACCATCTCGCTCACATTCAGACGCCTCTCTCTTATCACTACTTATCACGGTTAGAAGAACTAGCTTCTTTTCTTGCTGATAATGTCGCATTGGCTGCTGATTTTTTGACCTTGACGAAACGTTGCAATTTGCTCAATCAGGCCAGCGTAGACGAGCATAGGGCAAATGACATTCAAGAGGTCATCGGCACCCCCTATTTCTGCACTAGGGCATAGGCTGGTATTTCCAAACTCCATCCTGGGTCTAAGGTAAAGATTCTCTTTCAGAACAGACTGAATAGACAAATCACTAAACACAAAATATTTTAAGAAATAGACAATGACCGAATGATAAAAAAGAAGGAAAAACAGAGATAAATGTCACTACTCAAAGTGTGAGAAGCAAATTCTTGGACTTTTCATTTGTAAAATGCCAGGGTAACACCTCTAGCTTGAGATATGTACACAAAGGATATTTATATCCTTGCTTGGATTATATACATGAACAACCATTCAGGTTGTAATGGAGTTGGATGAAGATTGAACCATCTATTGATTAATTACAATTGGTTCTTCTTTAAATGTAAGGATTGATATGAGACGTGTAGTCTCTAATACCAGCTCCTTCCCATCCCATCCATTCCTCCCACATATCGTAATCTGGATCATTCATTCCTCTCATCGAATCGTCCTCTCCATCGTATGTCTCGTACATCTGTATTGGAGTCGTTTCTTCTCTCAAGTTGCTCATAACAATCTGCATAAACAAATCATAGCAAAATCAATAAGACAATTGTTAAACATCATAATCTGGGAGCACACTATTCCTTTCAGACCCTACAACTTGTTAAAACATCCTAATCACATACTTATCCAGGAACCTAATTACCTAATGTTAAAACATCCTGATCACATCCTTATCCAGGAACCTAATTACCTAATGTTAAAACATCCTAATCCAGGAACCTAATTACGTAGTACCATAAAAGAATTTCTTGCAGCATCTAAAAAAAGATGCTGCTAGTTGATTGTGAATGATCTGGTGCAGTCCCATCACATTATTAAATCTTCATCCCCACCATTCACAAGATGCTATTGATTAATTTTATTACTTACATCACCATATTCCATTGGTTTACAAAACTTCCATCAAAACAGTCCATGGAATCCAACAACTTTATCCCAACTCTCTTATCCCACAGATTATGAGTCCCATAGTATTACTGTGACTCGACCTACTCCAATCAAGAGAGTGGCTACGAATCATATCCAATTCAACACAACCTATTAAGCTTATTCTCCAATTCTGTTGCCAAATTATATCCAAGAAATACATGCATGTGTACAAAACAGCAGGCTTGACACAAAAACCACAAAGAAAACAGAATACAAAAAGAATATATATGCCAAGAAGAAAGTCACGAATACTTACATCATAAGCCTCGTTGATTTCGTGAAACTGAACTCCACAATTGTTTCCTCTACACACATCTGGATGATACTGCAATCCATAAACCGAACACAATCATCAAACAGAGCCCCAAAACAAGCATTAAAATCACCGAATCAAATACTTGTAAATTTATACAAAACCATGTTCAAGAAATCTAAAAGCAAATAAAGATGGGATGAGATCAAACCTGCAAGGCAAGCTGTCTGAAAGCCTTCCGGACCTCAGATTCAGAGGCACCGGGTCGGATCCTCAAAGTCTGATACGGATCCATCACATTCGAAGAAACACAAGAAACCATAACCCGGTTCGCAGTCTTCTTCTTCCTGGAAGACTTGTCCTTAAACGAGTTAATCCAAGAAGACCCATTTCCTCCAATAACACCAGCAGCAGCAGTAGCCATTTCAAATCTCACAAAATCAATCAAAACCTCAACAACCCAAATCACCAAAACCTCTTCTCACCTGGGTCTTATATATAAAACCACACGACCCAAAAAAGCCAAACAATGGCTATATCAGGACCTAGCTTCCAAATAGAACAACGGGCAAGGAGATGGGTCTCTTTTGCTTTGATTATTGGTTTGAATAGAATAGAATGGGAAACATGGGGCTTTTCTTTTTGAAACGATGAAGCGGGGGGTATTTATAAGAGGTTTATAAGGTCCTTATCCAATTTCAGGGGTGACGTGTCTTGTTTCCTTCTTCTTCTGCTTCTTGGATTAGAAAAACCAGACCAGTGCTTATCTGGTATGAGTCAGTTTCGGTTTCGGGTGACGTTTGCTTTGGGTTTATCTTGGGAATATTCTATTGTATTTATTTTTTATTTTGGGAAATTTGCGTTTTGGCAAAACTGTTTAATATTTTTTACACTTTGGTCCTACCTTGAAATTGACTGGTTCAGCCCTTCTCTAATCAATAATGCCCCTTAAATTTTCTCAAAAAAAAAAAAAAAATATATATATATATATATATCATGTAGACGTAAGAATGAGACTTGGCTTAGTCAGAACATGTTAAAAATTCTAAAAACCAGGTCAATGACTTCAGCCTAACGAATATATATATATATATATATATATATATATTCGTTAGGCTGAAGTCATTGACCTGGTTTTTAGAATTTTTAACATGTTCTGACTAAGCCAAGTCTCATTCTTACGTCTACATGATATTATATTTTGGTTATAGTAATCCATCGTTTTCAACCCATATCATGCTTCGATTCAACTTTGAATTTTTTTAATTTATTTTCGTACATTCCATATGTTAATACATTATTATATATCGATTCTTCATCTTGTTTTTAAGACAATAATATATATTAGTGATCGGTTTTGTATTTTATAAAATTTCTCGTGTGAGCTGGGGTCTGGGAACACGTGCGGATCAACAAGTGAAATGTCCCTTATTTAATCTATAAATATTAAAGTTACCTCATGGTAAATTTAATTTTATTTCCATTATTCATCGGTAATAATTAACGGTTGTTGACATAAAAAGGGCATCAAGGCCCATGATTGAGAATAATTGATTGATAAATATGTAAATAGTAATACAATTCTATATTCATCGGTTCTGTTAAAGGAAAAATATACCTAATTAGAAGCACTGATTCTTATGAATGCATTTTGAGGGCTAGATCCAATTTGGATTAGCAAATTACTGACTTGTTCATGCAATGTATTTTGTTATATAGCCTGCCCTTTGGTGAGAAAAAAGAAATTACTGAAATTATAGCATCCATTACGGACTACCTCATAGCATATAGTAACAGCAAATACTCATTTACATAATCACAAAATTGACACAAAACAATACATAATTTAAATAATTACAACAGAGAAAAGTGTGAAAATCAACACAACATAGGTTTACTCACTTTACATAGTTCGTTTTTAAACATATTAGTGAATATGTGTATTTTTATTTTCTGAAATCGTAAAAATAATAGTATAAATTTCAGCTTACTATCTTGAACTTTGGGGTTAAAATCAGTTCAGTCTCTATTTTTAAAAATCTATTTTTTAGTACCCTTAACTTTAAATGTCTACACCTTGGTCCAAATTTTCATATTGGATTCCAAATATGACGTCAGATGTTAATGTGGAGTCTGAAAAGAGACTACATATTAGTGTTAGCTCTCAATATGTAAGAAAATGACCAAAATAACTCTTACGGGTCATAAGGGAAAACAGTTATAGGGTTATTTTTATCGTTTCATACATTTTGAAAGTCAATACTAGTATGCACAGTCTCCTTGTCAGCTCCACATCAGTACTTGATATCATATTTAAAGTCCAACATGAAAATTTGAAATAAGTTGTAAGCATTTTAAAGTTAAAGATACTAAAATGATGAATTTTTAAAAAGAAAGACTGAACTGATTTTAATCGTAAAATTCAGAATATTAAATTAAATTTTATCTAAAACAAGATCATAAACAAGACCATTGTGTTGTTCATAGTTTGACATATCTAGGTTGAGACCGTAATACTTGTTTGCTATACCAGAGAAGACACATGCTTTGGCTTAACTCTATAATCAAGACGGCCTTTTATCCTAATTCATCAAATAACCACAGTTTAAAAACTTTAGGATGTCACCATCTCACCAGCATAATTATTTTACCATGTCATCATTTCACATGACTTGAGACACACGTCTCGGTCACACCATGCTGACGTGGAAGAAAAACCGATGCTCCCATTGGTCAGTATCAACTTGTTTGCACTTCATACTTAAACCGTGTTACATTTCATATTTTAAAAAAGTTGTCATTTTTAAAAGACCAAATTACCCTTAATGGGCTCATTTCTGGCTAAAACCCGAAACCTCGGCGGAACAAACAGAATTAGTCTATACTTGTTTGCGCCTTGGGGAAAAAATCACCACATGTCCACGTAAGTTTCTTGAATTTTTATTATTGGACACAAGGTAAAAAACCAAAAACGAATTACTGCTTTGCACGAGGATGCGGTGTGGCCACGTCTTAGACGTTGTGGCGTTTATCTCGTGGCTCGCAAATTAAGAAAAAGATATTGGTTTTGATTTTTTATTTTTTAAATGAGACACTGTGGATTAGGATGAGGGCTTTGTGACTCACACGTGCCACGCGTGCGTGGGAGTAGAATGGCAGCATATGAAACCCCTTCAAATATGGGGTGCCCATGACCCTGTGCGAGAGGTCCACTTTGTCCGCAATAATGAAGAGCGGGTCCATATTGATGATTAGTGAACGTTTTCTTTAACATGCTACATTATTATGAAATTAGTTTTATTCCCATATGAATACAATACACACATGTTTTTGTATTTGATTGTATTATATATGTTTGAAGACGCATGAATCATGTGCTTACCATTCATGCCACATAGCAAATGTTTTATTTTATCTGATCCGAAATTTTTTAAAATACAAAACGGTAGTAAAGTCACTAAAGTGACCTCTTACTCCCGAGTCAGAAGACGAGGAATTTTTCAGTGCTACTGTAGTATTAAGTGATAATGTATGGTGGTGTTACAGTCTAATATGAACTCATTAAATATCATTAAATGTCATTTTATAAAATATAAAAAATATTAATTTTTATTTTAATTGTAATAAATCTACATATTTTGTTTTGATTGAAACGTAACACCACTAGACATTGTCACGCGATGTTATGGTAGCATTGAAAAATTTCTTGTTAGAAGACGTAATCATTCATTAATGAATATTTTTCATAAGTCACGTTCGAAACTGAAATCTTCTATTATTCGTAAAATCTTTACAGCATCCACCACACTTGGAGCGTAGCTTGCTTCTAATAAACCAAACACATCGAATGAGTATGTAATTTGATGATGTCATGAATGTAATTTGTAGATGAAGGAAGGATGCCATGAATGGACATGTGCACCGATAAGCTAACCATGTACTAACCTACTGTAGTTAATTTGGACATTTTGATCGGCACTATCTGCAGGGTGACAACCTCCCCCATACGTTAAAATCTTCCGTGATGACTCCGGTGAAGTTTCCAGACCGAAGAACCTTTAGAAACGTTACGGGCACACGGTTTATTCTGTTTTCTAGGTTCCCATGGAATCTCTTGCTCTTCTTTGGCTCGTTGTACCCTCCTTCGGGACTCGGGAGGTTTCTAAGTCCTAACAACAGAACAATCTTGAAATGCAAGGAAAAACATCAATGCTTTTGACCTATTTTTATACAAAAACTCCTCAATCCCAATCTTGTTCGTAAGGGGACTATATATGACAGTAGTGTCTAGTGTTTAGTGTTCCATCCACAAAATTTGCAGGCAAGCTGCAAGCTCCATCTGATCTGGAGAAAACTTGAGACATAAAGCTCTCAGAACACATTTACAAAACTAGAGCTAAGCAATAGCACAAAGTACACTACAAACACGTACAGTTAGGAGGATTGAATCGAAATTTTAATTGAGTTCTGGTTCCTGAATCTCACCGGAAACCATAAATTTCAGATAATACCTAGTCTTTCAATAGACATATTAGGAGTAATGAGTTATTGCGTATATATCTAAGTCACTGACAACAAGTATTGTGAAGTGAACAGTTGAGTGTTAAGTTGATAAGGCATGTGGAGCATGAAGTTACTGTTAAACCAGCATGGTGGTTAATAAAGCAAGTGTTACTGTTGCATCTGCATGACTTCTAATAGGATTTCTTACTTTATCAATCACACACGGTGTAGCAATATGATGTACAAACATGACCTTCTAACTTATTGTATATTATTGTACTTTCAATATGGCTTAGCATGTGTAAATATGAATGATACATACTTGTTTTAATTCTTAGGTAGGATTCAAATAGTGTTTGAATTCTCTATATAATCTTAGCATTGTAATTAGTTATACACAATTCAATATACAAGAAGAAAGAAAATTGTTCTATTTGTTTAAATTTTTCTACATGGCACCAGAGCATGAACTTTGGTGTCCTGGATCTGTGCATTTTTTTCTTCTTGAATTGCATTGCCTTCTTCATTAGCTAAAATGGCTGAAGAAGGTTTTGGATCAAGGAGTTTTCAAGAGAGGGAAATCAGAGCAGGTTTTCATGCCCTGGCTCTTTATCTTCTTGATCAATTTCTGTTGTGAGTTCATATGTCTGGAAGGGAAATCTATGATGCAATCCTGATGATCTACTGAGATTCTTGCAAAGTTTGTTTCTTATTTATCTATCCTATTATGGAGGAGAAATCTGTTGAAAGGTTCTACTCTAACCTCAGTATTCTCTGATGTTGGAACAAGTCCAAATCGATCGTTTTCATGTTCTGGTTTGTTCTTTCCATCTTAAAAGAGAAATCAGTTGAGAGTTCTTTTGTATAAGATTCTTTATATGTTCTGGTTTCTTCTTTCCATCTTGAAAGAGAATCTGTTGATAGTACTTTTGTATAAGACTCTTTATTTATTGGCCATTGATTTCTTCTTTCTAGTTTGGAAGAGAAATCTGATCTATAGTTTCTTTTCCATCCTATTTAGGAGGAGAGATCTATTGTCCGAGGTTCTAATGAGATCTCATCTTTGCCGATGTTGGACTATCGATATCTATTTCTGATTTCTTCTTTCCACTGTGGAAGTGTGATCCATTCAGAGTTCTTTTGTATAAGACTCTTTATCTCTTGACCATTGTTTTCTTCTGTTTATTGTCGAAGAGAAATCTGATCTATGGTCATGTTCTGATTTTTCCATCCTATTTTGGAGGAGAGATTTGTTGGGTTCTAGTGTAATCTCAATCTTTGTTGACGTTGGACTATCAGTTTCTATAACTACCAGAATCAGCAGTTTAGTCGACGAAAAATTTTCGTCGGCCTGTTAACCAAATTCGTCAACTAAGATACTAAGATGTTATCGAAAAAAACTCGTCGACTATGACTTTAGCCGATGAAACTAGAAGTAGTCGTCGGCTATAGTCTGAGACTTTAGCAGACAAAAATTTTATCTATTTCATCGGCTAAAGTATCATCCTATAGCCGACGAAATGATGGTTCGCCGACCGTAGTCTTAAACTTTAGCCGACAAAATATTTAATATATTCATCGGCTAAAGTATTTAATAAAAAAATTTAAAAAACCATAGCCGACGAATTTATAGCTAAATTTGTCGGCTATATAAGCATTTAGCCGACAAATTTTCTATAATTCTTCGTCTAAACCATGAAAAAAAAATAATATAGCTGACGAATTGTAGTAAATTCGTCAGCTAAATACCACTACAGCCGACAAAATTTGCCATAATTCGTCTGCTAAACCTTGAAAAAATAAAATAAAAATACTATAGCCGACGAATTATGGCAAATTTCGTCGGCTATAAGGCTATTCCAGCAAAAACCCCTAAAATTTTTAAATTACCATTCCAAGCAACCTGCAAATTACACCTAAACAATTTTATATAACCAACAACACCATCAATGGTGACAACACGTTTTTTATTAAAATATTTATAAATTGTTCATAAACACATAAAACCGTATAATTATTTAACTATACAAAATCTATATCGCCTAAATTTATATTTGCTTCAAGAGGAGGTTGTTGCTGCAGTGGAGATTTCGGCGGCTGAGGTAGGGGTATAAGCATAGGCATGGGTGGAGTCAGAAGTCCCTGAAGATAGGCAGCTGTAAACTATTTCAAGTACTGGAACATCTGTTGCTGCTGTGCTTGTTGGGTGGCATATACCGCGGCATTATACTCCTGTAAGTCGGTAGTATAGGCTGTCTGGGCGGCTTGCCGTTCCCGTTGCATCTGAACTTCCGCCTCTAGCTGAGTCGTCCTGCTGCTGGTCGAGGCTACATTTCTCTGAAATCCTGGAGTAATCTTCAGGACCCCTTGCCCTTCTTTCCTAGACCCCGACAGTAGAATTTGTTTTCTCGCGGTGAAAAGGTTGTGCCCATGATCCTCGTCCCAACCCTCAGATTCGAAGCGTCGATCTGGGACATGGCTTCAGACATCTCTTCCTCATGCGTGTCTGGTCATATCTCCCTCACTATAGCAGACATCATCTCGTCACTAGCCTGCCTCACCTTCGCCTAATTGGATAGGAAAAAAAATAATAAATTAAAATTTTTACATATATATAAGTAAAAAATTTTTGAAAACGTAAGATGACTTACAATATCTTTCTAGGCATCAAGATATGTCTTCTCGTACGTATAGATGTACTGGTTGACAACTAGATGTTCCCTGGCAGCCTCGTCCATGAACGATGTGAACGGTCTAGAACCAGCATGATGGTTTCTTGTGTTACGTTGTCGGTTCTGAGCGTTTGCCCAGGAAACAACCTTGAAAGAAAAAATAAAATATTAGTAAAATATTTAAAAATGGACGTATTTAATAACAATTTAACCAATTAATTTTTTTAATTACCTGTTTATGAGGGTTGCTGAATTTTGATATCAGAATCCAACACCACTTGTACTCCCTGTATTGAAACTCAATAGGGGTATCATAACGTGCATTCCCGTGCGTAGTCTAATAGGTCTGCAACTCGTTCTTCCACTCTTTGTACCTACAGATACCACAAAAATATTAGAAATATTATTAATATCACATACAATCTTGTTTTTTATTAACTTCCCAACATACCTTCCCCCATGCACAATGTCCGCCCAGGTGTTCCTCAGGTGCTGGGAAACGTCAAACCACACATGCATTTAACCGTTTATTAATTTAGTTTTTTTCATATATCAACAGTATAATACATAATATAATTGAGAAATTTTGTAAACTCACTGACATCGTATTGTGGACCATGTCCTTAACCTCTTGTGGGACCTCGCCCCAGTCTGACCACAACATAGGGACTCTATCCATAATGAGCGCTCTCACGCGACCGGAGTACATCCTCATCTTCCAGCCCGATACTACGTGGCCATCCTCATCAGTATCGATGACGATCCTCCCTGAGGTAGATCCTCCCTAGGTACGCACGGTCTTCTCTAGCGAGAGTCACAAGATCACATATACCTACAAGGATAGATGTTCCAGTAGGACTTGTCATCCCAGATGGACGAGGTACGGCTATGGCGGCTAACCAGTCATATATGCCTGCTCAGAAGAGAGGCAGACTAATAGGTTCGAAGGATTCTTATCCCCGGAACAGGGTAAACTCGGCACAAATGAATGCAATCGACATCGCCATCTCAACTGATCCATCTCATGAGACAATTCCGGATTATGGGTCTGTTCTAGAAGAAACAACGTTAGAGGACGCTCTAACGTTGGAACCCACTCCCGAGAATAGAGAAATCTCTGTAAATTATGCATGTTTAAATGAGATATGAAATCACAATGAGATTATCATCGATGATGTATTTGTATTCGCAGTAGCTACCGAAATTATAATTAGAGATGCCATCGAACCTCGCTCTGTTGATGAGTGTCAACGTAGAGACGACAGGCTAAAATGAAAAAGCAATCCAGGTCGAATTAGATTCCTTGAACAAGAGAAAAGTGTTTGAACCTGTCACTCCCACACCTCCTAATGTTAAACCGGTAGGATTTAAATGGGTATTTGTAAGGAAGCGTAATGAGAAAAACCAGATTGTGAGATACAAAGCTCGTCTAGTGGCGCAAGGATTTTCTCAACGTCTTGGGATTGATTATGAGGAGATGTATTCTCCCGTAATGGACATTATAACGTTTTGCTACCTTATCAGTTTGGTAGTTTCTGAAAAACTGAGTATGCAGCTAATGGATGTGGTCACAGCTTATCTGTATGGGGACCTCGATACATAAACTTACATGAAAGTTTCTGAAGGACTTAAGGTACCTGATGAAAATAGTTCTAGACCACGAACACGCTATCCATTCATTTAAAGCGGTCACTTTATGGATTGAAACAATTCGGACGGATGTGGTATAACTGTCTTAGTGAATATTTGATCAAGTTGGGATATGTAAATAATGATCTATGCCCATGCGTGTTTATCAAGAAAACAAGTTCTAGATTTTTGATTGTGGCGATGTATGTAGGTGACATGAACTTGATTGGTACTCCAGAAGAGATCGAGGAAACCGCTAAGCATCTGAAATCTGAATTCGAGATGAAAGATCTTGGGAGAACAAATTATTGCCTCGGCTTAGAACTCGAGCACCGTGCTAATGAGATTTTGCTTCATCAATCAAACTACATCCAGAAGATGTTAAGACGTTTTAATGAAGATAAAGCAAGACCATAAGTACACCCATGATCGTCCGAAGCTTGGACCCTAAGAAAGATCCGTTTTGTCCTTGTTGATGAGAACGAAGAGATATTGGCACATGAGGTACCGTATTTAAGTGCAATAGGGATATTATTATACTTGGCCTAATGCACTAGACCAGACGTTTATTTTGCTGTGAACTTGCTAGCTCCA
Source organism: Comarum palustre (assembly GCA_951800085.1). Lineage (NCBI taxonomy): Eukaryota > Viridiplantae > Streptophyta > Magnoliopsida > Rosales > Rosaceae > Comarum > Comarum palustre. The sequence continues at coordinate 18,834,935 of OX637572.1, forward strand.
TATAGCTATGCACCAACATGTCGCCATTGAAATGGTACGACAGATATGAGCTTATTCTTTCCCTATGCATCAAAGAATGGATCAAGCCCCCTTGATCCTCTGTCTGATGCTCGCCTTGTCAGATATGCTGATGCAGGCTATCTATCTAACCCACACGAGGTCCGTTCTCAAACTGGTTATGTCTTTATCATTGGGAATACTTCAATTTCTTAGAGTTCTACGAAACAGACCCTTGTTGCTATTTCTTCGAATCATGCTAAGATCATAGCTCTTTATGAAACACTACGTGAATGTGTATGGTTAAGAGCCATCACAAAGCATATTTGAAGCACGTGTGAATTACATTCTACCACTGAAGAACCAACCAGTATCCATGAAGATAATTCTTCTTGCATTGAGTAGATAAAACGTGTTTTATCAAAGGAGACAACACCAAACACAATTCACCGAAGTTTTTTTTTTCAATCAGCAACAACATGAACATCTAAAGATTGAAGTCAAACAAATTCGATTTGAAGACAATCATGCATACCTCTTCACTAAGTCATTACCAAAGTATACATTCTAGAAGCATATAAAAGGTATTGGTCTACGTAAATTATTTGAATTACCCGACATGTAATTTTCAAGGGGAGTTGAAATCAGAGGGAATATCGTGAAGTATACCCACTTGACCATCGTGTACTTTTTTTGTCCTTCGTCCAGGTTTATTTTGTCCAATCGTGTAGCATGGTCACCCTACTCACAACATCTTAACGATGCTAAGATTCGACATTATACACATTTGCTCATCTTTTCCCTTCTATCACGGATTTTTCCCACTGGATTTACCATGACAAGGTTTTGGTGTAGCAATCTTTATGTATTCCTCTAGTAGATATAGTACCTGCTATGATTCCTAAATGGGAAGCTTTCATCCATTACAATACTTTGTACGACACGACTTAGAAGTGCAATGCAACAAAGTGACATGGAATATTCAAAGGAGAATGTTATAAATGTGGCTATTATTCCTATTATTATGCCATTTAGGAATAATAGGCCATTAAGGTCATAATAGGAATTGATTGTCTTTGTAACAGTTTTGTATTGAATATTTTCCTATATATATATATATATGATGTAGTACTATATATATACCTCATATGAGATGAATAGAAGATATCTAATATTGACTGCATCCAAACTTTTTCTCTTAAATTCATTTCACTTTATATTACAATAGCTTGTTGAAAATTAATTAAAAGATTAGGTAACTGAGTTCCTGACATCCTAGCAAATCATGGTACCACTTTAGCAGGTTTAATTTGGTGGAAAGTGACTCCTTGCAGTTGTGTTTGTTTGGGTCTTCCTTAATTTTGTTTTCAGTTTTCTTTAGTCTGATGTTTTGTACTCTGTAGGTTTTGGTTTCATCCCCTTCTATTGCATCTCCTTTTTAGTTAAGGAGGTTTCTTGCCTCTCTTAATCCTCTCTTCGAACCCCCTCCTCCCCCAACCAAAAAAACATAGTTAATGAAACATCTTGCTTCAAAAGTTGTTGCTGATAGAAGTTGCCAAAAAGAAGTTTTCATAAGCTAAAAACTACAGCTGATAAGCAATTGAATAAAATTAAAGCTTAACTACAGCTTAGCTGCTAATGGTTGAAGCCCATCCCAAACTAGACCTAAATCTCCATAAGCCTAGCACATCATATCTAATCACTTGATTTACTTGCATTACCATATGAGATCAATTGGTTGATCTCTGTAGATTTTGTCATAGTTGATCCACCTGTTGTAGTTGAAGTGTCTCCGCTATCCTCTGCCGGGAATTCTTGCGGATATAAGAGAGGCTTAGGGGGTATTTGTAGGCTCTCTAGTTCTCCTTCAAGCATCTCGACTACTTTCGTCATTGAAGGGCGTTCACTCGGCTTCATTTGTATGCACCACAGTGCTACCACAATCATCCTTTTTATGATTTTCATTTCATCCTCAGTGGCATCTTCTATCTCTATGTCTTTTCCTTCATTCAATTGGTTGGATACCCATGAAGGAAAGTAATTTTCACTGAACTGGCTTGAACGCTCTATCCCTGCATTCAAGTTCTTCCTTCTCCCAGCCATTTCCATCAATAGCATTCCAAAACTATATACATCAGCCTTGTAGGAAACACCTCCAATATTCTTATAGAATAGCTCAGGAGCTATGTATCCTATTGTGCCTCTTACAGCGGTCAAAGACACGATGCTATTATCCAATGGGTACAACCTTGCTAACCCAAAATCAGAAACCTTTGGAGTGAAATTCTCATCCAGGAGAATGTTATGAGGCTTGATATCAAAGTGCAAAATTTGCATATCGCACCCTCGATGCAGATAGTCGATACCACGAGCAATTCCAAGCGCAATTTCAAAAAATTGCTTGAAACTTAAGGTGGTCACTCCTTGTTGGAGAAAAATGTACTTGTCAAGCGACCCATTAGGCATGAAATCATACACCAGAGCACGCCTTGATCCCTCAACACAAAATCCAATCAGTTGCACAACATTAACATGGTGAATCCTTCCAATGGTCGCAACTTCATTGATAAAATCTTGCCCGTTAGCTTGGGACTTCCCCAACATCTTAATGGCTACAAGCCGACCACTACGAAGTGTTGCCTTGTACACCGTCCCGTAGCCTCCTTGACCCAGTTTTTCCTTGAAATCCCTAGTCATTTTCTTGATGTCTGAGTAAGAGTATCTCACTGGCATGAGATTATTATTAGTCTGCAGGAAGTCTTCTATATCTTCGTACATCGACAAATGCCTTCTCTTCCACTTGTATACGAGTAATGCGGTTAAACAAGGAATGCCAATTACAAGTTTAGCTGCTTGTAGTATTGCTGTTATTCCCAGATCAAGATAGAATCAGTAAAAGGTCATTGTAGGCAAGCACACAACATTTATGGGATGGCACTGTAAATGTTAAATTTCAGTAAGATTTTAAGATCCATCTCTTACCGTAATAAACTGGTGCATTCAGAAGAAGCTGAACGTGAAATTTAGAGTTATATATGAGAAGTTTCCCTGCAAATGAGGAAAATGGACCGTACAACTGGTTAAACGCAAGGACATAGAAAACCTTAATTGGATTCAGAAGTATGAGATGGTTGATTCAGGGGAAAGATTACAGTTTATCAATGTGCCGATACATCAAGTATAAACTAACTCAATTAGTCTATGTTTGTGCCAAACCAAGTCTACTTGGTGTATCCGTACATTAACGTATCACTATCTTCATGTATCGTAGAACCTCTGAAAGTCCACTTGGGATGTAAAGAAAAACAGAACTTGCCTGAAAACTTATTCTTTAACGGGTCATACCAGCGTTCTCCTAGATAGATGAAAGAACCAATTGAGATTAGCATATGGAAGTCGAATAGTGAAATCAGAAGATACGTATGCATGACTTTTCACCCTGGAAATGGAAACCAAGGAGAAAAGATCCAGATAAATGTACCTGACGATGGCCGACTGCACTTGATAGTCTTGAGCTCCGGTGGGATGTCAGAGTCGTACGACGTCTCGCACACCTCATCAGTTTTGCATTTTTTACATCCATAAGTAAACCATGAGAGTTCAAAACCATTCACTATTTCATTGCAAATGCTTTCACATGACATCAAGTAGCTGTTGTTGATTGAAGGGGATGTTAAAAACATTTGGGTTACTTCGCAAGAACTCTTCAAATCAAATGAAGTTACAGAGTCAACCATGAAATAAGAGTATTTGGAAGAATCAGTGGTGGTGATGTTGAGGCATGAAGCTGTTTCAACAAAGAGAGTGGAATTCACCGGAGTTGCGCAGGTCACAAGTATTACTGTTACTGGTTCCATATAAGGAGTGTAAAAGGAATAGAAGCTGTATAGATTAGTAGAGTTGAAGGTGGTCATAGAGTGTAGTGGGGTGGAGCAGTAGTTGTTCTTCTTCTGAACACCAGATTCCACAACTCGGATTGTGAAGTTATTGTAATGGATTGACTTCACATAATACTTTTCTGATTCCAAGTATAGTACTGCAGTAGTACTATTTGCCTCGCAAGACAGCTCAAACTTTTCGTTTCCACAGTTTTGAGGGTCTCCTTTCAGTCGAAATGGATAGCTTATATAGATACCTCCACAAGAAGAGGTACAGACATCAAAAGAATTTCCGGTATCAGACGTTTGTGAAATAACTGTAAAAGGAAGGAGGAGGATGGTGTAAGAAGCAAATAGGAGACTTCCTCTGGACATGGTGAGCAAGGAGGAGGCCAAATGAAACAGAGATGATAAGGGTTGAATAGAAATGGCTATTTAATCTGGAATCCTTTAAATTGTCCCCCTGAGTCAAATAAGTTATAAACAAGCAAAGTCATCATATATACATGACTCAAACTTGGACAAGAAAGTCACCGTTATATCTATTGGAACCTTATCAATGGAGACTAGTCAAATTACGCGTTAACCAAGTCATTTCGCAGCAGAGAGATGGTGACATTAAGACTTTTGTTCATCTCAGCGCCGAGCAGAGCCGTAGCTTCGACGAATTAGTCCCCTTCATCAAGTATATATCTGATCGAAATAAGTTCTTGCGTTAGCTATGTTGACTAGACAAGTCAAGCTACGCCATCCATATAGTCTGGTTTATAAGTAAGAGAAACATAAGTCTACAATCAAACGAGCAGGAAACCAAGCTGCTGTGGATATCCAGTTCAGCTAGTATCTTTCAATATTAGAAATGCAGAAAATGCTTCTGAATTTGTTATGCAGTTGGTTGCTCATTGGCGCAGTACTAGATGCTGATATTATTGTGCATGGAGAATCAGTTAGCCCTGAAAATTGCACAGAGGTTCGATGTAAAAGCCATGGCCCTGCGATCTGATTCCCATTTCGACTGAAAGGAGTGCAACCACTCCATTGCGGCTACCGGGGCTTTGATTTGTCATGCACCAGGGACAAGCAGACTGTTCTCCAGATCAACTCATCATCAGCTGATAAGTTCTTGGTTAAAAGGATCAACTACACTGCTCAGGAAATTGAAATTTATCTTTATGATAGTCAGTATGATACAATATTGCTGAGAATATCTTGATTCTATTCTTCTTCATATGGAGGCTTATATATACAAAGCCATAACGACCATACAAGGAAACACGACCATACAAGAAAAAAATAAACTCCTACCAATTACAGAATATCACACATTAATTACAATTATAAAACGGGTAAGTCAACTCCGTGACTCACGCTAACACTCCCCCTCAAGTTGGGGCATACAAATCCTTGAGACCCAACTTGGAAAGTGAGTCACTGAATGTTTTACTTGAAACTGTTTTGGTAAGGATGTCAGCCAACTGTTCGTCTGTTTTCACAAATAGGAAAGAAATAATCTGAGTGTCTAACTTCTCCTTAATAAAGTGTCTGTCCACTTCCACATGCTTAGTCCTGTCATGTTGGACTGGATTATGTGCAATAGCAATGGCAGCTTTACTATCACAATGAAGATCCATAGCCTCCTTCTGACGAAAGCCCAAATCTCTAAGCAAGTTCCTCAACCACAACAATTCACAAACACCACGTGCCATTCCTCGGTACTCAGCTTCTGCACTTGATCTTGCCACCACTTTTTGTTTCTTACTCTTCCATGTAACTAAATTTCCTCCAACAAAGGTGAAATAGCCTGAGGTAGATCTCCTATCTGTGATACACCCTGTCCAATCTGCATCTGTATAGCCACTCACACCTCCATGTCCATTTTTAGAAAATACAAGACCTTTTCCCGGTGCAGACTTTAAATACCTTAGGATACGTATAACTGCATCCATATGAGCCTCACTGGGACTATGCATAAACTGACTTACAACACTCACAACATATGCAATATCAGGCCTGGTATGTGACAAGTATATTAATCTTCCAACCAATCTCTGATATCGTACCTTATCTGTTGGAACCTGATCAGGATACAAAGCAAGTCTATGATTCTGTTCTATGGGTGTGTCAGCTGGTCTACTATTAAGCATACCAGTTTCAGCTAATAGATCAAGCACGTACTTCCTCTGACACAACATAATACAATCACTTCCCCTGGCAACCTCAATCCCCAGAAAATACTTCAGTTTTCCCAAATCTTTCATTTCAAACTCAGAACTCAACTGCATCTGCAACCTTTTAATCTCCTCTACGTCATCACTAGTAACCACCATATGATCTACATAAATAATTAGGGTAGTGAGCTTATCCCTTTGACGCTTCAGGAACAGGGTGTGATCAGAATTGCTTTGTCTATAACCAATCTTTCTCATGAACAAAGTGAATCTCCCAAACCATGCTCTTGGGGACTGTTTGAGCCCATATAAAGACTTCCATAACCTACAAACCACTCTTGTGCCGTTAGTAGTGCCATAACCTGGAGGGAGGTCCATGTATACCTCTTCATTTAGATCACCATGTAAGAAAGCATTCTTAACATCAAATTGTTGTAATGGCCAATCAAAATTGGCTGCAAGAGAGATCAACACACGGATGGTGTTGATCTTAGCAACTGGAGCAAAAGTTTCTTCATAATCTACCCCATATTTTTGGGTAAACCCCTTCGCCACCAATCGAGCTTTGTATCGCTCAATAGATCCATCTGGATGATGCTTGACTGTGTAAATCCACCTGCACCCTACTGTCTTCTTACCATGAGGTAATGGTACCAGCTCCCACGTATGATTCTTCTCAAGAGCTTCCATCTCTATTTCCATTTCCTTTGACCACTTTGGATCCTTCAGAGCATTCTGCACTTTACTAGGAATAGATACAGAAGATAATTGATTCACAAAACTCTTATGGGATGTTGACAACCTATGGGTAGACACAAAGTTGGCAACTGGATATTTAGCTTTAGCTGTTAAACTCGGTTCATACATTTTTGCTGGTTTGACACGAGTTGAACGCTCAGGTAACACTTTTGTTTTTGTGACTTCTGTCTTAGACTCTTCCAATGGTAAATTCCCAATATCTTGTGAAGGATTAGTACGTACCTCAGGAGAGCACTGGAGAGGAGAGACCACTGAGTGAGGGAGAGATATAGGAGCAGGAGATGCATGTACATTTGTAGAACCAAGAACAGCCTCTGAATTTTCCTCACCGGTGTCCTCTCCGTCCGGACAAATCTCAGGCGTCCGGACGGCTGAGAGATCCGAGCCTTCTGATATGCTACTGACCCTTGATCCGTCCGGACAAACATGCGGCGTCCGGACGTCTGGGACCTGATTTTCAATTTCAACTGCAATATTTTCACTGAACTGCTCTTCAAAATAAGTATGGCCACTCTCCCCCTGAAGAGGAGCTTCAGTGGAGGCAAAATAACAGGCATCCTAAAAAAATGACACATCCATGGTAACAAAGAATTTTTGTGTGGGAGGGTGATAACATTTATACCCATTCTGGTGAGTACCATAACCAACAAAGACACATTAAATAGCACGAGCATCAAGTTTAAAGCGCTGGTTCTTAGGGAGGTGGACAAAGACAACACAACCAAAGACACGGGCATGTAAAGTGTTGAGAGAAGGAATAGACACATGAGTAGAAAGTACCTCAAAAGGAATCTTACCAAGAAGAGTGGTGGAGGGTAGACGATTGATAAGATGAGAAGCAGTAAGAACAGCTTCACCCCATAGATATTTAGGCATATGAGAACTCAATAACAGGGAACGAGCCATGCCCAAGAGGTGGCGATTCTTGCGCTCAGACACACCATTCTGTTCAAGTGTCTGAGGACAAGTGGTCTGGTGAATAATGCCCTGGGATTGAAAATAGTCAGAGAAATCACGATTAACAAATTCACCCCCATTGTCAGACCGGAAAACTTTGATGTGGCCATTGTATTGGGTTCAGATAAGTGTATGGAAGGCTTGAAATGCGGGAAATACAACAGACTTCTGTTTTAACAACACAACCTAGGTTAATCGTGTAGCATCATCAATGAAAAGAACAAACCAACGCATACCAGGCATAGTAGAAACCTGGGACGGACCCCAAACATCCGAATGGATTAATTCAAATGGCATAGTACTTTTATTATGGGAACTAGGAGGATAACTACCACGGTGACTTTTGGCCAAAACACAAGTTTCACAATGCAAACTCGACTCGTTGATGCCCAAAAATAAGGATGGCATCGTTTTTTTCATGACACTGAAAGCAGGATGACCTAGACGTCGATGCCACAACCACAACTCATTCAGTCTATCAGAACTCAAAGTCAGAGCGTGTCGGCCTGTCGATGCTGGCTTCTCCCCGGCGTACATGCAGTCTAGATGAAATAACCTCCCCTCAGGTCTCCCTTGCCAATAGTCTCCTGTGTGAGAAGATCCTGGAAAACAACATACATGAGAAAAAAGGTTACAGAACACTTGTTCTAAAAATTTAACTGGGAAACCGACATGAGATGGTGAGATAAGTCAGGAACATATAAGACATTGTGAAGAGTAATAGTGGGTGTGACAATAACTGACCCAGTTCCCAAAACAGGGAATGACTCACCATTTGCATTAGTAACATGAGGGATAGGTGATTGTGACATTTTAGTAAACAAGCTAGAATTGAAGGTCATATGGTCAGACGCACCAGAATCAATTATCCTTGTATTACTACCAGTAAAGTCAGAAACATGTAAGGCAACACCAATTTTACCTGTACCACCAGTGTGGTCCTGACCCGCAACACCATAAAAGTCTGGTTCCTGCACCAATTGGACAGCCGCCTTGCTCTTGTGATTAGAATGACCAGGTTTCCAAGAGGGATTGTTGGAGTTGCCGCCCTTCCAGGATGAGGGGTAACCAATTAGTTTGAAACAACGCTCCTTGACATGTCCAACCTCCTTGCAATAAGCACACTTTCGGTTATCCGTAAAGCCAGGTGGAGGTTTCCTATAGGCTGGAAAAGGCATTGGAGAAGCAGTGCCTTGATGGGATGGTGTAAAAGGCACCAGTTTGGAGTTGACGGTCAAGCTTGACACTTCAGCATGGATACTCTTCATGGCTGTCCGGTTCGCCTCATCCTTGCGAACATAGGCAAAGGCTTGTTCAAGTGTGGGTGGCTGTACCAATCGGAGAAGCTCCCCCTTTGCACCATCTAGAGAGGAATCTAGTCCATTCAGGAAAACATGAACTCGCATCCTGTCTTTCTCCAGACGATAGGTGTTAATATCGGCAGCACAGTTCATAGGATTGGGTTGCCTTTGATCCAATTCCTGCCAAACAGTTTTCAAGCTAGCAAAATAATTGGCAACTGATTGCCCATTTTGTGACATCTGAAAAGCTTTGACATGAAGCTCATGTACGCGAGCAAAATCAGATCCATCATAATAAGTGGCAGCAACAGAGTCCTATATTTCTTTGGCAGTATCAAAACAAGCAAATAATTACATTACCTCGGATGTCATGGATTTAAGTAGAATCCCCATGACATTGGAATTGGCAGTATTCCAAGTAGCAAATTGGGTACTGTCTGGTGGAGGTCTTGCAGCAGCACCAGTAACATAACCCCACTTACCAACCCCACTGATGTGGACTTTCATAAGCTTGTGCCACAATTGATAGTTTGAGCCATCCAACTTGACTCCAAAATTAGCAGCGGAATTATCATTGACATTCTGAACAATCACAACCTCTTGAGGGGATGAAGGACCCTTAATAGTCTTTTGTGTAGAGCTAGAACTAGAAATCACTGGTTCAGCCATGGATTGTAGTGGGAAGATTCACAAAAGAACGCAGGAAATAAGCTTGCTGATGTTCAGACGATCGGACAGCAGACGGAATCCCAATTTGAACGAGATAAAATCTCTATGATTTTGGAACCCTAAAAAATTTCCGAAAACGAGCACAACACAAAAGAGAGAAAGAACACAGCAACAAACACTGCAAATTAGCAGAAAGAAAGTGAACAATTTGTTCACAAGCAAATAAGAAGACCGAGTCCCACCGATCGAAGCTGGAGGCTCTGATACCAACTCAAACCAGACAATATTGCTGAGAATATCTTGATTCTATTCTTCTCCATATGGATGCTTATATATACAAGGCTATAACGACCATACAAGAAAAAAAATAAACTACTACCAATTACAGAATATCACACATTAATTACAATTATAAAACGGATAAGTCAACTCCGTGACTTACATTAACAATATCTATTGGAACCTTATCAATGGAGACTAGTCAAATTGCAGACTAGTCAAATTACGCGTTAACCAAGTCATTTCGCAGCAGAGAGATGGTGACATTAAGACTTTTGTTCATCTCAGCGCCGAGCAGAGCCGTAGCTTCGACGAATTAGTCCCCTTCATCAAGTATATATCTGATCGAAATAAGTTCTTGCGTTAGCTATGTTGACTAGACAAGTCAAGCTACGCCATCCATATAGTCTGGTTTATAAGAGAAACATAAGTCTACAATCAAACGAGCAGGAAACCAAGCTGCTGTGGATATCCAGTTCAGCTAGTATCTTTCAATATTAGAAATGCAGAAAATGCTTCTGAATTTGTTATGCAGTTGGTTGCTCATTGGCGCAGTACTAGATGCTGATATTATTGTGCATGGAGAATCAGTTAGCCCTGAAAATTGCACAGAGGTTCGATGTAAAAGCCATGGCCCTGCGATCCGATTCCCATTTCGACTGAAAGGAATGCAACCACTCCATTGCGGCTACCGGGGCTTTGATTTGTCATGCACCAGGGACAAGCAGACTGTTCTCCAGATCAACTCATCATCAGCTGATAAGTTCTTGGTTAAAAGGATCAACTACACTGCTCAGGAAATTGAAATTTATCTTTATGATAGTCACTATGATTATTTATATGATTTCCAATATATCTGTATCCCTAGACAGATTTTCAAGCTCAGTTCCTCTCCATTCGAATTCTCAGACGCCCAATGGAAAACGAACTATACCATATTCAGTTGTCCACCGTCAGATGAAAGAGATCGGTCTCCATCCTTTTGTCCACTGGCAAAACTGAGCCCTTGCCTTGGCAATCACAGCAACAAGATGTATGCTCTTGAGGATGGATGTGCAAAGCTTAAATACATGCCCCAACTGGTGTCGTGTACCAAGGTGGAAGATTTCATGTCAGTACCATCTGTCTGGATGCAGCCCGTGAAGCTCAAATGGACCAGACCATCGTGTAAACGTTGCGAAGAGATGGGCAAGAAATGTGGATTGCTGAATCAAGTATCAGATGACCTGTCCACTCAAGAAACTCAATGTTTAGAGGTGCCTAAAGGTACGTAAATCATGTGTCTTCACTCTTTTCTAGATAGCCAGTTACCATGGAGTTAATCAATGACTTTGGTTTTTATTGATTTTACAGGTCCTAATCGTGGAAAACGAATCTTGGAGATATTAGGTAAGTTATTTCAAGCTTTAGTGATTTATTTTTCAGAAGTGGAGTCTATTCGTTTTAATTTTCATGTTCTGTAGAAACTGCACAAGTCAATCTTAATGCAGGATGTCATATATGCAGGCATATGTGCACTTGCTACGGTTCTGATAGGAGTGGCTACTGTAATATACTATGTGTATAGTTCTAAGAAAATAGAAGAAGAAAATCAATTGAGAATTGAAAAGTTTTTGGATGATTACAGAGCTCTCAAACCCAGTAGATATGCCTATGATGATATTAGGCGGATAACAAATCAATTTGAGGACAAGTTGGGTCAGGGAGCTTATGGAACCGTGTACAAAGGAAAGCTTTCATCTGATTTACTTGTTGCTGTGAAAATCCTCGACAACTCAAACGAGAAGGGGGAAGATTTCATTAATGAAGTGGGAACAATGGGTCTCATACACCATGTCAATGTGGTTCGCTTGGTTGGATTTTGTGCTGATGGATTCATACGAGCTCTTATATATGAGTATTTACCAAATGGTTCATTGCAGAATTACTTGTCATCTGCAGATGATAAGAACTCATTTCTTGGTTGGGAAAAGCTACAAGATATTGCTTTAGGAGTAGCTAAAGGAATCGAATATCTTCACCAAGGGTGTGACCAGAGAATTCTGCATTTTGATATCAAACCTAATAACATTTTGCTAGACAGGGATTTCACTCCAAAAGTTTCTGATTTTGGTCTAGCCAAGTTATGCTCCAAGGATCAGAGTGCAATATCCATGACTACAGCTAGGGGGACAATGGGCTACATTGCACCAGAAGTGTTCTCTAGGAACTTTGGAAATGTGTCTCATAAGTCAGATGTATATAGTTTTGGAATCTTGCTGCTTGAAATGGTTGGGGGAAAGAAAAATTTTAAAGTTATGGAGGATTCTACCAGCCATATCTACTTCCCAGAATGGATCTACAACCTTTTAGAACAAGGGAGTGATCTACGAATCCATATCGAGGACGAAGGAGATGTTAAAGTAGCTCGAAAACTTGCAATAATCGGTCTATGGTGCATTCAATGGCATCCAGTAGATCGCCCATCCATGAACATTGTTGTTCAAATGTTGGAGAGAGAAGGTGACAGTCTAAGCATGCCTCCTTATCCCTTTGCCTCTACAAATTGAACAATGCATGTTTTGTCAAGAAGCGTGAGTTCCTTGAAGACTGACCAAGTGTTGTTCTACTTTTTTTTAATTTGTACTTGTAACTATCCATTATATAGCAACTAGTATTAGATATCAACCACGGGTTTGCAAGTCGAATAGATTAGAACTTTTTTTTTTCTGAAAAAAAACAGATGAGAGCTTGACTTTCTTCGTCCATTCTTCTTTAATTTGCCCGAACCGAGAGTTTGTGCTTGTTTTATTTGTTTTATTGACAACATTGGGCAAGCGAAATTTCTCCGAGAAGGTAACCATTTGATTGGGCTCGGTGAGTAAGCATTGAGACTTCCATTGCAAGACAACAACCCATCTTGCTCCGTCCTCTTGAATCTGGACACGGCCACACTCTTTTTTGATGAAGTGTTATGTCTTCACATAAGAATTGTCATCTGTTGTTGATAGGTTTTGACCACCTCTTGGATTATGCCTCCCAATGACACCATATGTCTCCCAATGACACCAAACATGAGCGTCGGTGCTTTTGTCACAGCCACCGATTCCACCTACTTTTTTCTTGAGCAAAGAGACATGAAACACATTGTGTATCTTGATGATGGGAGGAAGTTTAAGTCTGTCGGTCACTACTCCAATCCTTTCCAACACTTTATAAGGTCCATAATACTTGGATGACAGCTTTTCGTAGGCTCTCTTGTGCACTGAATGTTACTTGTAAGGTTGTAGCTTGAGGAACACCAAGTCCCTTACTGCAAATTACCTTTCATAATGTTTCTTGTTGTGAAATTTTTTCATTCTTTCTTGAGCTATGCTTAGATTTCTCTTGATCATAGCTAACAGCTTTTCCCTGCTTCTAAGTTACATATCCACCTCAGCTACAGCAGTAGCACCATGGGAATAAGGTGTTATGGAGTTAGGAGCCACCATGTACAGTGCTTCATATGGAGTCATCTGAACGGCTGAATGATCGCTCACTCATCCTAATCTGGTGGTAACCAGACTTTAAATCCAGTTTAGTGAATACTTGAGCTCCATGTATTTCATCAAAGAGTTCATCTACTACTGGAATTGGATATTTGTCTTTGACAGTAACAGAATTCAAAGACCTATAGTCAATGCAGAACCTCCATGTGTCATCCTTCTTCTTGACCAATAAGAATGGTGATGAATAAAGGTTGACACCAGGTCTGATAACCCCATTAGCCAATATTTCTTGCAAAATTCTTTCAATTTCCTTTTTCTGTAAATGAGGGTACCTATAGGGCCTTACACTGATGGATGGGTCTGAGGTAGTAGCTAAATTGCATGATCTTGAGCCCTCTTTGGTGGTAGCCGAGTAGGAGGTTCAAACAGTGTGGCATATTTCAGTAATAATGGCTTAAATTCATTAGGCACAAATGAGTTAGACAGTTGTGGTTGCATCATCTGTATTATGACTGCCTCTCTTTCTTTCCTCAAAATCTTGCACATAGCCTTGCAGCCAACCACAGAAGCCTTGATCTCAGTTTCCCTCTGCAACACTTGTTTCCTTCCCTCTCTTATGAATTCCACACTATGTATCTCAAAGTTCTCAGCCAATTTGTTCTAAGAATTAACTCACTACCATATATAGGTAACACAAAATACTAAAAAGTAAAGTTGTACTCTTATATGTCCAACTCTAAGGTGGCTACTTTTGTGGTCAAAAACATCTTCTCACTTGCTATTTTTACCCTTACAGGTAGGGGTGAGAATGGTTTGAAACGGTCCGGTTTAGGGCCCATACCGGAGTTAAAATTCGGTCCGGTCTGGTTCGGTTTTTCACTTTTAGTCGTACCAAACCACACCTACGGTTCGGTTTCGGTTTTTTCCAGTTTTTTAATTTTTTTTAAATATAGTCTCTAGTAAAATGTTAATAAATTAATCGACTTTATTTTTTAGTTCCATAAAGCCACAAACATACCAAATGTCTTATAAAAAACACAAACCAAACTTTTTATAAAAAAACCTACAAACTAAATACTAACTATATAAAAAGTAAAAACACAATAAAAAAACTAAAAATAGTTTAAAGTCTATAGTTAAAGTCCATACATATTAAACACAATATAAAGTTTATACATCAAACCACATAATCCAAAAGTCTTTAGTTTCAATCGAGACGGTCAACCCTAATCTTATAACTAATTAACACACGGAAACACCCATATTTGAATAAATATTCTTAAAATATATCAAATTCTTCTTGAGGAAGAGTGAGAGAGAGAGAGAGAGAATGAGACGGATTTGGAGTGAGTGGATTCGGGGACATTCGCCTAAGGTTTTTTTTGCAATAAAACGACGTCGTTTTTGTTAATTTGACGTTGACTAGTTTGAACGGTCCGGTTCGGTTTTTGAGGGGGTGAAATCGGAGACCGGACCATATTGATCTGGTTTTTTTGGTCCGGTTTATAAAGGTTACGGTTCGGTTTTCGGTTCAGTTTTTTCCAGTATTCGGTTTCGAAGTCCCACCCTACTTACAGGTTTGATAGGTTGTACCCTAGCCTTCATGTTGCGCAGAAAGGTAGGGTGCACAAAGCTGTGCAAAGCACTAGAGTCAATCAAAATGTGCACTCTCTTCTTACCACAACCCCTTCAATTGCACAGTACTAGTGGTTTCATCTCCAAAAGCATTTAACTGTACAACTGGTTCATTTTCCACAATCTCATTCTAGTCTGCAGCAACATCCATCATCTGCAGTACAGGCTGCTCTTCCCTCAGATCATCCTGAACAACCTCTATAACCATCAAGGGTTGCCCTCTTCTACAATTATGGTCTAGTCAGAATAACTCATCACTGAAAAAACATTGGTTCCTTGCCTTTCTCTCTTGATATTCAACCTGAGTAAGCCTCTTATTTTTAGCTGCACCATTGGCTCCCTGAGGTGCTGGGCTCTCATAGGTTGATAAACACTTGGAGGATTCATGTCTGGTTGTGATGCTAGGGGAAATAATTAAAGAGGGACTCGTTCTGATATCAACTTGAACAAGGACAAGTGTCACATTCCGGTTCTAGAATCAATTTACGGTCCAAGTTACCTTAATCTTTAACCATTTCGTAGTAACCGTTTTACCGTGAGAGGTCACAAAGTTGACTTTTCGTTAAGTCAGGAATTTGGGAAAACTTTCTTCATGGAAGTTGTAGAGGGCGTTGATACGAATCCGTACACATGCTATGTGTCTTAATCGGAGTTCGTATGTGAAAGTTACGGTAAAAAAAACAGAAAGTTACTATTTTGAGAAACTCTATAAAAAGGGAGAAGTTACTGCAGGTAGAAAGTGGAAAATCATAATTTTACCGGACCCTCTCTCTCTCCTCTCCCCCGACGGAAACACTGCCGGACTTTGCGCGCGCCACAGCGTCGCCGTCCGGCCACCACTCGCCACCGCACCGGTCCCAAAAGCTCGGCATCCGAGCCTACTTCATTCCTAGGTAAGTCTTCCGACCTAACTCGTAGTAAATTGGAAGAAATTCTGATTTGTTCTTCGAGTGTACAGTGGTTGTTCTTGATCGAATTTCTCCCTCCCTAGATTACCAATTGTTGAGTTCTTTATATGGATAGGATGAGTTTTAGGAATACTATAATCCTCTAGAATTTGGTAGCTTGATTTGGAGTGTGGAGGGAGAATTGAAGGATTGAAGTGGAAATTTTCGGGTTTTTAGAACTTTTTGTCCATTGACCTAGTTAGAGGCCGATTTGGCCTTCGAGTTGAACTAGGAAGTTGTTTGTAATGACAAGAGGAACAAACTGTGAAATTTTGGTGTCGATTGGAGGTGGCCGGAGTTTGGCCAGAATCCTCTGCCGGCGGCCGTCGTTGGCGGCAGGGCCGCCACCTTTTGGACGGTTTTTCTTGCCTATTAAATTGTAAAAATTAAGAGAATGCCATTGAAGGACAGTTTCTAATTTTTGAAGATTTATTTGTTACGTTTAGTATTTTTGAAGATTTGGATTTATTAATTGATTAAATAAATGACAACCGGTCATTTAGGAAGTACCGGCTAGGCGTGAGGGTGTAATGAAGGGTTTTTACGCTAATGGGGTATTTGAGGCCGACTCCCCACGTTTTTCTAGAGGTGGTTAAGAAAGAACGTTAAGGGTAGAGATTTATTGTTGTTGCCCTTACTTTATTTGTGAGATTAAGACCTAATTGTGTATTTTGAACAGGACGTGGGGGAACTCTAGCTGAGCAGCCTTCAGGTAGCCGGCAGACTTAGCGACATCTTATGTGTGGACTTTTATTTTAAATTTAATGCATGCAATAGATTTTATTTAGTTTCACCTTTATTTATGAATTTCTTCCATTTTAAGTTTTATGGTGATTTTGGAAAAATGAGAATTTAATACTTTTTAAAGATAAGTGAGCCGAGGAAGAGGTTCCTACCTTTCCCGTGATTTTAAAGGATTTTTCCGGAATATGGTTTTTAATTGTTATTACCATTTTGGGTTATGGAGGGGGATTATTTTTAAAAGGGGAAACTTGGCTCTTGGATTTAACGATTTTAAAGTAAAGTCAGGGAACCGGTGTCGGGTTCCTGGAAATGTTTTAAATCCAATATATTTGGGGGTAAAGTCATGGGAGTTTTGACTTGGTTTTCGATTTATTTTACCACGAGATTTGTTTATAGGTGGAACCTAATATTTCACCTTTACCGGGTTACAATTCAAGTAAGAACCTCTAAATGTCTAGTTAATTGTTAAATGTGCGTTATTTATTGTGCTTGAAGTATTGTTTATAGGGTGAAAGCCCTGTTAAATGTGAGAAGCCACTCTGGGTCCTTTGTCAGGGCCCAGTTCGCCGTAAAGCTAAGGAAAAGCAAGGGAAACTGTTCCCATATTGGAAAAGGACAAGGCATGCTGCCTTTAATGCTACTATAAATACCAGCGCGGGCCTCCCGGTAAGGGGACGCGCAACTTCTTGACTATTCTAGAGTTTTCTGCTTAACTGACAGTGTCTGACTTAAGCATCGGAGTGGCTTCCCTCGGTAAACCCGGGGACGCCTCTTTGACGTGTTCGTTCTTTACACAGGAAAACTTGGAGTACAGGGAAGTTCGCTATTTCTGGAGCCGTGTGACCCGCTAAAAGGACCACGAGTATACCCGGAAACAATTGGTGCTCTCGTTGAGAGTCGAACTCAAGACCGGGAGCGTGCACATCTCCGGAATATCAACAAGAAGCAAAAAGTGGCCAAACATTACAATTCCCGGGTTATCAAGCGCCCACTCAAACTCGGGGATTGGGTAATGAAAGAGGTTATCCCTAAGCCAACGGGGTTGAAAGCTCCATGGGATGGTCCATATGAAATTGTTGAAGTCGTAGGCCCGGCCACGTTTTACATCAGGGGTACAGATGGAGTTACGCTTCCGCGGCCATGGAACACACAACATCTACATCTCTTCCCCAAATAGGTACCAAGTTATCTATGAATGTCCAAATTTATTATGTCTTGATGTTATATATAAAGCCTTTCAGGCCCACATAATGAATAAAACCCTACCGGGTTATGTTTATCAATCAGTTTGTTGAGTGAATGCAGCCTTTAGCGGCCCTACTTGTATGCCTTAACCGGCAATCTCCGATAATCTCCGGCAATCTCCATGACGTGAAATATTGCAAGCCTTACCGGCCTTATTTCACTGTCAATCTCCGGTAATCTCCGATAATCTCCGGCAATCTCCATACGACGTGAAATATTGCAAGCCTTAACGGCCTTATTTCACTGTCAATCTCCGGTAATCTCCGATAATCTCCGGCAATCTCTATGACGTGAAATATTGCATGCCTTAACGGCCTTATTTCACTGTCAAAACTCGGCAATCTCCGGAAATCTCCATGACATGAAATATTGCAAGCCTTAACGGCCTTATTTCACTATCAAAACTCGGCAATCTCCGGTAATCTCCATATACCTTGAAATATTGCAAGCCTTTCACGACCTTATTTCAGTCGTTGAAAGTCCTAACAGACCCGTAAAGCCCTAGCGGCCCTTGAAAGTCCTAATGGACTCGTAAAGCCCTAGCGGCCCTATTTTCATTTTATAACGTTAACATGCCAAAACGGCACTATATCTGTAAACTTTGTCAACACTTGCAGATTATGCATCATATTAACGTGTTATTTGACAGGAAGAATTATGCAAACAACTTAACACTTTTATTCAAAAGTCAGTTACAAATCAGAAAGCCCCGACAATACCGCCACGGGATGCACCTCTCCGGGGCCGTATGATGAACTGTCCTCCACGGGGCAGTGGCCGGTTTTGCGGACCCCCGACAATACCGCCACGGGATGCACCTCTCCGGGCTGCTGAAGCAGGAACCGGGGGACTCCGAACCGGGTTTGTAGGAGCTCTAGGCTTTCAAGCCACAGCAGGATTCGACCGGGAGGCGCCTGCAACCTCATCGGGTCTGACATGACCTTGGTGACCATCATAACCCGCTTTGTCGAGCCAGCCTTGGCGAATCCCGGCGCTAACATTTTCGGCACGAGCCTCAGCTCTTGCCGTCCGCAGCTTCAAGTCAAACTCGGGGCTCGCCAGAAACTCGGAGATAGCAGAGTCCTTGGCCCGGGAAACCGCCTGAACCAAATCTCATTTCTGCTGCTCCAGAGAAGTCACTTGTTGCTGCAGCGCCTGATTCTGTTCGGTCAGCTGAGCTATAGCGGCATCTTGAGAACAACGGTCCTCCCGATGACCCTCGATGACCCTCTCAAGCTCCGAGTTTTTGGCCACCAACTCTGCCACTTGATCCTCTGCCTTGGCCAACTCCTTCCACGACGAGACCGTTGATGCGCTGGCCTCTTCCCGAAACCGAGCCAGGCATTCTTCGCTCGCCGTCACCTGGTCCCGGGCCGCCCGGAGGTCGTCCCTGAGCACTCTCTCTCTCTCGGGGATACCTTCGTTGATTAGCCGATCAGTTGCCAAGTATGACATCCTGACCGCCTACAAAAAAAAAGAAAAAAAAAGGTTCCCGGGTTAGTATCAAGAAACAGAAAAAAAACCCCAAACACAAGTCACACGAAGAAAACACTTACTCGCATTAGCTTCTCCTGTGTCCTCCGGGCAGCAATTACCGGGTCTTCGTGCTCCAGGATGCAGGAGTCAGCGGCATAGTTCTTCATATCCGCTACCATCCTCTGGACGGGCACGTCCGCCATCCCTCCACTCGCCAACTCTTCCATGATCTCGTGGATGGCCCGGTGCTGCTTCCTCTCCCTCCTCTCCTTCCTCTCTTTCCTCCTCTTCCTCCTCTCGGACCTCGCAGAGCTGGATGCCTCTCGGGTGCGCTTGCGAGAGGGAACGGGTTCCACTTCGTGAACTTCGTCACTCCCGTCACTCCCCTCAGGGTTCTCCTCACTCATCACCCTTTCCAGGCCTCCAACCTCTTCGCCCCTGTCGTCATCCTCATCTTCAGTAAACTCCTCTTCACCCGGGAGCACAGATGAGGGAACCACGCTCATCACCGGTTCTTCAATCTCCTCTTCATCTGCAAAGGTGAATTGAGTCACCGGTTATTCAGCTACCGGGTCTTCCGCCACCTCCGCGGGATTTCCATCAACCTCTTCCTCTTCCTCCTGGTACGCCTCCGTACCGAGAACCTCAGCCAGGTACCCGAGGATAACGTTGAAGTGCAAGGTATCAACATAGAATTTCTGAAGATCCCCTTGCTCGGCTTCTGGGCGCAGGAAAGCCGCTTTCGTGTTCAGATCAATATCGTACAGTCGACCATCCGCTGCTTGCGTCCGGATCCCGGCCCATACGGCTTTATCTTCAAACCCGTCGTATATCCCCGGGTTCTTACGCTTGGTGAACTCCATCGGAAGAAGAGCTGCAGAAAAAACACATAGCCCGTTACACAAGAGCGTACGACAACAGAAAAGTTCAAAGGACACTGGACAAACCTGGGAGCTCCATCAACCGGCACCTGCTGTACACGTACAGCCTACAAAGCTGGTATGAACTCCGGTCATCTTGACCCCGGAAGGCCCATAGCATCCTCCGGATCCTTTTCTCCATCACCGGCTCTAGAGGAATGTCGGGGACATCTGCAAAACACCAACATAATTAAAACCCGGGATAGAAAAAAAAGAAGAATCCGGAGAGAAAGAAGAACTTACTCATCAATGATTGGAAGTCAACCGGTACTTGGAGCGTGTATCCCGGGTCTTGAAAGTTTCTTATTAAGAAACTCTTCTCCCTCCAAGTCCTGCTCACTGAGGATGGCAGGTCCTCGACGATCTTCTTAAAAGCCGCTTTGGACTTCAATTGGATGGTCCCGCTGAAACCCGCCTTCCGAGAGTACTCGGCCAGGTACATGGCATGTAACTCGTGGTATGTCGGCATCTGCTGCCTCAATACCTTATACATGACGCACAACCCGAGAAGCTGCCTCCACGTGTTTGGGCCAATCTGCCCGATAGCGAAGTTGCTTGCAGCTAAGAGGTACTGCACCTCTACCTTCAGCGGGAGTGACAGGCCGCACCGCAGCTGATACTCGTGGCACAGCGTCAACCCGTCACCAGGAGCGAAGAATTGGTCCTCAGGTTCTAAGGGTCGTATCTCAACGGACTCGGGGATCTTCCAGTTGCTCCTCAACTCCACGATCTCCTCCGCTGTCAGTGAATACCCGGGAGGGTCGAGAGCGGTCCCATCAGTGAAGGTTACAAAGTTGGACTCGGGGACGTGAGTGTCCACTGCTTCATTGGCCATCTGCAAAACCAAAAAACCCGGGGACGTCAACAAAAACCCAGATAACCCGGCGACCACAAGTTAAAATCCCACCCAGAAAAACCTTCTTGGAAACCCAGAAACAGCACAAAAATCATCCCAAAACACACAAAAAGAAGGGAGGAGAAGCCATACCTTAGCTGGGAAGGTTTGAAGGGGTTTTGACGCAGATTTGAGTCTTGAAATCGAAAGAAACAGAAACGAGAGCGAGAGCGACAGCAAAAAAGCTCGAAAAAGTTATCGGGTTTGGAGGTGAGACAAAACTGTCACTCTCACCCCCTATTTATACAATTAAAGGCGTGCACTGAAGGGACGTTTCGGTTTTTCGAGAAAAACGACACGTGTCACGCATGCCGCGTCCCAAAACCAGAAAAACTTTTCAGTTTCCCCCCACTACAACCCGGAGACATCGTTTTAAATTCTTAAGGTGGGAAAGATCTGCGGTTACGCTTGTGTACGGACTTGGGGGACTGGATACCCCGGGTTTGGCTGCTAACTTTGTAACCCGGTAAAGAAAAGATTTTAAGTCCCCACCCAAGCGTACCCCTTGACTGAGGACTTGGAGGACTTGTTTATAGGTGGAACCTAATATTTCACCTTTACCGGGTTACAATTCAAGTAAGAACCTCTAAATGTCTAGTTAATTATTAAATGTGTGTTATTTATTGTGCTTGAAGTATTGTTTATAGGGTGAAAGCCCAGTTAAATGTGAGAAGCCACTCTGGGTCCTTTGTCAGGGCCCAGTTCGCCGTAAAGCTAAGGAAAAGTAAGGGAAACTGTTCCCACATTGAAAAAGGACAAGGCATACTGCCTTTAATGCTACTATAAATACCAGCGCGGGCCTCCCGGTAAGGGGACGCGCAACTTCTTGACTATTTTTGAGTTTTCTGCTTAACTGACAGTGTCTGACTTAAGCATCGGAGTGGCTTCCCTCGGTAAACCGGGAGACGCCTCTTTGACGTGTTCGTTCTTTACACAGGAAAACTCAGAGTACAGGGAAGTTCGCTATTTCTGGAGCCGTGTGACCCGCTAAAAGGACCACGAGTTTACCCGGAAACAAGATTTTTAAAGGATTTTCAAGGATATGGTTATATGTATTGCATGCTAGCATGGACCCTCTCCAGATGGAGATGGTACCCTCTCTGGATAGTAGCTGGTCTGACCCTCTTCGGTGGTAGCTGGTCAGTAGGACCCTCCCGGATAGAGCAAGTCAGGACCCTCTTCGGTGGTAGCTGGTCGGTTGGATCCTCCCGAATAGAGCGGGTCATGGGACCCTCTCCGATTGAGCTAGTCAATAGACCCTCTCGTAGTAGAGCAGGTCGGTTGTTTTCTCGTGGTTGAGTTTAACACCCCTTATTAAATTATGGATTTGAGCCAAGAGATTTGCTTTATGATTTATCTATTCATTTTCTCTGAATTGCGTGCATAAGGTATTTCTTGAAAAACTCTAAGGGAGGACATTAAAGAAAATAGATTTTTTATATTTGATTTTTGTCCACTCACGCTAATATTTTTCAATGTTTCTCCCCTGGGCCCTTCGTTTTAAATGCCCAGATTGCAGTGCTCGACCTGATTAGTCTTCGTGGAGGCCAGACATAGTTACCGCCATTTTTCCAAACCAACAGTAGGTTCCAGGTTAACCTACTTGTAATTTTTTCCCGCTTCTACTTTACTTAGTCGCTCTGATACGCATCAGGTTGTATTATATTTGTCGGTGAACTCCTAGGGATCTAGAACCCATTGTAGGTTTTAAATTTGGAGTTGATGTAACATTTGTTATAAACTAATTAGATGTGTATCTTATGGATGATGTTGGTTCTGGGAGCAGGATGACTCCAGGAGTTTTTGAATGGTTGTTGGTTTATAGAAGTGTCCATTTGGGTTTATTGCAGGTTAAGGGTTGTCCACTTTTCAAGGGAGACTATGTCGAAATTTCGGCAGAATCTTCTTTGGGAGGTGGTTCCCGTAGGACTTACTTCGGGTTAAAGAGGATTTAACTCGGGGTGGGTCCTGACAACAAGCGTGATCCGTAGATCACCATTTGTACCGATAATGTTCAAACTTAACCACCTTTAAAGTGTTGACTTTTAACTATAAGAGGACTTAGTACAATTAGGTATGATTCACCTACATATATGTTGTATTTTTTTTTTCTATGTGAGATATTTTCTCTCTATCACATCAACATAAAGGGAGATTCTAGTTACACCTCTAAATTTGCTTTGTATACCTCCATTATTGTTTATACAAATTTATTTCTTGTTTTATCCTTCAATAACCAAAAAACAAATGAACATACCGCATATTTGAGCCAATTTATTTTTTTTATATTCTCTTCTCTCCCTTTGATCAACTGTGACTCTATGAGCAAGATAGAATTTGTGTGCGTTGAATATACTGCATATATGGGTGGAGATCAATACAAAATTTCTGCACTACGCCTTTGAAAAGAAGAATGAATCGAACCAAGTGCTAAGTAATTTGAATGTCTTATATATTGGAATAAAGCAACAACTCTCTATCTAGCTTGTTGCCATATTATGCTAATTCAAATAACCATTAGATCGAGTTCTGTTAGATCATACTGATCGATCATGGAGCACCCAACATACGTGAATGAAGTAACTGGTGGCGTTTCAGTTCGCTGGTTGCATATATAATTGAGGTAAAATATAGTTCAAGGTTAGAGGGTAAAACGATCGAAGTTTAGAAATTGAGAACGAAAAGATGATCGATTCATCTTAGCTATCATCAGTTCTTCAGTTAAAATTAGGAACAATCAATATTTATTTGTTTTTTTATTAAAGGGTAAAGCAGAAAATAAATTTGTATAAAAATAATAAAATTATACAAAGTGAATTTGAAAGTTTAACTAGAATTCCCAACATAAATACTTCAATCTGTAAATGTGTGACCAGCTCCATTAGACCCTGTACCAAAACTAGCAGAATCTGAAAGCTCCACCTGAACCTGGCCAGGCCAGGCCAGGACCACCCCAGAGATCCAGTCACGCTGACGTCATAACTGACGGGTCTCACGTACACCGTCATAACGTTACGGAGGCCGCATCTTCGTTTCAACATTACGTCGGCGTCCTGAAGATCGGTTCAAAGCCGAACTCACCAACCCCGTCGGACCCCACCGAGCACACACGTCGGCAAGTTTGGTTGGTTGGGGGTAGGAGAGGATGACGCCGGACAGACGCCGTCAGAGAAGCGAGTCGTGTCAAGAGTTGGTGGACTACCACTGGTAACGATTACAGTAGAAATGGATGTCGCTAACTTATCTGCTTTCATCTTCATCGTCTTCTTTTGTTTTTGTTAATGGGTCACCGTCTCACCAACTTTCGATTTTGTATTGCTCTCTCAACGCTCACCGACTCACTTCAACAAAACCAGAAAAGATCAGAGAAAGCCGCGTGTCCCTGTCTTACCAACTCTCTCTTGCTTCCTAAATCATTGTCAATCGCATCACTTTCTTTTATTCATCGTGTTTTCTAAACTCATATCTGTCAAATTTTGAGGCTTTATTTGTGGACCGTGATCTCAATATCAAATAATTATATATATTAATTATCACACATAAAAAATCATAATTATGCATTAACTTGTTTCCTACTTCCATTTTAAACTTATTTACTTTCCTTTCAAGAAAAGTTAATTTATCATATCTAATAAAAATTTAATAAATAAACTACTGGTAAAATTAATTTTCCAAAAAGTATATATAATGCCGCACTGAACCGGTAGCGGCAAACTTTCCAAATCATGTAAGCTTGGGCGAGAAAGGTCAATTGATCGTTCTCTAATTTATTTAATAGTTTAATTAGTCTTAATTATTTTTAAGGAAATATAAATGATATTTCTAAATTTTGAAAAAAAAATCATAAACAGACTTAAATATCAATAATAATATAGAAATTCATGCTGATTTGTGCTTTATCCAATTAATACAAATTTTTATGTATCTTATCAAGATATGCTTTTAATACCATTTACGAATTTTAATTAATTTATTAATAAACAAAATAGAAAAGATAGATATGATATATTATTTTCCATATTTCTCGTGCATCTTTGATATAATTTAATGGTCTTTAAACATTGATATTAGTATTAAGACTATAATACAACATACAGATTTCCGGCAACCATTTTTTTATTAATTTGTATAGAACACAAAAATTGTTGAAATTTGTGTTATTGTATTTCTAGGAAAAAAAATTGTGTCCTTAAAGATTGAGGGTAAATTGTATTTTCTAGGTATATAAATTTTGATCCTCCTAAATTAAAAATATGACGACGTCACAGATGTAAACAATAAATAATTTCATGCATGCGTGAGTGTCTTCAATGCATTACGTGTATCTACATATATCATGTGGTTAGGATTATAAGTCATTAACATAGATACGTGATGGTTTCAACATATAAATAATTCTGAATGTCTAAGTGTTGAGAACAGCTTCCTTGAAGCTGCACCAAGTTCAAGATCAACAAGCTTCTTGTGCTGCTGCAACAAGATCGATGTGCTCCTAACTGAGTTTAGCTGCTGCTGCACTAACAGTTAACTTGTGCAGCAAGCTTTCTTTGTGTTTAGTCCTTTCAACATTTGTAATTGTGTAGATCAACATCTGTAATTGTGTAGATCTGGAAATTAAGGTGTTGTTTAGTTGGTAGATAGCTTGCTTCGGTTAATACAGTTGTCTATCATCTCCTATTTGAGAGATGAATTCTGTAGTTGGAAAACGCAATACATAATACACATTTGCTTGTTCTTTATCTTCCTGCAAATGTTCTTGTTCTTCATTTAATTTTCATAGATCATATTTCATTACTAAGTTTACACTTTACACCATGTATTTTGCATCAGCGTCTATGAAAGATTTTTTCATTTGTTGTATGTATCTCCAAGTTATATTCTGCTATATGAATTCATTTGTACAACGCATATTTTGCATTGTATGCATTGAATAACATAAATTGTTTACGAAAACTTTAATTAAGGCCACTATATACGCCTCAAATATTCACAAAAATAAACTTATTTGATAGAAAAAAATAGTGAAGTGCTGAGTTTTTTTGGTCGTAAGAAATGAGTTTAAATTTATACTAAAGAAATAATTGGTCTAATAAATTAAGTAGTGACACATTTAAACTTCCATTAAATAATCATTGAAAACAATAGATAGTGGAGCGTGTAAAATTGGGAAGGAGAATAGTGGATAAAATCGATTAGGAAGAGCATTTTCCATGGATTGAGGTCTGATGTGCCACAGGGTGATTGAGATAATGTTGGCAGGCGCGGTAGGTGAGTGACAGATTATCATTCACGTAGTACTTTTAGACATAGTGCTTCAGCATAACAACTCCAAACCCCGATTTCTTCTTCTTCTTCTTCTTCTTCTTCTTTTCTCTCGTGTCTCTTGTTCCTCTATTCCCGCCTCTGCTGCGTCCAACACTCTCCATTGTCTATCAGGTACACACAATCCATCATTTCTTATATTTCTTAATCCCACTTGAACTCAATCTTCGTTTGTGATATGGTATTAATGTTTGATCATTTGCATATTATTTGGTCGCAGAAGCCTACAACATGGCGGTGGTGAACGTGACCATTAAGGAGTCGACGATAGTGAAGCCGGCCAAGAAGACCACCGAGCAGCGGTCGCTGTGGAACGCCAACGTCGACCTTGTGATCCCCAGTATCCACACCCCCAGCGTCTACTTCTACCGCCGTAACGGCGCGTCCAACTTCTTCGACCCGCGCGTGCTCAAACACGCGCTCTCGAAGGTCCTGGTGCCGTTCTACCCCATGGCGGGGCGTCTGAAGCGCGACGACGACGGTCGTATCGAGATATATTGCAATGGCGAGGGCGTGCTGTTTGTCGTTGCCGAGAGTAGTTCTGTGATCGATGATTTTGGCGACTTTGCGCCGACTCTCGAGCTCCGGAAGCTCATCCCCACCGTTGATTACTCCGCCGGGATTTCCACGTATCCGCTCCTCGTTTTGCAGGTGACTATACGTATTTCTGTATTTGTCATCGTAATATATATTTATTTTGATAGTCTTTTTGTGGTTTTCGATTTGGAGAATGTTGACCAAATTTGGTCACCAATTTCCAGTGACTCAATGTGTTTTAGCACTACCTACTATTTACTAAGCACAACTACGTTACGTTTTGTTTTTGTTTTTGTTTTTTTTGTCGAATTACATATTATAAGTTTTTTTCTCTTATCAATATTAGTAAAACATGAGTTTCTTTTGAAATGTTCTGTAATATGAATTATATGATGACTGATAGTATGTGTACTTTCAACGTTCGTAGACATTTCTTTCTAGTTTTTGAAGCTTCATAAAATTTTAGATAGTTTCATTGAAATATAGATAATTTTTAGCATAATTTTACTAAATTTCATTCAATACGGATCTAAAATACAAATAAAACTTGGGTTTTAGCTAGAAAATCAACCTTTTTAGAGTTTTAGAAGATTGCGGTATTTTCCTAGAGTGGATGAAATTATTTCGTAAGTAATGATTGGATTTTAGATTTTAGCTTAGGGAATATCGAGTCCATGGTGGGTAAAATTAATTACAAGGTACTAATCAATATCATATAGAACTAAGCACTAGAAGACAGTCATGATCTGAGATTAATAATGTTTTTATTTTCATTCCCTTTTGTTGCGAAGGACCTAATCTGTGTGTGACTTTTGGTTAATCTTTGTGTTATTAAAATGTAAAAAACCATTGTTGATCATAGCTAGAAACTTATCCAAATGGTTTTTCACTAACCTTTGTTTGTACAAATGAATTGGTCAACTTTTTGTAAAACTTGGACGAGACTTTTTGTAAGCTTAATAAGAGGTTCAACTTTTTTCTAGTCAAACATGAAAGTGATCTAGCCAAAGATATGTTATTAATTTCAACTATCCTTGAAAATTTCAATAATTGACCACGGACAAGTAGCAGCCTTGTGTTGACGTAGGTTAAGGTGATAGATTAGAACTAGTGAGGTTTGAACATTTCACCCATTTGACTTGGTTGCATGCTATATGCATCAGTTCAATTGTCTGACCAATGATGTTCCTTGGTTCTTTATCTTCAACTCCTATTGGAAATCTTATTAGGTATGACCACTTGACTTGGTTGCATGTTACATGTAGTATCCTTCGAGTCTTTTTTCCATCGATGAATCAGCCTATGTCGATTGTAACCCTTTCAGAGTAAGAACTGGTGGTTTAATCCATTCAGAGTAAGAACCGTTGCTTTCAATCCAAAATTCAGATCTGATGGCTTGGAATATTTAGAGTTGGGTTTGATTTTTTTTATGAGAAAGAATCAAGCGGTTGTGTAATTGACCGTTAATTTCCAACTACTCTCTTTGAAAAAGGAAGAGAATAATAAAACACGGTAACATAATAAATTTTTTTTTAAAATTGAATATTTTTTTTTCTAGAAATACCTATAACCACAACATAAATCCCACACCTAACAATTTGATAGTTTTGTAGCTCATTTTTCATTTCCTTTAGCACCACAAAATTTCAATCATTCTCTCTTTTCAATGAATAATTTGTGGGAAAGATCCCAAGAGGAAGACGACGAAGATGATCTCAAAATCTATATCCATTGAGTGTCTTTAATGATTTACAAGAGAAATCGTTCATTTATATTAAGCAGATTACATTTGAGCTCCTAATCCGGCCGATCTTAAAAGGCTTCTTGCTAAAGGTGAAAAGAGAGGGTTTCAAGGATGATTGATCGAGAGCATCGATTATATGCATTGGCAATTGAAGAATTGTCCTTCCAGTTGGGCCGATGAATATAGTGGAAGAAAGCAAATCCCCTCTATAATTCTTGAAGCGGTCGTATCTTACGATACTTGAATATGACACGCCTTCTTTGGATTGCCTGACTCATGCAACGACCTCAATTTCCAAGCAAAGTCACCATTGTTTGACGAGCTTACCTACTGTCGAGCACCTGAGATCCACTTCGAAGTGATTAACAGAGTTCACAAATTGGGCTACTATCAAGTCGACGGTATATATCCAAGCTGGGCAACTTTTGTGAAATGATTCCACATCCCACACGACCTAAGGATGTCACATTTGTCAAGGCTTAAGAGGGGTACATGAAAGATGTGAAGAGATGTTTTGTTATTTTGCAATCACGTTTTGATTTTGTTAGAGGAGCTGCTCGTGTGTGAAATAATGAAGGATTGGACGCGGGATTGTTAGAGGAGCTGCTCGTGTGTGAAATAATGAAGGATTGGACGCGGGTACATGAAAGATATAAAGAGATGTTTTGTTATTTTGCAATCACGTTTTGATATTGTTAGAGAAGCTGCTCGTGTGTGAAATAAAATAGGATTGGACGTGGGTCGAGCCCCACCTATTGTTTCTAATTAAGGCCTGGGCCCGGGACGGCTACTGTCAAAACTGGCCATTGTATGCCAAAATTTTATAGGATCGGCAAAAGCCCACACCATCAAAAGCCCGACTGGTCTTGTCGGGTTTTCGTGCTTTTTCCAATTTGCTCGTCTGGCTCCGATCAAGCATCCCCAAAGATCCCAAAACGAATACAATCAAACACCCATTTGCTTAAACATCACACAAACTCAGTAGTTATTGAAATAAAGATTGCATCTTTCCATAAAATTTACAACTAAATCACAGATTCATTTAAAGGAGTATGATGAGAGCATCTAGAAGATTGGTGAATGGGGGTCTGGTTTCCGATTATGAGAGGATGCAGAAGACGTTTCCGTTTTCGAGTAGCTCATTGTATGGCGCTTTTTGCTTCAAACTGAGGTCAAGTGAGATGTCAACAAGGCTGAGCTTTGATTGTTTTCATCCCTCTTTGAGTCGATGTGAAGTAAGCCGATGATCTTATATACCAATTCATCGCCGCTGATTTTCTGGGTTCGATTACTTTGAGGAATTTGATTCTTGGCAGGGATTTTGTGGAGGGAAGAACAAAATTAGGGTTGGGATTGAGATTGAGATTTGATTTGGCTATGCTTCTGGGAGATGACAAATTTTTATGAGAAACTGGGAGAGATAACAGTTGGATCATTTATATGAACATTGAACAATGCATTTTCAAAGAAAAACATTGAACAATTATTAATCATATGTCAAGAAAAAGTGGACGGTTTAGGTTTGGTTGTAGTTTTCAGATGGTAAGGTGTCGTGCTTCTATTGGGTTTAGTTTTGGAAGTGTGAGAGTTAGTTAGGAGAAATTTTTCAATGCTACTATAGCAAAATGGTGTTTCATTCTGATCAAAACAAGACATGTGAATTTATTACAATTAAAATAAAAACTATTGATTTTCATATTTTGTGAAATGACATTCAAGGGTATTTAGTGAGTTCATACTATGATCTAGAGTTTAAGTTTAGGGTATCAGGTATAGGGTATTTGGTTTAGGGTATTAGGTATAGGGTTTAAGTTTATTTGTAATAAAACCACATGTCTTATTTTGATTGGAATGTAGCACTGAAAAATTCCTCTTAGAGGGGACCTCGAGTTCCCTTAGTTGTCCCGCGGCTCAGAGAAAAGGGAGGAATCACTCGCATACATCATGAGTGTCGGGCCTTCAGGTCGTGTGTAGTTTTCAAAATAAGGGTCCAGGCCCAACCCATCAATTAATGAGACCGCCCCGAACTACACTTCTAATAAACCTGTAAAAAGCCTATCCCGACTCAGTTGGTCCGGTCTTTTTTGTTGCCACAGGCTTTATGCCCAGTCTTACTAAATTGACTTAAGATTGTAACAAAAGTTTAGATATTGCAAATATATGTATTCATAAATTCAATTTTATAATTAAAATAAATAATTATAAATTGAGAAACATAAGAAGAACATGAAGAACACCAATGTTACCAACTCGTATATAGGGAAATAAGAAAGTGATGAAGTCGAGTCGTGTCTTGCACACTTTTCTCAAGGCAATTTATGCCTCCTCTACCGGTGCAAAAGGCTTGATGACATTTGTCTCCTATGATACAACTACCACTTGTGCTTTGGAGCTGCACTGCTGCGAAGAACACTTCGACGAACTTGTAGTACCTTCTATATATCACCAGAACACTATAAACTAGACAGAGAAAAAGAACTCAATAGAGGAGGAGATGATTTCTGAATTGGTGTGTTGAGAATGAAGAAGAGATCACCTATTTATACATGAGGGAACCTTGAAACCACATGAATGTCATGAATGAAAAATCATAAGTTACAACCATTTCATAAGGCCGCTACCATTCCATTTAACCCCTACTACTACTCTATTTAACATTTTGAGATGTTATAGAGCCCTAACAACCATGAAAGGTGAAAAGACAACTTTAGTGACTAAGTTTCATTCACCCACTTAAATTATCCAATTTAATTTGGCTAATTAAAATGATTAAATTCACTTAGTTTTCCATCATTTTGTCAGTGGGATAGGTCATTGTTTTGAACCTACTATGTTCATCCTATTATATGTTGATGAAGACATTTTTATATTATGTTTGGGGTTCAGAATTACAATACAGTTTGTGTTCATCATAATATTTCAAGTAGCATTTTCTGGGTCAATTGAAAGAATATGTCAAAGTTTAACTCAAGCTTGGGGGATAATTAAACAGATATGCTTACAAGGTCTTGGATTTTTTCCATGCAGGTCACATACTTCAAATGTGGTGGAGTGTCGCTTGGTGTCGGCATGCAACATCATGTTGCTGATGGATTTGCTGGTCTCCACTTTGTGAATACCTGGTCTGATATGGCTAGAGGTCTTGACCTAACAATTCCACCATTCATCGACAGGACATTGCTTCGTGCCAGAGAACCACCACAGCCTGAATTCCATCACATAGAATACCAACCTGCTCCCCCCATTAAAAATCCCCAGCAGAGCACAAAACCTGGTGCAGAGGAGACAACTATTTCCATCTTTAGATTGACTCGCGAACAACTCAACACTCTGAAAGCCAAGTCTAAGGAAGATGGTAACACTGTCAACTATAGCTCATATGAGATGTTGGCAGGTCATGTTTGGAGATGTGTATGCAAGGCGCGAGACCTTCCTGATGATCAAGACACCAAATTATATATTGCTACTGATGGCAGGTCCAGATTGCAACCCCCACTCCCACCTGGTTACTTTGGTAATGTGATTTTCACAGCCACACCTCTTGCTGTAGCAGGGGATCTCCAATCAAAACCAACATGGTATGCAGCAAGCAAGATTCACAATGCTTTGGTTCGTATGGACAATGATTATCTTAGATCTGCTCTTGACTACCTTGAGCTTCAGCCTGATCTGTCAGCCCTTGTGCGTGGTGCACATACTTTTAGGTGTCCTAATCTCGGGATTACTAGTTGGGTTAGGCTGCCAATTCATGATGCTGATTTTGGTTGGGGTCGACCTATTTTCATGGGACCTGGTGGAATTGGTTATGAGGGGTTGGCATTCGTAATACCTAGCGCAACTAATGATGGGAGTTTATCTGTTGCCATTTCACTGCAATCTGAACATATGAAATCATTTTCGAAGCTGCTGTACGACATATAAGGAAACAAAGTGGCTGAGGAT
Source organism: Comarum palustre (assembly GCA_951800085.1). Lineage (NCBI taxonomy): Eukaryota > Viridiplantae > Streptophyta > Magnoliopsida > Rosales > Rosaceae > Comarum > Comarum palustre. The sequence goes on from OX637572.1 coordinate 18,867,817, forward strand.
TATAGTTTCGGTTTGAACCACTGTCGCTCCTCTTCAGGTTGGCCAAACATTTTCTGAAGTGGTTATGTTTCTCTCCTAGTGTTTTCAATCCTCATACTGGGTGCAAATCAGTATGATACTTATGTGAGTTAACATTCTGTTGAAACTCCGAAGTGGGACAAATGCTGTACACATTAATTCTGAAACAAACATTTGTGTTACTAATTGATATTTGGGTTCACAATAAGTATAATTTTGCTAAAGCTATAACAGCAGTTTAATATCAGTTGTTACAGGAATCGTCGGATTCTGGTCCGATTTGTCTGAATTTTATATCGGTGATAACTTAATTCAGTCAGAGAATTGCTTTAGTAGAATAACCTATCAGTGTCATGCAAGTAGTTCTGCAGATAGCTAGAGTTATCCCACTAGGGCAGTTCTCCATCATGTTGAAGTCCTGCTCATATGATCCCCTTCACAAGTCACAATACTAGGTTCAAACTAGTTTTGAATTTCGATGGGAGAGTACATAATATTACAGTACAACGAATCGCTTTCAGTAATAGAAAATACATGAATATATAGCAAAATCCAGGAACCATTTGATCCACGACCATTATTCAAAAACTTGCACACGAAAACGCCAGTGCTGCGAATTCAATGATGGGAGATATAAACAATCTTCAAACACACCTAACAAACAAGACCCGAGTTGATCCAATTAAGGACACTGAAATGGAAACTCAACTGTGCGTGTCATCAACTCATCATCAAAACTCCACTCCAAAAGAAACTGCGAGAAAATTTCCTAACAAGCTCACACAGTATATATTGACGTGATTCTAATCAATCGATCAGATCATAGTAATTTGAAGGAAAAAAATCATTAGAACCAAACTGAAACTCAGGTGCAACATGGTTTTTGCAAAGAGATAAGGGCGGGGGGTTGCACTGCTTTTCTCTTGATGAGGGCGATGAGCAACATTTCCACCACCGTAAACTCCTGTATTTCCTTTTTTTCCCTTTTCTGAAACAACTAAATCTCCTTGTTCTTTGTTGCTTCCTCTTGCATACTCTTGTTCTGGTACATTCATTCCCGCACCTTCAATTGTATTGGCAATTTCTGTTAGATTTATGAATGGAATTATATATAGGTATCTGCGTCCAAAAACCACTACAAACAACTTAAAATAAATTATGAATTGATTCTTACCATGGATAGTGTCTTGTCCTTGTGGGTTTGAGGGGTTAATTACATGACCTTGAAGAGGTTCCAATTGGAAAGAGCTATTGGTGATAGCCAAGCTTGATAGGATCATCAACAGCAGACATGCATGTAATTTTCTCTTCATTTTCTCAAGTTTGGGATTAGGGGTAGGGGTGGGAGCTAGCTAGTAGCTATTTTAGTTTGATATATAGGATAGGGACAGACAATTTCTAGGGCCTCTAGCATAACTTTTTAGCTTGATGTGAGAATCATTAAAGTGAAGCAGCTGGCATATCAACCATAATTTAGGTATAATGCTATTCCAAACGAGTGTAGTATCGGGAATAATAGCATCACATTTTCAAACCATTTCACCTTTTTTTAATAAAGGGTTATTGCGGGTTTCCTCAAATCTTTGTTAATAAAACCATCAAATACAAGCTTTTCACTTTTCTTATAAATAAAAGGAAATTCTTCTCACACACCATTGTTGGTAACTTGGTATTGATAAAGACTGGGATTTACTTCTAAAATCACTTAACAATGGAGACAATAACCCAAAATTTACAGACAATGTAATTTTTCAGAGATGAGATTATATCTCAACACGCCATTGCACTTATATCGAATCTTCAAGTTTAACACGTGAAAAACATTTGGGGTGACGTGAAGTGTGTGTGGCCGTTAACACTAACATACGTGGACACACATGGATGTAGGTAATCTGCTCAGATAACATAATAAAGTAGTCTAGAATTCGCATCTAAAACCAATTGACATTGAAGAAAGTAGCAAAAACATTTATAAGTTTATAGGCAATATCTTATTTTTCAGATGTGAGATTATATTTCAATAGAAAGACTCCACATCATTGTCGACGGGGCGTTTCGGATTAAAACTAAAGGAGGTTTGGAGTGATGCAAAAACATCAAAATAGAAGCAAAGCAAGATGCACTGGTAAGTACAAACCCAACTTATCTAAATTTAAAATGTAACCAGAACAAGAGTAAATGTTTTGATGTAACCATATCTAAATTAAGTACTCTAAAATTTAAATTGAGTACCAGAGCAAGAGTAAATTTAAATGCACAAACATATCTAAATTTAAAATGTAACCAGAACAAGAGTAAATGTATTGATCCGAACATAACAAAATGAGAGAGAGAGAGAGTACATAACAAAAATACAAACAATTGTTTTGATGTAATGGAAAAAACAAGAATAGCAAAATCCAGGAACCAGTTGTCCTGCTTCCTCAATATAATTAAAGTGAGATATAACACTCTTCAAACAAACACCTAACGAACATGAAAAAGCCTTCCCAAGACCGATCGAGTTGATCCAACCAAGGACTCTCGAAACGGAAACTCAACAATCTGTCACCATAAAAAGACCACTCCAAAGGAAACTGGTAGAACAAACTCACACTGAAAATATGCAGACCTGTCTCGAATCGATCGGAAAATGTTTGAGTAATTTGAAGGAATAAATCATTAGAGCCAAACTGAAGCTTACGTGCAACATGGATTTTGCAATGAGAGAAGGGCGGGGTGTTCCATGTTAAATGGTCACAAGTGTGGTTCATTGATCATCCTTGTACCGATATTGTCTTAACTTAACCATATTTAAGGTGTTGAGTTTTATCTACAAAAAGTCTCGGTACAATTAGGAATGATCCACCTACTTATTAGTTATATTTTATTTGTAACTTTTCTGATGTGAGATCTATTACTCTCAAATACTCTTAATACGCCCCTCACGTGCAACCTGACTCAAGGCTTGCACGTAATGAAATGAGACGGAACAAGCCAAGGGACATTTGGTGACAATCTACTCAGAACTTTTCAATAGCGATATAAGCCCATATCGGGCGAAGATAAGAAACCCACATTGGGCCCATAAAAGAACTGAGCGAGACATAGCCTAGGAGAATCAAATAAGTAATTGAAGAGGGACCCGCTCTGATACCATATTAAACTGTGACAAGCGTGGCTCGTTGATCATCCTTGTACCAATATTGTCTCAACTTAACCACTTTTAAGATGTTGACAATTAAGAATGATTCACTCACTTATTAGTTATTTTTTATTTATCAATTTTTTAATATAAATCTATTACTCTCTAATATTCTAAATATTACTTTACTTTCCTCTGCTTGTTCTTTGCTGTTTCCGCGCGCTAACACAATCTTCTGATCTATTAGTCTCATTGTGCCCACGGGTACACCTTCAACTGTACACGCCCAACTTTTAGTTAGATTTTTGAATGGAATATGTATCTGCATGCCTCCAAAAATCAGTACAAATACAACATTACATAAATTATGGATCGATTCTTGCCATGAATAGTTTCTTGTCCTTGTAGCCCTGAGAGGTTAACATCACCTTGAAGATGTTCCAACTGGAAAGATCTATTTCTGATAGCGAAGCTAGACAGGATCAACAGCAACCATGCAAGTAATTTACGCTTCATTTTCTCAAGCTTGGCGTATGGGAAGGGGGTAGGGGGTATCTAGTTTGGTTTGATAGGATAGGGAGTGACTATACTGAAATGCTAGGGCCTCAGGCTTAAGTCTAGCTTGCGAAAGAATCATAAAAGTGAAGCAGCTGGCACATCGATCGGGATTTTGCAAATGGCTTCATTATTCCGAAATCATATCACTTTCCTTATGGAGGAAGGAATATTTTCTGACATCATTGCTGGTGTTGTCAAGTCAGTGTTCATGTGAAAAGGCCCTATCGAATTAAAATTAATTGAGAAAGGTTTTGTTTAGCTGCCATTATTCCTTGCTCTGGTTCGCTGTTGCTAAAATGCTTGTCATCAAGAATTAATGGTTCGTCGGTTTGGATAACGTTTAAAAGTTATTGTGCTATCATTACTAGCATTAGTACTTTAGTTTTCGTCGGCTAAAGTCTTAGTCGGTGAAATGTCGTTGGCTAAAAAATCATCAGAAAAAAACCGTCGGTTAAGACTTTAGCTGACGAAATTACTGCTTATCGTGGGCTAAAGTCATTTATTTAGCCGTCGAAAAAAATTTCGTCGCTTAAAGTCTGGACTTTAGCCGATGAAATTTTATTAAATTTCGTCGGATATAGCTATTATTTTTATTTTTTTTTATATTTATTTATTCAAATTTAACAGATGATTTTTATTAAAATTCTTTGGCTATATTTATTTATTTAACTTTAGCTAACGATTTTTAATAAAATTCGTCGAATATAGTTATTTTTTTTTTCTTTTTTTCGTTTTTACACCGGTGGTGGAGGAGAAGAATGAGGAGGAGGAGGAGGAGAGGATCAGAGGAAGAAGAGGAGGCTAGGAAGAGGAGGAGAGAGGAGGGGAGGAGGAGGAGAAGAGGATCGGAGGAAGAGGAGGAGGCTAGGAGGAGGAGAGAGGAGGGGAGGAGGAGGAGAAGGCTTAAAATATTCATTGTAACTTAGTTTGTGTTTTTACGTTGCAAATAAAGCCGAGGAGCAAAATAGAAGCAAAAGAGAAGAAATCTTGAAGAAAAATGAATCTATCGTGCAAGGAAATAAATTAGTAAATTTGTCAGAAATTATTAGTCAACTTCAACTGAGGAGTTTGATCAGATCACAATGATCCAAGAGATGAGCTTTATATCAACAGAAAGCTACAAGAGTTTACTTTCCAGAACATTTCGCACATCATCAATAACTATTTTGGAGAAGACGTTATGACTGAATTTCTGATTTGGACCAAAACTTCAATTTCAAAGCACAGACCACAAAGACAAGTTCATGGACGAAAATTAAGGTTTTCTAACCCTAGTAGCAGCTGCTTATATATAAATGAGAATATGACATAATTGGAGACATCCATCTCTGGACGCACAACATCAGTCCATTGCTATCATCATTTTCTCATTCTTCTTCTTCTTCTTCTTCAAATGTTTTGTTTTATTTTCCCTATGTCTTTCTAGTAGACTTTGATAGTTAGGGGCTGCCTAAGCCTTATACATGTGTAAACCAAGATTTTGGCGTTGATTTTATTGTTTCTTAGATATTGAATGTTTGTTAATTCATTGGTTTCTCATTGATAAATTCTGGTTTTGTTTATTATGGTTGCAAACGTAGTAAGCATGCTAGGATTTTATTGCTATGATTTTGTATTTTGATCATCATGTCAGACAAATCATCTATAGTAATACATGAGTGAGTTGAGTCTCATTCATATGGATTGACATTTAGGTAGATTAGGACAACATCGGTATCGAAATTGCCTAGCTTTATTCATAATTTTTTCGATCTTAATGACTTTTATGTAAGAGCTGTACGAGAATATCACTCTAGGTTCCATGTTAGAAGCTATGTTAAGTCGAACACATCATTCTTTTAACATACCAAGCAAGAAAGGTTGATAGGTTAAGTTTAATACATCATTGACTTAGCTTGGGTAAAGACATTCGATTGAATAAGAGCATATAAGTTGAAAAATATTAGATGAAATATGTTCTAGTGGTGTATGGTTGTTCCTTGCTATTATTATCTAAGATATTTCAAAACCCAAAAATATTCTTTTATTTTCGTTGGTGTTCTGTCCTCTGTTTTGTCGAATTTATTTTTCATACAAAATTAATCTAAAAAATTGTGAAACTTTGTCAGTAGTTAGTTTAGCGAGTCTAGTTCGTGTCTGTAAATTTTCATCATATTTGAAGTAGTTTAGAGTCATCTATCAATCGGTTCTTTCTGATTGGACATATTAGGTTTTTAAGTATAGATCGAGTCATAAATTTGTCATTTTGACACAATCCTCTGTGGGGGACTCTTACTTTCCTATATTACCATCTACAACTTAATTGTGATTGTAGGGTTTATTTATAAGTCTATTTTAGGCTTATCATTGGCCTACCTCCGTCTGAGGGAAAAACTGTGATTTGGGTAGTCATAGACAGATTAACCAAATCAGCTCAATTTATTCTTATGGCACACCCTTACTCAGCCCTATCGGTGGCACAACTATTTGTGCAGAAGATATTCAAGTTACATGGTATGCCAGATTATATCATTTCAGATAGAGATCCCATATTTTAAGGTTATTTTGGGAAAAAATCTTTGAGCTGCAGGGCACCAAGTTAACCAAATATTTAGCTTACCATCCCCAAAAAGATGGTCAAACTGAAAATTTGAATAGAACCTTAGAACAATACCTCAGATGTGTTATTAGTGAACATCTAGGCAATTGGGTTAAATTTTTGCCCTAGGCTGAATTTTGGTGCAACTCCTCTCACCATTTTGCATTACAGATGAGTCCAGTTCAGGCATTATATGGTTACCAGCCTCAAGTCATTAAGCCTTACTTACCTGGTTCAACTATAGTAGAACAAATGGATTAGGACTTTACAGTCTGGGGATGCACTTCTGGTCATACTCAAGAATTTGGAGCTAGCACACTCCAGAATGAAGACTTTTTATGACAGAAGACGTTCTGAGAGGAAATTCAATGTGGATGATTGAGTTTATCTGAAGTTATAGCATTATAAACAGCTTTCAGTTAATTAGAAAGGATGACATAAACTTTCACAAAGATATTTTGGTCCATTCCAGGTGACAGAGAGGATAGGTAAGGTGGCTTATAACCTCAGTTTTCCTGCTACCGCAAAAATCCACAATGTTTTTAATGTTTCCGTACTGAAGGAAAATGTGAGAGATGGGGTGCCTATTTCTTCACAACTACCTCCTCTTGTGGATTCATCCAATCCTAAGTGGGAACCAGTAGTAGTTCTGGACAAGAATTTACAAAAAAGGGAGCTTTTGGGACAAAATGGCTAGTGCAATGGAAGGGTATTGCCCCTGAAGATGCTATCTGAGAAGATGCTGAGATGATGCAGCATCGCTTTCCAGGGTTTGATTAAGAGACTGGCCCTGCTCCTACTACCATGATGGTCACTTGAGGACAAGTTATTTTTGAAGGGGGTTAGGTCACTCTGTACAGTTCCCTAGTGCAACTAGGAATAGTCTTATGCTTAGATAAAACGCAACGTTTGTTTTCTCTTTGTTTGGTAGCCCAGCTGTAGCCAGCTGTGTTCCTAGGCCAATCAGTGTCAGTTTGACGAGTGTTCCTCATGGCAATGTCCTTATATCATGGATGCAGCTGCCTTGTATTTTCCCAGTTTTTGAATGAATTATCTTCTTGCAATTTGTATCTTGTTCTTCATTTCTGTTCCTTTAGTTTCTCTTTAGGGTCAGCCTTTAGGGTCAGCCCCCTAACAGACGATACCCTCTTGCCAGCCTCCTGCTGTACTGCTCCTCAACACCACGCATCCGCGACGACAACGCCCACAACTCACCATCCATGCTCCGGCCGGACCAACTAACTAGGAGACAAGCCCCATTCGAACAGGCTAGCAAATCGTGACGAAGGACCAAGGCATTTGGGAATCCTGTTTACATGATAATATTACGCACTCGTCATAAGTTAATATTCGTGATAAAAGTACATGACAAAAGCATCTCCATTTTTGTACAGAAGATGCAGGTTTTGATGCTAGTCGTCGTCTAGGGTAGACGAAGAAATTCCTAATGAAGAGGCAAATGTCGCAGTGGTATCCCCACCAAGATATCTCTTCAGCCGATCCAAATCATCTGCAGCATCGATCATTGTTGGCCTAGTGGAAGGGGATTCCTGAGTGCAGAGAATTCCCAGCTCTAACATTTCTCCTATGGCAACATCCCACATCTTTTTCACCTCAGGTGACTGAACTCTTGAAGCTCTCACCAAGGAAGAGTCGACCACTTTTTCAATCCTTCCATGATAATGGTTCTTTACCCAGCTGTGCAGGCTTAGTCCTCCAACAAACATGTCATCTATTGGCCTTTTTCTTGTCACCATCTCTAGAACCAGGACGCCGAAGCTGTAAACATCGCCTTTTGTAGATGTGCTTGATCCAAACCCATATTCTGCATACAAGGAAATGAGTGCAATAACATCAGCAATAAGAGATGGGATGTGCTTATCATGGAGCTGCATTTTGGACCCCATTTAGTACTTTGATAAGTATTTTTGGTTTACAAGGCTTAAACAGAGGAGGGATATATCTTTACCTGGTGCTATGTATCCAATAGATCCACATAATATATTTGCAGTAGAGTTTCCCATGTTCTCAAGACCAGCTGCATTTCCTCCTCCGGCTATCACCAATCTTGCAATGCCAAAGTCAGAAACTAAAGCAGTCATGTCATCGTTGAGAAGAACATTGCTTGGTTTCAGGTCACAGTGTATAACTTTGACCGGAGAGTAATGATGGAGATATGCCATTCCTTCTGCAATGTCACTACAGATGTTGACCCTCTGAATGAGACTCAGATCAGACGAGCCTGAACCTAGACCGGCCTGTGAATGTTGATAGAGACGGTTGTCCAAGCTACCATTTGCCATATAAGGAAGAACAATGGCCTTGAAATCAGGTAGGCTGCAAGCAGTTATGATCCTTATAAGGTTCCTGTGCCTAATTCTCCTCAAGACTTGGCATTCTCTGTTAAAACTCTTTGTAGAATTTCCAGATTGTAAATGTAACACCTTCACTGCTATGGTTGTCCCATCTGGAAGAACTCCCCTATAGACACGTCCATAGCTTCCCGTCCCAATCAGTCTCTGATCATCAAATCCACCGGTGGCCTCTGACAGATTTCGGTATGTAACTCTTGGGAAATTTAGAATCACTTCAGGTTGTGTTGGTTTCCTTACAGTTGCAGCCTTCTGGGATGAAACCATTACCCTAACGCGGCGGAATGCAATCACACAGCATATGATTGATAAGGATGTTGAAATGAATATCACTATGACGAATATTATTAAGAATATATGAGAACGAAACAAATTCTTTGTCCGAGGGCAAACATGTTTTGCAGTAGCTTTTCCACAAAGATGCTTGTTACCCAAGAAAGAGGTATCTGACACTGACTCAAATACGCCACCAGATGGAACCTTTCCTTCGAAGTCATTATATGAAAGATTTAGATATGTGAGAGTCTGACTCTTGTTGAGGCTTACCGGAATCTTTCCGGACAGTTGGTTATCTGAAACATCCAAAGACACAAGGTTCTTTAGCTCACCTATGGAATCTGGAAGGCTCCCCTCCAAAGCATTGTGTGAGAAGTTTATCAGAGTCAATGCGATACAGCTTGATATCTGTGGAAAGATACGACCACTCAGGTTATTCGATGAGAGATCTATCTCTTGAACATCTTCTAGCTTGCTGAGCTCAATCGGTATGGACCCTTGAAGATGATTGTGTGAGAGATTTATGAAAATTCTGATCTCACTCAAACCTGATAATTCCGGGGGGATCACCCCTCCCAATCTGTTGAATGATAAGTCAAGCCTGTACAGTTCTGTGCAGCGTCCTAATGCTGGAGGGATGGTTCCAGACAGGAGGTTGTTGTTGAGGAACAGATAATTCAGCCTAGCTAAATTTCCTAGACTGCTTGGAATATTTCCAAAGAAGGAATTATGAGACAGATCAAGCAGGCCTAGTTGAGGAAGATGGCCAAGTGCTTCTGGTATGGTGCTGGTGAAGTAGTTGTGAGATAAGAAAAGCTGTTCCAAGTGTGACAACTGACTTATGTTTGCTGAAATGGTTCCATTCAAAAGATTGGAGGTCAAATTCAGGACCACAAGCTTAGATATGTTACCTATATTTGAAGGTACTGATCCAAACAGTTGGTTTTCTTGCAGCAACAGATTTGTAAAGTTGACACCAAGTCCTCCAATGGAACTAGGTAATGTTCCTCCAAGTCCCATACTCGCCAGTTCAAGTTCCTCTAGACTAGTGCAATTTGCAAGAGCAGTGAAGAATGGATCGAGATTGGTGTTTCCATCATGGCTTACCATGTCATTATTTGATAAGTGAAGATACAGAATATCAGGAAACTTTTCCACAAGTTTGACAGGCAATTCACCAGAAAGATGATTGAACTCGACGTCTAGATTGACCAACGAGGTATTAGTCAAAGAGAAAGGAATTTGTCCAGTGAATTGATTGTTGTATAAATTGAGGGTCCATAGGTTTGGACAATTTCCGATTTCTCTTGGAATTTTCCCTGAAAGAAAGTTGTTGGAAATGTCCAACACTCTTAAGACAGAGCAGTTGGAGAAGAGTGCAGGTGGAACTACATCAGAGAAATTGTTTTGCAAAAGAGTGACAACAGTGAGTTGTGAAGGAAGGACTAAGGAATCTGGTATAGGACCACCAAAGTTGTTCCCCTCAATCCGTAGATGAAGAAGGCGTCTGAGTAAGGAAATTTCTGGAGGGAGAGTTCCATAAAAGTGATTGCCTACAAGCTCCAAGTACCGAAGGCCGGTTAGATTTGAAATGATAGGTGAAAGCTTCCCTACAAGCCTATGATCATGCAGAAGGAGTTCTGTTACACGATGCCGCCGTTTGTTGCAGCCTACACTGGTGAAGTTGCAAACATCAGTAGCTTCATTCCAATTAGCTAGAGTGGAATTTGGATCATATGTAATGAACTTCTTGAGCTGTAGAAGAGCAGCCTTATCTCGTAGTAAAGAGTGATGAGGAGTGTGGTGATGACCTAAAACTGCATTACAGGATGTTATAACAAAATGCTGGAATAGAAGAAAGAAAATGGTTTTGATGAAGACCATACTGGTAAACAGAAAGAGCCTGACAATGTTTTTCTTCTCTTCTGCTCACATTGTGCTTCATAATAAGAACTCGTGCAATCGTTGAAGACTGGAGAACATTTTTGGAGTATTCACAGAGTCACTGGAGATCAGAGAGTGATAATTTGGATGTGAATTCAAGAGGGTGATTTGTGGAGGGACTGTGGAAACTCATTTATCCTTTTCAGGGGAAACATGACAATCATGATGATAGATGATCAACTTGACAAATATATAAATTGGTAGCCATATATAGGGCCATTGAATAAGATGGTGTTAGATTCATGGAAGATTTTCCAATATTGGTAGGGCATGCGCTGAATATTAGAAGGCGAAAGTGTGAAACACACTTGGACACATGAAAGCATAATAGAGAGGAGATAGAGGGGAGTTGACATATTATATAGTCTCTTGCTATAGTGGCTGCTTGTGTATGCCACTGAGTTTGAAGGCTAGAGTGCTCTCATCACTTGTTTGAATAGATTGAACGTGAAAGATGATTGATGTCAGCCTTGATTCCACTTCAACTTTGTGGCTACAATTGCTGATCAAGCTAAACCTCAAATCCTTTTCAGATACAAATTAGGTGTTGGTATAGACACAAATGCAAATCGAGATGCAGGTGCAGACAGTGGGAAAGTTTGTTGAGGAAAACGAACATTTGAAGGAAACAAGTGAAGGAAGCCATAAGATTGAAGTTCGATTTTGTAGATTTTATCTTTGAACTTCGGGGTAGTAATAATTCAAAGAGGGGCACCCCTTTCGTGCAGTGGTAAGCTACTGTGAAAATTGGGTATTTGATACATTATTTCTCACTGCTCAAAGTTGAAGTCACAAATTTGGCGATGAATTCAGTTTCCATGGTACAAGGAGCAGTGGAGATCACCCAACACCTACTTGTTCTAAAGAAATGGCACAAATTGATGCATGTTTTCTTTTGCATTTTCCATTTGAGCAAGCTAGGTAGAAGCCTTGAGATCCAAAATTAAATATGTATTGAACTGGCCCCATATCTTGTGATATTTAGTCGGTCTTGGCGCACTCAAAAATATTGAAGTTAGCATGCAACATGCTTTCACTACTAGCAAAAATCCATTTCACAGAGGATTTTAATCTCACAGATTACTATAAACTCATGAAAATCGGTGACAAACTCACAAGAGTTACATATAACCGTGTGAGTATGTTTTTTTTAGCCCACTTTACGTTATACAATAATAGCAGCAACAGAAGTCTGTGTGAAGAAGTATTGGGCATGGAATACAGTGTAAATGCAAAAGATCTCTGTAACAGTAATCTGTGTGTATAATGTTGACACAAACATTTGTGTGTATAACTAAAATTGACACAGCCTTCTATAGGTTTAAATATGACGGACGGACATCAGTGTAAAATTTTGACATGACAGCCATCAGTTTATCGAGGTGTTATGCCTACAAATTCCCGTGAGAAATATTCTCTATTTCTCACAGAATTTCGTGTGTATTGATTAAAACCTGATTAAAACCAGATACCCAAAGAGACTACCATTGATGTTTTCTCTCTAAAATCTGAAGTTTGCGACTGCTATTGATCTAATATCAGGTTTGTCGTTGTTCACTTCCCTTGATCTGAGGGTGTTTTAATAGGTATGATCACTATGGGATATCCATTTTTGTGATTTTGTATGAAGTTTTGTTGTTGATCATAAATGGTTAGTTCACTTGGTTGTGGTGTAGGTTGATTGATAGATTTGCCCATTTCTTAGATTAGGGTATTTTTCACCTCAAGTTTGTATGTTTATGAACTGGGTAGCACAGAAGCGCTCACACGGCCACGCTTCACGCTTCCGAAGCGGAAGCGTTGTGGAAGCGCGATTCTAAGAAAAGAGGTTTTAGAAGCGCGATAGAAGCGGCCGATTCTGAAATAGAAGCGCACAGTCTCGATCCGAAAGCGCGACCATCAACAACATCACGGCGGGCCTACAACACATCGGTCTTCTCTCAATGTATTATAGAATCCATAAGATATCAAGTTTACTCATTGACAAACAACAACCCCATGAGAAAGGAAAAAGAAGATATCAGAAGAAGACAGCGAACTAGAGATCTGGGTCAATTCGGATATCCGACATCTCATTAAACACAGCTAGCACGGCCCTTCACCTTCAACCAATTCAAAGAGGGTAGGAGACTTGGCGGTGAGGCGGGCCCAGAGTTCGCAGGAATTGGGTGGAGACGAAGGTTGAGGTCTGCGAAGAGGACGATAAGGATCAGGTCGTGGACTCTAGGATTCAGGATAAGGCCATGAGCTGGGTCTGTATCTTTGCACTTGAGTCTGGGGTTAGGGTGGTTATAAAATGCAACAGCGTGGGGTCGGGGGCGGATCTGGTTGCGGCGGCGACACCGTCGTTTTGAGGAGGGTTGGCATTTCGGTGAGGATCGATGGGACGAGATCAGAGATGAAGAGTCAAGAGACATAGCCTATAGGGGTGATAAAGAAAGTCTAGAGGATTGCTATGTGAAGAAGAGGATCAGGATCGCCATGGTTTTGTATTTACAGCGGCTATGTTAATTTTTTGTTTTGTTTTGGTTGATAGTGGAGAAGAATGAAAGATGAGGGACGGTGATCGAGGAAGAAGATGAGAGAGATGAGGACATTTTAGTCAATTTAGTAATTTAACAGAATTTTTTGACCGTCAACAGTAAGGATATACTAGTTGATATTTGATAGTATAAAGGTATACTAGTTTAAATTAAAAACCGAATGACATAACTATTTTTCGAGATAAAGTATAAGGTGTCACAAATATTTTCCCCTATTATCTACAACGTACATTATCTTATTTATAATAGTCTATTATAGGAATAAAATAAAGTTATAAATATGTTAGATTTAAGGTGATATTTGTTTTATTAATATATAAAGTATATAATTATTTTATTTCGACACTTCTAAAACGCTTCGTTTCCAACAATTTTTGAAAAAAAACCGCTTCTGCGCTTCCGAAAGCTTCGCTTCCACATTTCCGCTTCTGTTTCCGTGCAATGTAGTTTATGAAAATCTGTATGCATGTTCGAGAGTTTGGAACATTTCTTTGCAGTGATTCTCTACTGAAGCAGTTCAATAGTTTAGTGATATGAACAAAAACTTGGGTGTTTCTTGATTGAGACAGTAATGAATATATTTCTGAACTCCGTGCGTTCATTGACCGTGCAAAAAGTATGTCTCCTGTTCTTGGTAAAATCTATTGTCCTTGTAAAGAGTGTAAAAATCGGTGGAGACATGGTTTGAAAGATGTGGAGGACCATATACATTGTGTAGGCATGTGGAATGACTATGTAAGCATGCCTTGGACATCACATGGTGAGCAATTACCCGTAATAAACGAAGAGGCAACACATCCCTCATCACCACAGCAGGATATGCCAAACCATGACATGGCTGATATGTTGCAAGATGTATTTGGGTTTCATGATCATATGACCATGTCTTCTTCTCCAGAGGCAGTTTGAACTGAAGAGTGTAATCCATCTGTTGATGCCCAAAAATTCTACAAGTTACTTGAAGATGCAGACACAATCTTTTTGTTGGAGCACGAGTAAAGAAGCTTGAATTTTTAGTGAGGTTATATAAGATGAAGTGTGCTCACTCAAATAGTGACGGATCTTTTGAAGAAACTCTAGATCTATTGAGAGATACATTTCCTAAAAGCACGACTCTTCCGAAGAGTTTTCACAAGACCAGAAAAATGGTCAAGGAAATAGGGTTGTCCTATGAAAAGATTGATGCACGTCGTAATGATTGTATGTTGTATTGGGGAAAAGATCACGAGGATGATCAATCTTGTGAGCATTGTGGTGCTAGCCGATGGAAGAAGAAGAAAAATGGCAATGATGGTGGAAAACCAAAAGCTGCTAAGATTTTACGTTATTTTCCATTGGCTCCAAGATTGCAGCGTTTGTATATGTCTCGCCATACTGCAGAGGATATGTCTTGGCACTCTAAAGATCGGACAAAAGATGGGGTTCTTTGACACCCTGCCGATTCTCCAGCTTGGGCACATTTAGATCAAAAGTATCGAGATTTTGGTAACGAGTGTCGTAATGTCCGCCTAGGTTTGGCTAGTGATGGCTTTAGTCCTTTTGGAATGAGTAGGACTATACATAGTACATGGCCTGTTGTGATGTCTATTTACAATCTACCTCCTTGGTTATGCATGAAACAACCATACTTGTTCTTGTCATTGCTTATATCAGGCCCAAAAGGACCCGGTAATAATATTGATGTGTACTTACAGCCATTAATTGAAGAGCTCAAGATTTTGTGGAATGTTGGAGTAGAGACATATGATGCATTCAAGAAAGAAATGTTTACAATGCGAGTTGCTGTATTATGGACTATTAATGATTTTCTTGCATATGCCATGTTATCTGGTTATAGCACAAAAGTTTTCAAAGCTTGTCCGGTGTGTGGTGAAGATACAGAGTCTTTTACGCTCAAGAATGGTTGTAAGATATGTTTTATGGGAGCTCGTCGATGGTTGAGTGATGATCACCGCTACCGCGGATGGAAGAATAGTTTCAATGGTGCTGTTGAACGAAGACCACGCCCACAGGGTTTGACAGGTTCAGAATGTCTAAGAGCAACTCGTGGTTTGAAAATAAAATTTGGGAGAAAGAAAAAGAAAAATGCCACTCAGAAACGTAAGCGAAATGATCAAACACCGCCTGAGGACTTCGGAATTGGGGAAAGAGGAGTATATTTTTCGAACTGCCTTACTGGGAGCATCTTTTGTTGCGACATAATTTAGAAAAATGTTGAGAAAAATGTCACTGATAATGTTGTTGGTACCTTACTTGGACTGAAAGGGAAAAATAAAGACAGTATAAATGCCAGATTGATGAAGGTGATGTGGATATTGATCCTGATTTTTGCGCAGGACCAACTAATGAAGCCAAACGTTACAAAAGATACGCCATGAATGGTTGCCGTTTTCATGTGAAGTCAGTTGACACTGACCAACTAATGGGTATATCTCTTTACTCTTCCCATAACCACAGAAAATACAACTCAATATCAACAAGGACCGTTGCAAGGGGCTCCGATCGCCGACTCGGGTCCCACCACCACCCCTGTGCCGAAAGCTGTAAAGGTAAGTGATATTCGTTCACTAACTCTATGGGCACATCGAACTGGTAGAGTACACGGTCATTTGGGTTTGTAGCCAAGTGATATGCATAATTAATTTTGCTTTGGTGGAATGAGGTTAGGGAGTGGACAGTGAATCATATGTCGTACTGTATGGATCTGTTGAAATATAATTGAAAGGTATTGTTTTTCTTACATTCTCATTTTACAGAATCTGAATACATACAAGTATGCTATCAATCTAGAATTGTAACAGCAGCTATGACAATGATTACAATATCAACCTAGATCCTTAACAACACCTATTACAGTAACTCAATATTTGTTTAACTACAGAATGTCCCATTATGACATGAATTATGAGTTGGGTGATGATGGTCGGGAGCCGCTACATGACAGCGGCCAATATGATGACAGTGAAACTCAAGATGTTGTGTCTCAACCAAGAGCTCCTATTGAAAACAGAAGTAACGAAGCCAGGGGCGGTAAATATAGAAAAGGGCGAGGGAAAACCATTGTAAAATGGGCGGTGGGTGGAGTGACATTACTCAAATTATGGGGCACCTGTGTGGCCAAGGGCTAAGTGTGCACATTACTCAAATTTTCTTGGTAGTTTGACAACTGACGGTTCATATTTTCCAATTGACGTCTAGGATTGGCGTCACTTTGATGTTGATGACCACCTCGAAAAGATATGGAAACATATTGAGGTATGTAAACTGATAATCTAGAATTATATTGCTTGATTCATCTAATAATAAGGGATTTATAATGTTTGGAATTGTAGGGGACAATTGATTGGTCTGAGGCTGACACTGCCGCTAAGAAATCTAAAATTAAGAAATATGCCCTTGAGAGGCTTTCGGACCGCTAGAAGCACCACAGGGCAGGATTGAAGAAATTGTATTGGTTGCCTAATAAAGGGACTGATGAGCGTTTTCAATGCCCTTCATGTTCCATAGATAGTGATCAATGGAAAGCTTTTGTTACTCACTTAGATGATGAGGATACTCAGGTAATGATGCATGTCTTGAGTTGTTTATGTTCAATATAATATGTACGATGAGTAATTTAACGTATGAATGTCCTTTACAGATCAAGGCTGATATCAATGTCAGTAATCACGCGCAAAGGGTAATGCATTACAGTACAGGCACAAGGACTTTTGCAGCAGTTGTTTATGAATGGGTGAGTTATCATGTTAATGTACAGGTTATGTGTCAGTTGATTAATGTTAAATTCTTTGAATATCCTACATCTCAGCAAGTTGAGAATGGGGTTGAGGAAGAACCTGATAGATTGGTTACCTTCAAGTTGACACATCGTAAGAAAGGAAAAACAAATGAATACATTGACGCTGCATCTACCAAGGTAGTGATGAGTACTGAAATAACTAATTTGGTATTTGTGTTGGTTTTTATTTTATAAAAGTGCTAAGATGTTTATGTTCAGTTGAATACTAATACAGATTTTGGTATGAAAATAGTGGATTTTCAGTTGAATACTAATTCAGTCAGTTTGAAAATCATCAATAGAGAAAATAAGGTTTATTGAATGCAGTTGTAATTATGGTTTATAATAGTTTCTTTATTGAATGCAGTAAGATTTGGAAAAAGGCTGAAGAGGAGAGAAGAAAGTTAAATGTTGATGTTCCTCCAGAGGTTAGAGAAGATATTTATGCAGAAGTTTTTGGGCCTGCGAAACGTAACCGAGTGAGGGGACTTGGAGCTAGAGTTTGTTAGCGTGATGTTCCATATATTCACATTGTGAAAAGAAATGTTTCTAGAACTGTGGAAGCAATGAAAGCTAAACTTGATGAACAACACATGGAGATGGAAAGATTAAAGATTGAGGCTGAAAATGAGAGAAAAAAAGTTGCTGAAAGGGAAGAGAGAATTAGGAATGAAACCTTTGATATGGAGAAAAGACTCAATGCACAAATAGAGGACTTCAAAAGGCAGCAAGAAACACTTACGGCAAAAAAAGTGACGGAACTAGCTACATATGAAATGAGTAGAATGCTGAGAGATGCTGGATTTTTGCAAATTGAGACGGCGCCACAAATGGAGCCAACACAACGTACACAAGGCAGCTCAGATATCCATGGTGTATTGGCCTGAAATGCCACAAACGACTCGTCGTTTGCAGCCTTGCTAATTTGGTTAGTTTCACCTGAATGTCATTATCTATTTTGATGGTTCTGTTTATGTCTACTTTGATGGAATCTATTCTTGGACAAGGAATGTGTTGTTCTTTAGGGGGAAATTCTAAGCAATTGTCCACCATGAACAACAATGTATTATAGAAAATCTTGTTTTGTAATCCAAGAATTAACTAGGGTATGTAAACTATGTTGGTAGGAATATAAACTATACAATTTGATTGCACTCCAGGATGGAGTTGTGGATTTATTTGAGTGATTGTAAATAATAAGTAATATATATATATATATATATATATAGCAGGATGAATATATATATTTTTTTAATGGAATCCCTATTTCACACGAAATGGTGTGAGCATAGGTAAATAAAATTGACACACTATCATTGTGCGAAGGTATATAACAGAATTGTATTGATATACTCTAAAGCACAGACATCCGTGTGGACTATAAAGACATTCTCACATCTATCCGTGTAAAATAAAAGTTATTCTCACACAATGCACTCTCATAAAGCAATCACCGTTTCTGGATATGTGATGGGGCCCACCTCAACGTTCCACACTGACTGTTTTATCTATGTCCAATCAGCCCCCCTCAGGAGAGCACGGATAGGAGTTTCGTGAGTGCAACGTGACTAATGGCTTTTTGACACGGATGTCTGTGTGAAATAGCAATATTTTATACAGATTTATTTGCGTGAAGCTTCATTTTGCTAGTAGTGGCTGTTGCCGCCGCTGTATGAGCTCATACTGGAGATTGAGAGACATGACATCCGTGGCGGTTAGCTGCTTAATCTTTTACATAAATTATGCCATTGTTGAGTGCCGGAGTTGCAGACGTGCATTCAGAGATAAATACACCTCTTTCTTCTTGTCCAGTGGGACAATGTGCATGCAAGTTATTATGTGACATGATTTACTGATATTCAAAATGCAAGTAAATATTATTGAGCAGAAATGAATTCTAATCTGATTAGTCTATATTGTATGTTTTTGTGTATGCTGGTATTTAGGCTTCTTTGGTATGTACAACATGTCATGTATAACCAGTTAGCAGCATGGATGGTGTACGAGATCCTTCAAGACCAGCATGTAGAGTTTTTCATTAGGAGGTAGTAAGGTCTTGTATTTTTCCTTTTGATATGTAGCCTTCATTTCAAGTTATACTCAATTCAAGTGGTTAATTTGGTTGGTTGCAACTCTTTTCTGGATGGATGATAAGGATGTGGAGTCTTCTCATCAAGACATGTCTGAAAAGTTGGCACGTATGTCAACGATCAACACATCCGATTGGCACTTGGGATTTCATATCTATTTGTGGGATATGTATGAAATCTGGATGGATATTTTTTTTCATGAAAGACTAGAAGTTCGTGTGCTAGTTATTTGGGCGGTAATGAAGCCCTGTTCATATTCTCATTGCCCCCTTTTCAAGTTCACCAAATACTCGCATATTTCTGTTTCTAGCCAAAATTTGGAAATTCTTTGCTATTACTTATAAATTACGTCTTTACCATTTCTTTTTGTAGGATATGCTGCCTGAATATATCCAGATACGTGCCATAGAATCAGTATTGTTTGTTGGCAAGACCATCATGGTTCTTCGCAATCCAAGCCACGCCTTGATGATGTATTACATCAGCACGTGCCAAGGGGGTCTCAGAAAATCCAAGGATTAAATTTTCCATTTCATAAAGACACTTTTGTTGTGAAAGAATTGATTAAAGAAGAACTGCTTCCAGTCTAAGGCCGATAAGATTGAGACTATGCTTCTGGAATTAAATGTTCGTTTCATTTTGTAGGTACTATTATTACTTATTCTTCATGTTGGTTATCTGCCCCTTTGTGCAAGGGATTGGTTTAGGTAATAGTTTGCATTTAAGTCACTGCTTATTATTATTATTATTATTATTATTATTATTATTATTATTATTTCTGATCTATAGTTCTTCACAAATTCTTATACGTGCGTTCTTATATTCAGAAATCGTTGGAGTTCCACAAAAGACCCTTTGAATGTGCAGTTCACTCAATACGGGCTATTGCTGCATGTTACAAACTTGGTGTTTTTTGAAGAGAGTCGCCAATTGATGCGGTTATCTCCTCGCCAGTCAACTGTTGAGGCTGATCTCATGGCCCCTTTCCAGCTGGTAAGATAAGTATGATTCTTCATAGATGTATTATTCACTTAGTTGCGTCAATATCCTTTATTTTTTGATTGAATTCTAATAGTTTTGAAATTTCCAATGCAGGCTGCTCTTAAGACCATAGGTGGCGAGACAAGCATTTCTCTAGAGTATCCTTGAGGTTTGATTTTACTAGCCAATTTTCTTATTGGCCAGTTCGCTTGAGATTTCATTTACAATGATCACTTAAATGTCTCTCTGTACCTAATAGGATGCCTTCATTTGGGATGGCTATTAAATCTTTCCAAACAGATGTGCCAAAGACAGATAGGAATTTAGGTACTGTACAATCAAGTGCATCTTCAGATATAACCCTTGATGGTTGGGATGGGGTTGCTCTTGAATACTTCCTTGATTGGCCCTTGCAGTTGTTCTTTACCCCAGAAATGCTCTCTAAATAAGAGTCAGCTGCTAGTTCTACTAGTGCATGTCATTGGTTCTATCCTTTGGTTTTGTATGAAGTTGGAACGGTCCTTAGTATATTCTATTCTTTGAATTTCAGATAAAATTGTAGATTTTCAAGTACTTGAATTAGTCCTGAATTGTTGATCTTGTCTAACTTACAAATGATGTGAATGTACCCAGGTACTGCCGGGTTTTCCAAAATTTGCTGAGGCTCAAGCGAACACATATGGAATTAGAGAAATTATGACATCTTTAATGCATCAGGATCACACAAATTTCGCCACACATCGAAATGATCGTGTAAAATGCTCGATATCACAACAGCGAAGTAGGCCAATGTGGCGAATTAGAGAGCATATGGCTTTCTTGATCATAAATCTTCAATTTTATATACAGGTTATGATTGTTCCATAAACTTTCACTTATATGTTTTCATACGATTAGAAGTTTTCTGCCATTTCTTGACTCTGATTACTTCTATCGTAAATCTACTCTTTCTAATTATGTGGATATGCACTAGTACGTACACACATACATCTACGGCGTTTGAAAAACTCTATGGAATGTATTTAATGGCATTTTTCAGCGTCATCCTTTAATGTCGTCTTTTCCCCATCAGTTCCATGACGTTTCAAAATGTTATGAAAAGAATGGCGTTTTTGTAACACCATGGATATATTTAGAGTTTTTTTTTTATAAAAATTATATATATTGATTTCCTGAATAAATACAGAAAATCAACAATCACACATCATACTTACAAAAACTCTATGTTTTATAGAAATACCAATATGCAATACATCCATCAGTGTTGCTTCTTTACAAATTAATGTTGCCGCTTCTTTACAAATTAATGTTGCCTTTGGAAATAGTGGAGATTAGCAATGGCTGCCTTTGGAACTGGTGGAGAATAGCAACACGTGTTATATACCAATCAGATAAAGATCAGACATTAAACAAGTTAATGTTGCTATAGCACACCACAATCAATCTGAAGATATTATACAATAATGCTAACCATTCAAAAATTTTAAGGAAACAAACACATTTATGGTCGAAAACCAAGCAGACAAATTCAGTAGTCATAGAAACTCTAAAGCAGTTCATATTTTCTTCTGATATATAAGGTTAGACCGGCTGTCCTTAAACTCTTGTACTTAAAGTCTTGGTTAGACCAAAATTTGTATTATGCAAAAAAGAAGAAAAATAAGTACAGGTAATGTAGTTGTTGAATATTGTTTAACAAAACTCTCCCACGAATATTTGCAGCCCTTGCATCAAAATCCAGAGAATTAAAATTTACAGTTATGTGAGGCAAACAAGTAAAAAAACTGTCACTAAACTGTGTAGCCTCATATAGGTAAAAGAAGAAGAAAACAGAGATACAAAAGTTTACCATGATAGTGAAAACTACCATGATAGTTAGATTATCAACCATCATCCAAGTTGAATCAGATATATTAAAAATTGAAATAAAAGGTTACCAAAGAATGATTGAACCTGTGATTGATATGCTACACCATAAGTGCACCATCAACACTTGCTTCTTCCATAACTAATCTGTGTGATCTTATTTTTGTGCATTGCTAAAATGTAATTTAACTTCAAGCACATCAAGTTAAGCACAAAATACACAAGGTTCATAAAAGCCGTTTCTGAAGCAACAAAAGCCATATATTTGAGCAAAGTTGGTTCTTGACCAGGAAGCTAATTAATGATATTTATTAGCAGCCTAGAAACAGAAAAATCCAATCCTTATTTAGCTTTAGAAAAAAAAGAATTTCTACAATAACAATGAGAAAGCTCAAGTGTTGTGTACCTTGAATAAAGAAAAGAAGGGGTACCACAACAGATCTATAATATTCAAAGGTTCCTCATTCACAGACTCAAAGGCAAAGATTTTTTCATTTTCTGAAGCTGCAAAATTTAAATGAAAATCTGAAATCAGTAATATGAACTAAATGCCAGTAAAGCAGAAAATATTATGAATTAAAACCAGCATATTATGAAGCTGCAAAATTTAAATGAAGTTCTGATACTATATGTTTCATATTCATATGTTGAAAAACTTGATATGTGAGTCCTAATTACCAAGTTCATTCATCTCAAACCATAATTTGGTCTGCAATTTCAAATTCTGACTCGACTAAAAGGTCTGATTACGTTAATCACTGTTCATCTCAAACTTGATATATGAAAAACTTTACCGGAATTACGTTATTTCTTAACCGTAGACGTATATCACTGTTCCGGTCATATCTTATTTCAAGACTCTTTTGAGTTTGAAGGATCTACATAGAGTTTGCTTTTGAAATGAAACATTTATTTAAAACTTAGTAACTAAGTTATACAACATTAGTGGCCACATCGTGATTCTAATGATCAAACTTGAGAAACTAAAATCCGACCGTCTGATATGACCTTCATGATAAAATACATGTATGAGAAAAAATTCAACTTGATCCGATAACCTTAAGGGCTCAATCCGAACGATCAATCCCGTAAGTCAAACCCCTAAACGCACAGAAACGGTCATTTGACCGTCTAAATTACGTATTTTGCCGGACCTTCAAAACAAAATAGTTTCAAATTGATGAGACGCAACCAGTGGTATAAAATTTACTGAAAAATAACTCTCGAAGATAGGGCTACCCATATATATAAATAATGATAAATAGGGTTGACCACTACTATCAGCAGTGAGACTTTACGAGAATTACGTGATTTTTCAACCGTAGACGTATTTCACTATTGCGGTCATATCTTATTTCAGAACTTTTTTTGAGTTTCAAGGATCTACATAGAGTTTGTTTTAGAAATGAAACATTTATTTAAAACTTTGTAACTAAGTTATACAACATTAGTGGTCACATCGTGATTCCAATGATCAAACTTAAGAAACTAAAATCAAACTGTCTAATATGACCATCATGATAAAATACATGTATGAAAAAAAATTCAACTTGATCTGATAACGTTAAGGGCTCGATCCGGATGGTCAATAACGTAAGCCAAACCCCTAAACGTATGAAAACGGTCATTTAACCGTCTAAATTACGTATTTTGGTCAGACCTTCAATAGAAAATAGTTTCAAATCAATGAGACACAACTATAATCCTATGTAAAGATGGTTCATAAAGTTTTACATTTATATATAACATATTAAACAAGTTATACAACATTAGTAGGAACATTAATTCTGATGACTAAAATTCATAAAATAAAAATTGGTCATCTGATGTGTTAATTATATTTAAATATAGCTATGGTAGAAAATTAAACTATATTTGATAAAGTTAAGTGCTCGATTGAAGCAGTCAACTATAATTCAACGTCACTTATCACACGGAAAACGCTCGTATCTGCCCCTCTGTTACCTATTTTGGTCGATCCATCCACACATTGAATTCTCACATAGATTAGACGCAACCACCATTGTAAAAATCAAGAGACGTTTATCTCCCGACGATAGGGCTCTCCATAGGGAAGATTAAGGTAAACGAGGTTGACCGTTATTACCGAGACCCAAACGTTACCCAAAACATGTGATTTTTCAACCATAACCGTATTTCAGTATACCGGTCACATCTTATTTCACGATATTTTTTAAAATTCTGATTCCTATGTAAAGTTGGTTCCAAGAGATATACAATTGTTTATAACCTAGCTAATAAACATGTTATATCAAATTAGAAGGCAAGTTGTAGTTCTGATGACTGGAGGCAAATTTATAAAAAAATCTTGTGAAATAGGATGTGACCAGAATAGTAAAACACGTCTATGATATAAAATTCAACTGAATTCGATAACGTCCGGAGCTCGATCAAAACGGTCAACCTTCATTATTGTGAGTGCTCCTGTACGAGAGTGCTCTTTGGCACAAGTTGAAATTCAATGGAAAGAAAGGTACTACGATTTTTTGACATTTGGATATTGAACAACATGAGCGACCCTAATTCAACGCCACTTATTACACAAATATGCTCTTACATAACCCTCTGGCTACTAAAAAATGCATACAATTTTTTATAAATGTATAATAGACATGGAGTTCTAGCTTCTATAGGAGAAGACATGAACCTGGTATATTTCATGTAGTTTAGCGTATCATAGAAAATGCACTACAATCTCCATCTTTAGAATCTCATAGAAAATGCGGTACAATTTTCAGCTTTCCAAAATTACAGCAAATTATACTATTTTGACGGAGATCATCAATCATAGATCATCAATTGTGGCTTCCTTGATTGTTATTGACCAGTAATATTTCTCTGGTGCCTTGATGATAATGCAAATATATAAGAATAAAAACACACATACGGTAAATAAATGAGACATGCTTTGAGCTAGCAGAGTCAAGAATATTCACACAATTGTTAACAAAAAAAGCAGACAAGAAGCATGTCATCCAGATCAATATTAATGAAAACAACAATTGGAAAATAAGCATTCCATTGATCAATTTACTTGCATTACAAGATGTCCATAGTACCTGGAAAATCCATAAACATGTTATATCACATTACTTGCAACCCGTCCAGATTTGAAGGTAATTGTTTGACGTAATCGGCCGCTTAATTTTTGGATCACCGATTAGCTTTTCGCTACTTTTTTTCTTTGAAATTTTCAACATAAACGCAAAAGTAAATCTCACTCAAAATAACTCAAACGGAGACTGCGAACACCTCTTAAAACTGACCTCATGCAAACCCATGCCTCTGAAAATTGAAGACCCAGATCTGTGGTTGAAACCCAGTCTACATGATGTTGACGACAACAACACGAATGAACCGAACGAAGGATCATTAGAGTATGAAAAAGGGTACCACGACAAGGCTTACCTTTGGACGAAAGGCAGTAGCAATTTGAGCACAAGACTCACTTATCAATTTGAGCAGCATTTTCTTGAAAGGCAGTAGCAAAATGTTCATCTGCTGCCTGTTAAAAAAATGAAAGTTCAATGAAACTAGACACATGATAGGATGAATAATATCCTATTGTATAGACTCAAATTTCAAGATACAGAAGCAGTCAAGGAAGAATAATATTGCAGTTGATAGCTGAAGTACTTAGGAAATCTTGAAGTGGTAGTAAGTACCCACCAATGATAAATCTAGACAATTCCATTGAAATCCATAACTATAAGCTAAATATACATTGACAATAAACAATAAAACATGTATATTCCCTCTCCTTGTAAAGTTTCCAGTTGGAGCATTGGAGCAAAATAAAAATGTACTTTCTGGTAGATTAGTTGTTTTCTTGTTTAATTTTTGGATGAATTTGTGATTCCATTCCTTGGTTTCTGATCATCTATCTGCCTAGCTATCTTCTAACCATAAAGCACCAAAATTTGCAAGCAACAATCCCAGCAAAGGAAAACCTCAACATAGAAAACACCCCACTAATCCAATTCCAAGCAAGACCCAACACTCAAAACTGAAAGACCAAGCTAAACGCATAAAAATACAATCTTGACTGGAAAAAACAGAACCGAACAAACAAAACAAAGATGAGAGCTTTGATTAGTACCAAATTGTGTTATGAAATGGGTGGCTTATGTGCATAGCACGAGCTGTTTATGTAATCAGTTCTTAGTTAATTAAGTTGAGTTAGTTTAAGTACCCTAATTAGCTACATGTGTGGCAAGTGATAGCTAGGATAAGGTGTTATATATGTGAGGGTTCATCCCAATCTGGAGGGTCGATTGAGAAAATATATTGAAGCTTTTATTTTCTTTCTGCGTTTCCTTTCATTGTCTTTGTTCTTCAATTCCTTCCTCTAAATATAATCCAGAAGTTAGGATTAGTCACACTACCAACATAAACATCATAACCGACGAATAAAAAAAACAGGCCGACGATTTTTTTTTTCGATTAAATTTAATTTAGCCGAAAAAATATTTCTTCGGCTAAATTAAATTTTCATTGGCTAAAATTTCACTTTAGCCGACGAAAATTTATTTCGCTGGCTAAAATAATTTTTTTGTTGGCTATAGTTTACAAACTATAGCTGACAAAATTCTAAGAGTTTAGCCGAAGAAATAAATAATTTCGTCGGCTAAAAGTCTTTATATTTGCAGATCTAGACAATAGCTCATTTGGAAAAAAATAGAAGAAAAAGTTTGGGTGTTGTCGAAATTGTTGGGTGTCGTCGAAATCTATCCGAAATTAGTTTGTGGAGCTATATATAGGTACATATATATGTATATATCTTGATTTTGAGTTGATTTAAGAGTTTTATTTGAGTTGAATTAATGGATTTTGAGTGTGATTGAGTTGATAGATTTTAATTTGATAATATATATGAAGTTGTTGTTAATAAGTTGTCTATTTTGATTGAGTATATATATGTTAATTAATTTAATTATAATAATGTGTTGATGCATGGTATGAATTAATTAAGTTGTTGATTATATGTTGATTATGATTTTGTGATGATTGTTGTATTGATATACAATATTGTTATGTAATTAGTAATTAGTATATATATATATATATATATATATATATATATGCTTGCGTCTCCGCCCCCACATGCTTGTGTCTTTACCGCTACCTCAGTCGCCGCAACCTCCTCAGCAGCAACTTCCTTCTAACGCCGATATAAATTTAGATGATATAGATTTTGTGTAGTTAATTAATTTTTATAGTTTTATATGTTCATGAACAATTTATAAATATTTTAATGAAAATCGTGTTGTCACCATTGATGGTGTTGTTGATTATAATTTGAGATGTTTTGGTGTAATTTGCAGGTTGCTTAGAATGGTAATTTAGAAATTTCAGAGTTTTTTATTGCTGGAATGGACTTATAGCCGATGAAATTTGGCCTATTTTGTCGGCAATAATTTTTTTTTTTTTCAAGGTTTAGCAGACGAAATTTGGCCTATTTCGTCTGGTATAGTAGTATTTAGCTGACGAAATATGGTCTATTTTGTCGGCTTTATTATTTTCTAATCTTTAGCTGACGAATTATAATATTTTTATCGGCTATTGTTATTTTTTAATTTTTTATTAAATACTTTAGCCGACGACTTTTTTTTATACGTTTCGTCCGCCAAACTCTCAGGCTATGGTCGACCAAATAATGTTTTGTCGCTTTAGTTTTAACTTTATTGACGAAAAATACAAAAGAATTCGTCAGCTAAAGTAGTAGACTATAGCCGACGACTACTTATAGTTTTGTCGACTAAAGTCATCACCGACGAGTCTTTGCCGACGACTACTTACAGATTCGTCGGCTAAAGTACTGATCCTGGTAGTGTCACCTAACAAATTAGAGAAAAGAGGACGACGATGTTGAGGGTTGTTGTTGGAAATAGTGGCTGCCTCCTTGATGGAAAACTCGCTACACAAACTTGAACATCCATTTTGGGTTCCGCACAGAAACTCGATGCCCAAAATAGTCAGTTGCTTCAATTTCACCAAGCGCAAAGCGTATTCAAACAAACCTAAACTTTTACGCCCTAATCGTCGATTTGACAGCAGGAGAAGGATTCGATCTCCTCATGGCGACCAGATGAACTCAATTCCCTTTGAGCAACCCTACGACTCTTCTTTAACCCAAACATAAATACATCTGCGTATTTACCATACACAAATTTACTTTCACCCCCTAATACTAACCATGTATTTACCCAAGCTGATACTTAACAGAGATGATATCCCTCTACACATGTTGCTTGTGTCTCACCGATATGTATCCAGACAAGGTGGGTATTGGACCCTTTCGGTACATTCTAGACGTCTCTCTCTTTAAACCCAAAACCAAACTCTTGTTCACACAAAAAAGCCAAATCACATGGTTTTAAGAAGACGTCTAGAATGTACCATGTGATTTGGTTTTTTTGTGTGAACAAGAGTTTGGTTTTGGGTTTGAAGAGGGGTAATATAGAGTGGCTTTTTTGTGTGAACAAGAGTTTGGTTTTGGGTTTGAATAGAAATAATAGAGTTCACTTCTTTTGATTGATTATATGTATTTCAATTGTTTTTTTCAATTGATTAAAATATTTTGATTTATTAAACTTCAAATTCTATGATGATTGGTGAATAAGTTTTGGATTTCATTAAACATGAGTTTATTGAGAACGATAAACTAAACAGTGATAGAAAAAAAAACCATGTTTAAGTCTGGTAAAAATAATTGTGACATAGCCATTTAATTTTAATTTTAAATGTTTGAATATATTTATTTACTTTTAATTAAAAAATTAAAATACATAAACAACTTCGTATTTTCACATTAAGATTTTTAAAACTTTGCTCCCACCACTATCACCCTAACGCCATTTTAAATAGCACATAGTGTTAGATCCAAAAGTAAATGACGAAAGCCCATTTATGAAAGCACAAGTGGACCGATACCTGCGGTCAGGAAGGTCAAAGAATGCTTAGAAAGTCAAATGCGCTCGCAAGGAGGGCACTAACGAAATACGCCCGCGAGGGGAGATAGTTTGCTCGCAGGAGGAAACGCGTTTGTGGAAGAGGATGTATATCATGGAAACACGCTCGCGGGAGGAAAAGCGTTCGCGAGAGTATCAGA
Organism: Comarum palustre; assembly: GCA_951800085.1. Lineage (NCBI taxonomy): Eukaryota > Viridiplantae > Streptophyta > Magnoliopsida > Rosales > Rosaceae > Comarum > Comarum palustre. The sequence continues at coordinate 18,897,077 of OX637572.1, forward strand.
AGAGAGAAAACATGTGGCCACAAGAGATTGAGTTACAAACGGAAAATTGTTGGGCTTAGAGGATTGGGCTTTAAGAGGTTGACTTGCATTGCAAGGAGGATTCCTAAACTCTAGCAGTATGGTGCCCTATATATAAAGGGGCTTGGTGATCAAGAAAAAAGACAACTACATCTATCAACAAACAGACAACAACTTCGCCACGCGAACGTCTTCAAGCCTCTCCGGAGCAACCAAGCCTGATCCGTCAGCAACTGTAGTCTGATCCGTCGGCTTCCGTCCCTTTCCGTCTGGTTTATATCAAATTAAAAAATATTATACTTTGATCCGATCGGGTCTGATTCAGTTTTTTACATTTTAAATACCAAATCGTGAATCAAACAATACCTACGGTTCTTTTGTTTAATAATTTTAATAATTTTTCTTCTCATGATCATTATAGTAAAAAATAGTTATGGTTTACAAAGTTGTACATTTGTTTACAACCTACTAAACAAGTTATACAACATTAGTAGATACGTTATGATTTCAATGGGTAAAATTCTTAAAATAAAAATTTGACCGTCTGATATATCCATTATAGTTATATATGAGTGTTTTAGAAAATTAAATTTGATTTGGTAAAGTTCGATGCTCAAATTACACTCTATTACCTGGTTTAGAGCACTCTATCGGAGAAGTTAACCCAAATTCAACGTCACTTATCACACGAAAACACTATTACATTGATTAGTGATATGGTTTGGTCGACTCTTTCACACATTACACTCTCACATATAGATAAGATGTAACCACCCATGTAAAAAATTTAGGACGTTTATCTCTTGAAGATAGGGCTCTCCATGAAGAAACATAAGTGTAAATAGGGTTGACCGCTTTGATCGGAACCCAAACATTGTCGATTTAAAGTGATTTTTCTATCGTAGTCGTATTTCTCTATAACGAACACATCCTATTTCACAAGATTTTTAAAAATTTTGCTTCCTCTATATAGTTGGTTCATATTTATACACTTACATATAACATATACCACATTAGTAGCATGTTGTGATTTCAATGGCTAAAATTCTTAAAATAAAAATTGGATGGTCTGATGTGTTCATTATAATTAAATATGTGTGGTAGAAAATTTAATTCGATTCAGTAAACTTTAAGGCACAATCAGAGCAGTCAACTCTAATTCAATGTCACTTATCACACGGAAACGCTATTACCTATCCTTTAGCGACCTAGTTTGGTCAACTCTTCCACATATTATGTACAGTCTCACATAGATGAGATGTAACCACCCATGTAAAAAATTTGGGTTTACCTCCCAATAATAGGGCTCCTCATAAACAAACATAATAGCGTAAATAGGATTGACCGCCTTGATAGGGACCAAAACTTTGTCGGTTTAAAGTGATTTTTTCTACCATAGTCATATTTCACTATAACGAATGCATCCTATTCCACAAGATTTTTGAAAATTTTGCTTCCTTTGTATAGTTGATTCACAAAGTTGTATACTTATAACCTACTAAACAAATTACACTCTCACTACCAGAAAAAAGACTTTAGCCAACGAAAAAAATTCGTCAGTCTGTTAGACATTCTCGTCGGCTAAAGTAAAAGCCAATGAAGTTTCGTCGGCTAAAGTGTCATCGGCTAATGGTCGTCGGCTATACTTTAGCCGACGAATTTATGAACTTTCGTCGACTAAAGTCCATACTTTAGCTGACAACTTACTCCTCGTCGACTCTGTCGTCGACTCTGTGATGGTCTCTGGCGGGGCACCACACCCTGTTGCTAGACTAGCCGATTAAGTAGTTGAGCCCGTCCAGAGGGGCCCTGAAATGTGGTCTGAGGGTTGTTCTGGAGGGATATATATGGCCTCAGAACTTTCAACACTCAACCCTTGACCTTTCGTTACCTTCTTTTTCTTTAAAAATTCATTATGACTACTACCTCCTGTAGTCACAAATATAACTTAAAGTATTATCAAAAATTTAAAATTCTCTAATTCTCAATTTCTCGAATTCTCTAATTCTAATTTTCTAATTATTATCAAAAAATTAAAATTCTTTAATTCTCAATTTCCCAAATTCTCTAATTATAATTTTCTAATTCTCTAACCCAATTCAAAACTCAATTTTCTAATTCTCAATTCAAAAACTTTAAACCTTAATTCTCATTTCAATTCAAATTCCAATTCAAAAACTTTAAACCCTAATTCTCATTTCAATTCTAATTCTCAATTCAAAAACTTTAAACCCTAATTCTCATTTCAATTCTAATTCTCAATTCAAAAACTTTAAACCCTAATTCTCATATCAATTCAAATTCCAATTCGAAAACTGTAAACCCTAATTCTCAATTCAAATTATAATTCTAATTCTAATTCTCAATTCAAATTAATTCCAAATCAAATTCAATTCACAAAACCTAATTTAAAAACACATTTAAAACCGAAATTGTTGTTACCGGGGAGCGACGGCGACGACAGTGAGAGGGTGAGGGAATGAGGTGGCGGCGGTAGAGAGAGAGAGTATCTATCTCAACGTTTTAGAGACTGAGGTCGAGAGAGATGTAGAAGACCCGAGGACTTTAGCTGACAAAATTTTTACATCGTCGGCTAAAGTATGGAAAATCATGAAAACCCTAGGACATTAGCCGACGATATTAATTAAATTTTGTCGGCTTAAGTTAACATGTCGTCGGCTAAAGTATGTAACTTGTAAGCTAAAGTATATATCTCGTCGGCTAAAGTATGTATCTTGTCGGCTAACATATGTAACTCGTCGACTAATGTAAACTTTAGCCGACGAGAATGACCCGCTTCGTCGGCTAAAGAGCATTTTTCTGGAAAAAAACTCCAGATTCTGGTTCAATATATAAAGTGCAAACCCATAACCTGCGAATTCCACACATTTTCATTAACAAGGCCATATTCCACACAAATTCAAGTTCAATAACTAAGGCTCATAATCAGAATCATCGCTTGAGTCTTCACCGGTGTCCGAGTTAATTTCTGATAATATGTGCCGCTTCTCATCACTTGAGTCGTCGTCTTCTTCATTTGGATCAACATCAATAAGCGGTACATCTTCGTCACGAATTTGAACCACACGAACCGTTCGAACATTATTAAGGCGAATTGTAGATGATTCAGGAATACCAATTGCGTTCAGCTCTTGATATGCAGTATCTTCTTCATTATCTTCGACGGTTCCAAGTGTAGTAGCACTGTATATGTTTCTAGGAACAACATGGTTGACTACTTTCCATGCTTCTTTGTGCACCAGATCATCAAGATAAAACACTTGTTTTTCCGCTATGGCAAAAACAAAAGGGTCGTCTTCATACCAGCTTGTAGCAGTATTAACCGAAAATATTTCGTAGCGATCGGTCCTTGTGCTCCCAGGGCTAGTATCAAACCATCTACACTTAAACAAGTGCACTGTCATGCCTTCCCCATAAATTAGTTCAACCACTGAATGAAGAACACCGTAATATTTAAATCCATTTTCCCACCATGCACCATTACCCCAGAATTTTGTGTTTTTCGTGTGTTGTCTCTAAGTTCTCATATAAATTGCACGTCATTGACCTTACACATTAGATAAACTCTTAAATTTATCGGCTTCATCGCCAAAAGCCTCAATTCGTGTGACCAGTTTGGGTGACTATCTGTTTATAGGTGGAACCTAATATTTCACCTTTACCGGGTTACAATTAAATGTGAAGCCACTCTGGGCCCTTTGTCTGGGCCCAATTCGCCATAAAACTAAGTAAAGCAAGGGAAACAACTCCCACATTGGAAAGGGACAGGAATGCTGCCTTCAATGCTATTATAAATACCGGCGCATGCCTCCCCTTAAAGGTACGATGAAACTTCTTGACTATTCCCGAGTTTTATGCTTAGCTGACAGTGTCTAACTTAAGCATCGGAGTGGCTTCCCTCGGTAAACCCGGGGACGCCTCTTTGACATGTTTGTTCTTTGCACAGGAAAACTCGGAATACAAGGAAGTTCGCTATTTCTGGAGCCGTGCCACCCGCTAAAGGGACCACGAGCCACCCGGAAACAATTGGTGCTCTCGTTGAGAGTTGAACTCAAGACCCTCTCGCTTAATATTTTGAAGAACAATGATGGAATCCTCCGGGTTATGGAAACCCGCGAACTTTTGACAGTGCATACATCAAACCCGCTACCCTCCCACCCGCGTGATAATAGGTATCAAGTTATCTACAACTGTCCAAGTTTATTATGTTTTGATGTTATATATAAAGCCTTTCAGGCCCACATAAAACCCGGCCGGGTTATGTCTATCAATCAGTTTGTTGAGTGAATACAGGCGATCTCCATTTGACATGAAATATTGCAAGCCTTTCACGGCCTTATTTCATGGTCAAAACTCAGCAAGCTCCGATAAATCTCCGATAATCTCCGATAATCTCCATTTGACATGAAATATTGCAAGCCTTTCACGGCCTTATTTCATGGTCAAAACTCAGCAAGCTCCGATAAATCTCCGATAATCTCCGATAATCTCCATTTGACATGAAATATTGCAAGCCTTTCACGGCCTTATTTCATGGTCAAAACTCGGCAAGCTCCGATAAATCTCCGATAATCTCCGGTCTACATGACGTGAAATATTGCAAGCCTTAAAGGCCTTATTTCGCTGTCAAACTCGGAAATCTCCGATAATCTCTGGTAATCTCCTTAACTTGAAATATTGCAAGCCTTTCACGGCCTTATTTCTGTCTTTGAAAGTCCTAACAGACCCGTACAGCCATAGCGGCACTATTTTTATTAAACATGCCAAACCGGCAATATGCGTACATTTTGTCAACACTTTGCATATTTTGCATCAGATTACCGTGTTATTTGGCAGGAAGCCCTTGAAAGTCCTTATGGACCCGTAAAGCCTTAGCGGCCCTAATTTTTTATTCACATGTCAAACCAGCACTATGTGAATTTTGTCAACTCTTGCAGGTTATGCAACGGGTTAGAAGTCCTAACAGGACCCGTAAAGCCCTAGCGGCCCTTGAAAGTCCTAACGGACCCGTACAGCCCTAGCGGCCCTATTTTCATTTTATAACATTAACATGTCAACCCGGCATTATATGTGAAATTTGTCAACATTTGCAGGTTAAGCATCGGGTTGGGAGTCCTAACGGACCCTTAAAGCCCTAGCGGCCTTTCAAAGTCCTTATGGGCCCGTAAAGCCCTAGCGGCACTATTTTTATTTATATGCCAAACCGGCATTATATGTGAAATTTGTCAACATTTGCAGGTTATGCACCAGGTTGGAAGTCCTAATGGACCCGTGAAGCCTTAACGACCATATTTTTATTAACATGCCAAACCGGCATTATATGTGTAAATTTTATCACATTTGCATATTTTGCATCAGATTACCGTGTTAATCGGCAGGAAGCCCTTGAAAGTCCTGACGGACCCGTACAGCCATAGCGACCCTATTTTAACTTTGTAATGTTAACATGCCAACCCGGCACTATATGTGAATTTTGTCAACACTTGCAGGTTATGCATCGGGTTGGAAGTCATACTTGACCCGTAAAGCCCTAGCGGGCCTTAGAAGTCCTATCGGAACCGTAAAGCCCTAGCGGCCCATGGAAGTCCTAACGGACCCGTATACCCTAGCGGCATTATCTTTATTTACATGCCAAATCGGCATTATGTATAAAATGTCGACACTTGTATATTGTGCATCAGATTAACGTGTTATTTTACAGGAAGAAATACCGTGTTATAGAATGGTATTCCCCCCGTAAAAACCAGCGGTCCTTGGAAGTCCTAACGGACCCCTAAAGCCTTAGCGGCACTATCTTTATTTACATGTCAAACCGGCATTGTGTAAATTTTTATACTATGCATCAGGTTACCGTGTTATTTCACAAGAGCGAAGGAAAAACTTGATTACTTCAAAGAGGTCAATTACAAGAGCAGTAAACCGCTACAAAACAGACTACACTACAAAAGCAAAGACAAATACTTAGGCTCCAGCTCAGGGCGCTGCAGACCCGCTACCACCGCCAGTGCTCGAGCCGCCACGTCCTCCCCGGGGCCGTATGATAAACTGTCCCCTACGGAGCGGTGGCCGGTTTTGAGGACCACCGACAATCCCACCATGGGAAGTACCTCTCCGGGCTGCTGAAGAATGAACCGGGGGACTCCGAGCCGGGTTTGCAGGAGCCCTAGGGTTTGCGGCCATGGCAGGAGTCGACCGGGAGGTGCCTGCAGCCTCGTCGGGTCTAACGTGACCTTGGTGACCATCATACCCGGCTTTGTCGAGCCACCCTTGGCGAATCCCGGCGCTAACAATTTCGGCACGAGCCTCAGCCCTCGCCGACCGCAGCTTCAGCTCAAACTCTGGACTCGCCAGAAACTCGGAGACTGCAGAGTCCTTGGCCCGGGAAACTGCCTGGATTAAATCCCCTTTTTGTTGCTCCAGGGAAGTAACTTGTTGCTGCAGCCCCTGGTTCTGCTCGGTCAGCTGGGCTATCGCGGCGTCTTGAGCACACCGGTCCTCCCGGTGACCCTCGATGACTTTCTCCAATTCCGAGTTCTTGGCCACCAGGTCTGCTATGTGTTCTTCTGCCTTGGCCAACTTCGCACTCGACGTAATGGCTGATGCGCTTGCGAATTCCCGGACCTGAGCCAGGTTTTCTTCACTCGCCGTCACCTGGTCCCGGGCGGCCCGGAGATCATCCCTGAGGACTCTCTCTCGCTCGGGGATGCCTTCGGTTAGGAGCCGATCAGTTGCCAAGTACGACAACCTGACAGCCTACACAAGTCAAATAACGGGTTAGTACAAGGAAACAAACAAAAGAAGAACGGGTTAAAAGAAGAAGACAAACTTACCCGCATCAGTTTCTCCTGCGCCCTCCGGGCTACAGTCAGCGGGTCCTCATGCTCCAGGACATAGGAGTCGGCGGCGCAGTTCTTCAAGTCCGCTACCATCCTTTGGATGGCCACGTCCGCCATTCCCCCGCTCGCCAACTCCTCCATTATCTCGTCAGTGTCCCGGTGCTGCTTTCTCTCCCTCCTCTCTTTCCTCTCCTTCCTCCTCCTCTTCCTCTCGGACCTTGCCGAGCTGGATGCCTTCGCTCCCATCACTCCCCTCAGGGTTCTCACTCGCCACCCCTTCGAAACCGACAACTTCTTCACCCCCGTCGTCATCCTCTTCGGTAAACTCCTCCTCACCCGGGAGCATAGATGAGGGAACTGCGCTCATCACCGGTTCTTCAAACTCCACCTCTTCGTCTGCTAAGGGGAATTGAGTCACCGGTTCTTCAATCACCGGGTCTTCCGCCACCTCCTCCGCGGGGCTCCCCACAATCTCTTCATCTAACTCCTGGTACATCTCCGTGCCAAGTACCTCAGCAAGGTACCCGGGGATCTCGTTGAAGTGCAAGGTGTCCACGAGGAATTTCTCAGTATCCCCTTGCTCTGCTTCTGGGCGCAGGAAAGCCGCTTTCGTGGTCAGGTTAATGTCGTATAATTGACCATCCTTTGCTTGTGTCCGGATCCCGGCCCAAACAGCCTTATCTTCAAACCCGTCGTATATTCCCGGGTTCTTCCGCTTGGTAAACTCCATCGGAAGAAGAGCTGCAGAAACACATATAGCCCGTTACACAAGAAGCATTTAACAACAAAAGTTGAAGGAACACGAGACAAACCTGGGAGCTCCATCAACCGGCACCTGCTGTACACATACAGCCTACAAAGCCGGTATGAACTCCGGTCGTCTTGCCCCCGAAAAGCCCACAGCATCCTCCGGATCCTCTTCTCCATCACCGGCTCCAGAGGAATGTCGGGGACATCTGCAACACAAACAACATAAATTATAACCCGGGATAGAGAAAAGAAAGAAGAATCCGGAGAGAGAAGGACTCACTCATCAGTGGCTGGAAGTCACCCGGTACTTGAAACGCGTATCCCGGGTCTTGAAAGTTTCTTATCAAGAAACTTTTCTCCCTCCAGGTCCGGCTCACGGAGGTTGGCAGGTCCTCGACAATCTTCTTGAAAACCGCTTTGGACTTCAGTTGGATGGTCCCGCTGAAACCTGCCTTCCGGGAGTACTCGGCCCGGTACATGGCGTGTAACTCGTGATAGGTCGGCATCTGCTGCTTCAATACCTTGTACATAACGCACAACCCGAGTAGCTGCCTCCACATGTTCGGTCCAACTTGCCCGATTGCGAAGTTGCTCGCAGCCAAGAGATACTGCACCTCTACCTTCAGCGGGAGTGACAAGCCGCAGCGTAGCTGATACTCGTGGCACAGCGTCCACCCATCCCCGGGAGCGAAGAACTGGTCCTCGGGTTCTAAAGGCCGAATTTCTACAGACTCGGGGATCTTCCAGTTGCTCCTTAGCTCCACGATCTCCTCCGCTGTCAATGAGTACCCGGGAGGGTCAAGAGCGGTCCCATCAGTGAAGGTCACGGAGGCAAACTCGGGGACGTGAGTGTCCATTGTTTCGTTGGCCATCTGCAAAACAAAAAAACACGGGGGCGTCAACAAAACCCAGGTAACCCGGTGTCACGAAGCTAAATTCCCAAACGCAGACCCAGAAAACCTTCCTGGGAACCCAGAAGCAGTACACAAATCGTCCCAAAACAATCAAAAAGGAGGGAAGAAGAAACAGTACCTTACTTTTGAGGGCTTGAAGGGGTTTTTGAGATCGATTTGAGATTGAGAATCAAAGAAACAGCGACAGAAGAAAGCGACAGCAAAAGCACGAAAAAGTTATCGGGTTTGGAGGTGAGACAAAACTGTCACCTTCAACCCCTATTTATACAGTTAGAGGCGTGCACTGAGGGGACGTTTCAGTTTCTCGAGGGAAACGACACGTGTCACGCATGCCGCTTCACAAAACCGAAAAACTTTTCAGTTTCCCCCACTTCACAACTGAAGACTTTTCAATTTCCCCCCACTACAACCCGGAGACGTCGTTTTGAATTCTCAACGAAAAGAGTGTCCGCGGGTTACGCTTGCGTACGGACTTGGGGGACTGGATAGCCCGGGTTTGGTTGCTAACTTTGTAACCCGGTAAAGAAACGATTTTAAGTCCCCACCCAAGCGTACCCCTTGACTGAGGACTTGGGGGACTTGTTTATAGGTGGAACCTAATATTTCACCTTTACCGGGTTACAATTAAATGTGAAGCCACTCTGGGCCCTTTGTCTGGGCCCAATTCGCCATAAAACTAAGTAAAGCAAGGGAAACAACTCCCACATTGGAAAGGGACAGGAATGCTGCCTTCAATGCTATTATAAATACCGGCGCATGCCTCCCCTTAAAGGTACGATGAAACTTCTTGACTATTCCCGAGTTTTATGCTTAGCTGACAGTGTCTAACTTAAGCATCGGAGTGGCTTCCGGGGACGCCTCTTTGACATGTTTGTTCTTTGCACAGGAAAACTCGGAATACAAGGAAGTTCGCTATTTCTGGAGCCGTGCCACCCGCTAAAGGGACCACGAGCCACCCGGAAACACTATCAAATTGTATATGGTGCATCTGAAAAAATAATTAATAGCAACCATTAACTTTAATATGAATATTAATACATATATATATATATATATATATATATATATATATATATATATATGTATCAATATTCATATTAATTCTTACCCAGGCGCTAAAATAGTTTGCAAACTCCCTATTGTGGTACTCAAGATCACCGACAACTTCATCACAATAAAGATGGATGTTTTTCCAGTATTTAACTTCTCGACAGTTAATCAATACCCACCAGTGGGCAATGACTAGCTCATATGGTTTCAACCGGTATGAGTTTGACAACTTTTCATAAACTTCAACATCATAGGAGATGATAGAAAGATTGAACTGTTGTTCATCTACCGACATATGTTGTGGAGGGACCTCCAACGCTCCCAAACACAACTTGGTGTACGTTACGCACTCGTGTACAAGATATGCTTCAGCTATACATCCTTCAGGTGCAGATTTATTAGCCACATAGTCTTTGTAGTCTCCAAGTTGCCTATCAAGTTGCAAAGTGTTATGATTATTGATGAATAATTTTATATAAAAACTTATGGATGTTCAATCGTACCTTTCTATAGGATACATTCAAGTGTAGTGTACTGGACTAGTAAGTAACAATTGTTCGGTAAGATAGATCATCAAGTGAGACATGATGTCAAAAAAATTAAAGGGAAATATCCTCTCAAATTTGCACATGATAAAAATGATGTCCTCTTGCATTTCCCTCAGGTCGGATTTTTTCACTTCTTTAGCGCATAACTTCTGAAAGAATCTTGACAACGCTACTAACGGCTCCACCACCTGACGGGGAAGAGACGTTGTAGGAGGATACGACAGTCATGACTCTTTAATATGTACATCTTATTATCCTGGAAGTTAGCACACCGACCTATATTTCCTACATAGCCTGAAAGATACTTAACATGACCCATCCACCGAAAAATTTCATTCCTCTGGTCAGGCTTGACGGTTTAAGGAGATTGAGGCATTTTTTCTTCCCTTCTTTCAACCACAAATGTTTTCGTATACCCATTCGTTTCAGATCAATGTGTGCCTCAGGTTCGTCTTTAGTTTTCCCTTCCCAATTCAGCACTGTGCCCACCACACTTTTGCACACATTCTTTTCTATGTGCATGACATCTAGGAGTGTCTGATCAACAACTTACTCCAGTACGGGAGTTCTCAGAATATGCTTTTGTGTGTCCAGAATTTATACCTGTCGGGTCTGTCAGGTATTGCCGCCACTATATCCGGATGATTGCTGAGTGGCCCAAAATCGTATTCATTCAGCACTTCTAAAATTTTATCCCCCGTCCATCTCCTAGGTGGAACATCATTTTCTACAGTGCCATCAAATGCATTGTCATCTACCCGTCATGGGTGATCAATTACAAGCCAACAACGGTGACGGACAGGGACAATCTTACCGCAATGTCGTCTACCGCACTCATCAGTAGGGCACTCTGGACAAGCTGTGTATCCTTTAACAACGTTGCCCGACAACATCCTGCGGGCAGAAAAATCACTGATGGTGCCAACAACCATGACATACATATGGAACATCTCGTTCATGTACTTGTCATAAGTGGGATGACCAACGTACCACAACCACTTCAGCTCTTCAATCAAGGGTCTCAAATACACATCGAGACACTTTCCTGGATAACCCGGCCCTGGAATTAACAGAGTCAGCATATTGTATTCTTTCTTCATGCACATTCATGGAGGAAGGTTGTACGGTACCAAAATAACTGGTCATATACTATATTGAAGAGTATTGACAAAAGGGTTGAAGCCTCACATTTCGCACCTCTGATGCAAACTGAGGATACTCTCTATTTATGTGCTTCCAAGCCTCTCCGTCGGCAGGGTATAGAAGGGTATCGTCGTCAGGCAAATCCCACTCAACGTGTCATCTTATAGCTTTGGCCGTGTGTGAAGATATGTACAACCGTTCCAGCCTATCACTCAACGGGAAATATCGAAGTATCTTCACAGCTTTCTTATTCCCTGCAGGAGTCAACTTATACCTATCCGTCTGACATACCGGACATGCATCAAGGTCTTCAAGATCATTCCCTTCATCATTTTTACCCTAGAAGAGAACACAATCGTATCTGCATGCATGGATTTTGATGTAGGAAACGCCAAGATCTTTTAGGATATGTCGGACCTTACGATGAGTGGTAGGAAGGCGATGATCGGGGGGCAGAAGAGAAGCAGTCAAGTCCAGATAATCATCAACAGCCTTCACAGTCAATTTGTTCTCCACTTTCACCTTCATTACTCCCATGACACTTTCAAGAACAGTTTTCTTATACCCGTTGTACAAAGGTGTCTATAAGAAGGCAATCATCTTGTTGTAGTTGTCAATGCCAGTAGTGTTGACATCACTAAGGAATTGCTGGACTGGCTCAACAGGAGGGAAGCCCTCAACGGCTACAACAGGGATATCTTATACTTGAGAAAATACACCGCTCTCATAAGGAAACACATCGTTGATCATCCTTGTTGTTAGATCATTGGATGTACTGGCCCTCTCAGGAAATTGCCCATGATCATGCTGACCTGCTGATGATGTTTCACCGTGATAAATCCAACGTGTGTATTGATCCCAAAACCCGTTCTTCTTCAGGTGCTCCCATACTATATCAATGTTAAAACGATAAATCGCTCCGACATTGACATTTCGTGCACGGACAATAATGAATTGTATTCCCGTTAGTCTTCACATATTCCACAAAACTCCACATTCCCTTGGCATATTTTGGATCCTATTTTGAAAAGGAAATCCAACTCTTGTCCATCCTGAAAAGAGTGGACATATAATATAATATATATTATATATAATATATAATATATTATATATTACTGGATCCCTTGGCATACATAATATATAATATAATATATAATATCTCACTCTTGAATATACAAATATTCATGCATGTAAACATTTATATATACATTTTAATTATAATATAATCACCACATATATATATACACATATTTAATAATAATCACAACACATATATATATATAAATTATAATATATACAATTAATAATATATTTTCATCGAAATTATAATAATATAAATCAACAATAATATATAACAAAAAAATTCATGTAACACACAAATTAACACATACTTATATATATATATATGTATATATATATATATATATATATGTATATATATATATATATGTATATGCATAATATCAACAATTAACAACAAATCAACAATAATATATAACAAAAAAAATTATATACGTACCCCTATTTAGCTTCACGAACTCATTTTGGATAGATTCCAACAACACCCAGCGATTTGGGAGAGATTTGTGTTTTTTACCGTTTGTTTTGAATGAATGAGCTGCTGCCCCGATCTGGAAATTTAAAGGACTTTAGCCGACTAAATTAATATGTCGTCGGCTAAAGTCTATTTTTTTCCGTCGTCTAAAGTCATATTTCGTCGGCTAAAGTCACAGTTTTCATCGGCTTAAGTCAAATTTTTCGTCGGCTAAAGATATGAATAACCGTCGATTTTTTCCCAACTTTAGCTGACGATATTTTTTTCTCGTCTGCTAAAAAAATTTAGCGGATGACAAAAATCTTTGGTCGACGATGACAAATTTTGGCCGACGAAAAAAAATATCGTCGGACTGTTTTTTGTTATTTCGTCGGCTAAATTCTTTTTTCCGGTAGTGTCTTAAAAGTATCATATATATATATAGATCCGGTTATGTATAGTATAGATGAAAATTGAAAACCAGACTAAATAGATCCGGTTTTGTTTTTTTTTTTCGGTACTGTTTTTTATTCGATTTTGATTTAATGGTTTCAGTTCGGTTTTTGGTTCAGTTTTCTTCGGTTTTCAGTTTCAAAATGCCACCCATAGAGTACACTGTGACCCCTATAAAATAATTTTGAAAATGAACCCGCTCAACTATCTTCAACTCATCATAATTCTTTTTTGGGCTAATGACACTACCAGTATAAACATTCTAGCCGACAAAAAAGAAGCAAGCAGACGAAATTTTTTTTGTTGGCTAAGTTTAATTTTCATTGGCTAAAGTGGACTTTTAGCCGACGGAAAAAAATTTCGTCGTCTAAACTAATTTTTTCGTCGGCTATAGTCTGTAAACTATAGCCGACAAAATTATAAAAGACGGAAAAGATTTTTGGGTGTTGTTGAAATTGTTGGGTGTCGTTGAAATCTGTCCAAAATTAGTTTGTGACACTATATAGGTACGTATATGTGTATATATCTTGATTTTGAGTTGATTTAAGAGTTTTATTTGAGTTATATAATATTGATTTTGAGTTTTATTTGAGTTGAATTAATTGATTTTGAGTGTGATTAAGTTGATCGATTTTGATTTGATAATATATATGAAATTGTTGTTAATAAGTTGTCAATTTTGATTGAGTATATATATATATGTTAATTAATTTAATTATAATATTGTGTTGATGCATGGTATGAATTTATTAATAAGTTGTTGATTATATGTTGATTATGATTTTGTGATGATTGATATGTTGATATATAATATTGTTATGTAATTAGTAATTAGTATATATATGTGAATTATTAATTTGTTATTAATTAATTGTTGTAGAATACTAAATTATTTGAAATTTTATATATGAAATTAATAAATTAGAGTTATACAAATATATTTTGTTATCTTTTCATGATATGGATAAGAGTTGAATTTCGCTTCTAAAATGGGACAAAAGATATGGTAAATGAGTTATTAGTTTTATTGAATATGTGCTGGCTAATGCTAATAGGAACACAATTTTCTATTGCTCGTACAATAAATGTATGTGTCGCATCGATTTGCGATTGACAAAGTATGACAACACCTGAAAACCAACTGGGTTTGAGAGAAGTACATATGTTGGATATATCACTGTAAAACATCATCAGGGGTCCGCATGATCATGGACAATTTTCTAAGATGAGTAATACATCCAATGATCCAACAACAACCTTCATCAACGATATGTTTCCTTATGAGAGCGATGTATGTTGTCAAGAACAGTATATGCTTGAGTCGGTGTAGCCCTTCCCTAAAGTTGTCAACATTGCTCGTATTGACAAGTACAACAAACTGTTTGCTTTCCAACAGACCCATGTGTTCCGGTTGTCAGAAGACGGTTCTTGAAAGTGTGATAGCCGTAATGAAGATTAAAGTTGAGACAAAATCGACCGTGAAGGCTGTTGATGATTATCTACAATACACTGCTTCGATGCTGCCCCACGGTCATCGTCATCCTACCACTCATCATAAGGTCTGATGTATCTTGAAAGATCTTGCGATTTCCTACATCAAGATCCATGCATCACTACTAGGATCAGTAGTTTGGCCGACGAAAATATTTCGTCGGCCTGTTCATCAAATTCGTCGGCTAAAATCATAGCCGACGAGTTGTCGTCGGCTAAGAAGTCGTCAGCAAAGGGTCGTCGGCTATGACTTTAGCCGACGAAATAAAAGCCGTCGTCGGCTATATTGTCACACTTAGCCGACGACATATTTTCCAATTATTCGTCGGCTAAAGTAAGAGTTTGGCCGACGAAATACATTGTCGTCGGTTTAAACATAAGACTTTGGCCGATGAAATATTAATATTTCGTCGGCCAACTTAAAAATCTTTAGCCGACGAAATGTAGTATAAATCGTTGGCTAAATATTTTTTAAAAAAAAATTAAATTAAATTTCGTCGGCTTAACTACAACCTATAGCCGACGAAATTTACCATATTTCGTCGGCTAAACGTTGAAAAAAAAAATTAAAAAATACTATAGCCGACTAATTATGGTAAATTTCGTCGGCTATAGTACTTTTTATACTAAAAAAACAACAAATTTTCTAAAGTACCATCCAAGCAAGCTGCAAATTACACAAACAATTTGATATAAGCAACAACAAACACCATCAAAAGTAGTCTAAACGTTTTGCATTAAATTATTAATAAATAAATTGTTCATAAACCTAAAAAACTAAATAAAATCTATATCATCTAAATCTATATCCGTGCCAGGAGGAGGTTGCTGGAGAGGTTGCGGCGGTTGAGGTAAGGGAATAGGCGTAGCATGGGCGGAGGCGGAAGTCCCTGAAGCTGAGCAGCTGAAAAATCTTGCAAGTACTGGAATATCTGCTGCTGCTGTGCCTGGTTGGTTGCATATACTGCCGTATTATACTCCTGTAAAGCTGCAGTATATGCTGTCTGGGCGGCTTGCTGTTCCCTTAACATCTGAAATTCCGCCTCTAGCTGAGTCGTTCTGCTGCTGGTCGGGAATGTTGTGCCCATGATCCTCGCCCCAACCCTAAGATCTGAAGTGTCGATCCGGGACATGCCTTCGGACATGTCTTCCTCTTGCGTGTCAGGCCATGTCTCCCTCACTATAGCAGTCATCACCTCGTCACTAGTCAGCCTTACCCTCGCCTAATTGTATAGGAAAAAATAATTAATTAACATTTTGAAATATATATATATATATATATATATATAATTTACAAAATTTTAAAACGTAAAACGACTTATAATATCCTCCCGGGCGTCAGGATATGTCTTCTCGTACGTATAGACGTACCGGTTGACTTCTGGATGTTCTCTGGCCGCCTCCTCCATCAACGATGCGAACGGTCTAGAAGCGGCATGATGATTCCTTATGTTGCGTTGCCGGTTCTGAGCGTTCGCATCGTTGATGGAGGAGGCGGCCAGGGAACATCTAGAAGTCAACCGGTACGTCTATACGTACGAGAAGGCATATCCTGACGCCCGGGAGGATATTATAAGTCGTTTTACGTTTATTTGTTTAGTTTTATATAAATCTACAGTTTAATAAATAATGTTAAATGTGAATTTTTTTATACTTACCGACATTGCGTTGTGGACCATGTCCTTAACCTCCTGTGGGACCTCGCCCTAGTTTGACCATAACATAAGGACTCTATCCCTAATGAGCGCTCCCACGCGGTCGGAGTACATCCTCGTCCTCCCACCCGATAATACGTTCTCATCCCCGTCAGTATCGATGACGATCCTTCCCGAGGTACTCAGGGTCTTCTCGAGAGCCTTCCCTATGACGGGACCTCTCTTCTTCCTTGTCGGCTTGGCTTCGACGGTGCCTATGAAATTGATTATTATGACATTATAAGATAACAAATTATTTATATATCATTACCTGAGGGCGTTGGAGCGGACGTGACGGATTCCGACTCTGTCGCCGATGATGATACCCTCGCAGAAATTAAATCTGTACCAAAAGGCACGAACATGTACGCCGCTGATGGAGTCACCTGCGGGGGTAGTGGATAAATCGGCGCCCCTGAGTCATCGACTGCAGGTAATGCCGGCATCAACAGCGGAAGATAGAGAAGAGGCGGCGACATCTGTACCCCAGAAGACCCACCCTCTGAAATAGTAGGGCTCGGAGTCGGTGTCCTGTGTATCTCAGCCATACGTAGTGCAGACACCTCCGCCTGAGTCGGAGGCCATAGCTGCCACGAGGATTGAGGGACGCTCAGCTGCCTCGGGAGAGGGGCGTCTAGCTGCCTGGAGGAGCGAGTGGCGTTCGGCTGCCTGGAGGAATGTGTGGCCCCCAACTGTCTCTGTGTCGGCTCTACAAGAGACACACGTTGGGCTGTTATTAGGCCCTGAAACGACGCCCGAGGGTTGCTAGACGTTTCCTTAGACGATTTAGACCTTTTGCCCTTTGAACTCTTAGATTTACTAAACAAGCCTTTCATCCTGTTTATTAAATAATTAACTACATTATCACAAATAATTAACAACATTATCACAAATATAATTAATATTTTAATATACCAAATTAATAACAATTAATATTTTTATACTGAAATATACAAAATTAAAAGAAATTAACAACATTATCACTAATATATTAAATATACCAAATTTTTTAAATATATAGAATTATAAAAAAAATAACAAAATTATCACAAATATATTAAATATACCAAATTTATTAAATATACCAAATTATAAAAAATTAACAACATTTATGCAATATTCACAATTTCAATAACAAATATACCAATTTAACCAAAATTTCATATAATTCAATATATTGAAAATAGTTATATAATTCAATATAGACATGAAATTGCATACCTTAATTGTTTCGGAGAGGGCAGTGGCTGTGGGAGGCGGAGTGGAGGCCAGAAGGAGACGAAAAAATGTAAAGAAATTCGAGATGAGAGGGAAAAACGGAGTGCGGCCGAGAAGGAGAGGAGAAAGGAGGAGAAAGCTAGGGTTTTGTCGCTGGTTCCGAATATATATGAAGAAGTATAGCCGACGAAATAAAAAATTCGTCGTCGGCTAAACTTAGTAATTT
This sequence comes from Comarum palustre, assembly GCA_951800085.1. Lineage (NCBI taxonomy): Eukaryota > Viridiplantae > Streptophyta > Magnoliopsida > Rosales > Rosaceae > Comarum > Comarum palustre. The sequence continues at coordinate 18,914,973 of OX637572.1, forward strand.
CGTCGGCTATAGTACTTTTTATAATAATTTAGTAAATTTATGTCCAATTTATATGTTTTATCTTGTGAAATGAAAATCCGTCCGTCAGATATCTTCATTATATTGAAACATGTGTGGGGAAAATTTTCAGCATGATCTAACAAACTTAATGACTCATTCCGGACGGTCAATCCCGTTAGTCAAACCCCTAAACACAAACAAATGGTAATTTGACCGTCTAAATTATGTATTCTGTCCGGACCTTCAACTACAAATAGTTTCAAATCGAGGAGACGCAAGTAGTGGTATAAAAATTATAAGAAAAATAACCATCGGAGATAGGGCGTCCTCTAGGGAGAAAGAATGAAAAAATGCAATGACCGCAACTATTGGCACCGAAACTTCTCGGAATTAAGTGATTTTTCAACCGTTGACATATTTTATTGTTCCGGTCATATCTTATTTCACGACTTTTTTCGTTTGAAGCTTCTACGTATAGTTTGTTTTTGAAACGGAACATTTACTTAACACTTGGTAAATTAGTTATACAACATTAGTAAGCATATTTTGATTGTGACGATCAATCTTATGAAACTAAAATCCGACCGTCAGATATCATCATTATGTTGAAACATGTGTGGGGGTAAATTTTCAACTTGATCCGACAAACTTAAGGACTCGATACGAACGGTCAATCCCGTTAGTCAAACCCCTAAACACAAACAAACGGTAATTTGACCGTCTAAATTACGCATTCTGTCCGGACATTCAACTACAAATAGTTTGAAATTGAGGAGACACAGCCAGTGGTATAAATTATTATTTTGTTTGTTTCACTTTAGCCGACGAATAATTAGGGTATTCGTCGGCTATAATATAGGGTTTAGGGTTTACAGTTTAGCCGACAGAAAATTAGGGTATTCGTCGGCCAAGATAGTTTTAGCCTTCGAAATATGATGTATTTCGTCGGCTAAAACTATAAAATAGATAAAAAATAGGTGGTTTAACCGTAGACATACCAATTTCCTGTATATATCACCAACATTAAACTACATTATGAATTCAACAGCTTGTAGCATATAAAACACATATCAATTTGTATTACAAATTCAAACTAAGAGGGCTCGTAATCGGAATTATCCGATGAGTTTTCTTCGTGTCAGAATTAATTTCTGGCAATCTATGCATTTCTACATCACAAGAGTCGTCGTTTGTTTCTTGATTTGGATCCACATCAATAAGCCGAGCGTCTAAATCACGAATTCGAACCGAACGACCCGCTTTAAAATTATTAAGGCGAATTGTAGAGGAGTCAGGAATACATATTGCACTGGGCTCTTGATACACAACATCTTCTTCCTAGTCTTCGGCCTCTCCAAGTGTAGCCGCCCGGTAAATGTTTCGAGGGTCCGCAAGGTTGACGACTTTCCACGCGTCACCCTTAACAAGGTCATGAAGATATACGGTCCTTCAGAGCATACACCGATCTCATAAGGAAACATATCGTTGATGAAGATCATTGTTGGATCGTTGGATGTACTGCCCGTCTCAGAAAATTACCCATGATCATGCGGACCCCCTGATGATGTTTCACCGTTATATATCTAACATGTGTACTTCTCCCAAAACCCATTACTTTTAAGGTGGTGCCAAATCTAGTAAATTGCAAATCGATGCATATCGCTGCGACACTGACATTTAGTGAACGGACAATAGAAAATTGTATTCCCTTTAGCATTATCCATCACATTTCAATAAAACTAATAATTTCTTTACCATATCTTTTGTCCCATTTTGGAAGCAAAATCCAACTCTTATCCATATCCTGAGAAGATAACATAATATATATATATATATATATATATATATACAGAACGGTTCCAAAGCGGATATCCGCACTTTACTTATTCCACGGACGAGAGTGATTTCAGCCGTCCATTCCATTTAATCAAAATGGACGGAGTCGATCTAATCTCAGTCGATACAAAATCTCAGTCCTTCTCTCGCTCTCTCTCGATCTCCTCTCCTTCTCTCTCGATCTCCTCTCTGCCGCCTCACGCTCGCCGCCGTCTCCACCACCCCAAGCTCTCCTTCTCTCGCTCGATCACTCCGCCCCGAACTCGCGCGCGCGACCCAACAAGAACCCATCGAACGAGACGCCCTCGGTCTGGTTCGACTCGCCCTCGACCTCTCTGCCTCACGCTCACCGCCGTCTCCACCACCCCAAGCTCTCCTTCTCTCGCTTGATCACTCCGCCCCGAACTCGCGCGCGCGACCCAACAAAGAACCCATCGAACGAGACGCTCTCGGTCTGGTTCGACTCGCCCTCGATCAGTTGTCAAAGTTGGGGGCTGTTTGGGGCAGTTCGTGGCGGATTCGAGCTCGAGCACAATGATCTTTGGGCATCGATACTTTGCAATGCCGAGGTATCACTCTCGTTCCATCTGATTTGTGATCTTTGTTGCTCCAGAAATTTGAAATGAATTATGCTTTAAATGAGTCGAACTTTTGATAATCAGTTGTCATGTTTGCTGTTCTTGTTGCTAATCGTTGTTCTTGTTTGGTGTTAATTATATGGAAATTGAGAATCCAGTATAAATTCAAAAGGTCCTCTGTTTCAATTTTTCTGTTTCGGTAAGGGCATGAACAGAAGGTTTGGCATTGTTCTGTTGCTAGAGATGACTTTATCTTGACTGTATAAGAAGTAGCAGCTTGAATCAGATTTAGTACATGATCTGCAGAAAGAAATAGCTTGTACTAACAAAAGCTTGAATCAGTTTCCTTTGGCTTGCAAGATTTTTGTAGCCCCAACTATGTACACTTTGCAATGTCAGCATCCCTCTTTTACGAATTTGGTTATTCCTCAACCATTTGGTTTATTGTATCATATTCCTTTCATAATGTTGTTTATAATGTTGTTGGTGAATGAAATTGTGTTTATAATGTTGTTGGTGAATGAAATTTTGTTTATAATGTTGTTGGTGAATGAAATTGTGTTTATAGTCTTCCTTTGTGTTAATAGATTCTGAATTGCATATTCTGCAGGATTGGTCTAGTCAGACTGCAAGCAGCATTCTGCAGGATTGGTCTGGTTGGGAATGAAGCTTGCCATGAATCCATATATCACTAAGCTTGTTGGGAAGGAGGCATATCTATAGTTAGATGATAGATTGTAGGAAATTATGAAATTTGTACCTGGATGGTGTATTACAATAACAATTTGTGTGACACCTTGTTCAGAATTGGATAATATGAATAATACATATTTTTCATGGCTTGTATTTGAGATCTATTCATGGCTTTTTTCTTACTTTTTGCAACACAATAACAAACAACAGTATATGAATAATACAGAAGGCATTATGATACAAAAGTTCTCTGAATTGTCAATATCTGATACACAAATTTATATATATATATATATATATATATATATATATATATATATATGTCAGTGACAACTGACACATGGACAAGCTTGCAAAAAATCACTGTTTCTCAGTGAGATATATTCAAGGCAAAATCTACAACTTTGTACACCAGTCTTCCTACACCTTAATCTGCAAAAGCAAGCAATCAAACGAATCAACTTCAGTACTTAGCAAGGAAAAGAAAAGAAAAAAAAACTGATCAATTGTAACAGTAAAACAGCCGGCAATTAACAGGAAATTTTAATATAACAAGTTTATTGAATTCACCTGTAGATGAACTATCCTCTTCCACATTAGTAGAACTTGAATCCCCATCTTTACTAGTAGCAAGTCTACATAAATAAGTAAAAACACGGTGACATATCAAAAAAAACTTAACCACAAAAAAATCAAACACAATTAAGTAAATTACGTATAAATTCTTACTTTCCAATAAGTGTTGGACAATTTCTTTTGTCATGTGACTGACCATATAATCCACATCCATGACATTTTCTACCTTGCCCATCTTTTGCCTTAACTTTCGTCTTCTCTTTTCCTTTCTGCAACCTTCTCCCACACCCTTTTGCTCTAACTTCATCTGGTTCATTAAAAACATGCTCAATAGTAGGTGTCTTAGTCTCTAAAGCTACTGCACTATGTCCACTTTCATTCAATGATTTAAAATTCTCAAAGAAAGCATCCAACGAATCCATTAGGAGCTGGCTAGCCTCAACACTAACAATTGCCTTGTCAATTGCATCTGTAGCATACTGGAACAATTTAGTCCTCCTTGCAAGTAAAGCTTTGGTATCTTTTATCTCTTCTCCATCAGAATCTAACACCACACTCTGTCTTGCTTCCTTTGTCCATCTCTTCAAGATGTACTTCATAGGCAATTTATCAACATCTTGGATCTTAATCAAATATGCCAAAACATGTCGACAAGGGAGCCCTTCACTCTCCCACTTTCTACAGCTGCATGATACAAAATCAGATGCTTTTTCATAAGTGAGTTCACGAGACTTGGAAGTATCAATGTTCTTTCTCACTGCTTTGTACACATAATGAGTCTCATTTTCTGTTACAAATTCAAGTTTATATTTGAAGCTCTCCTTCAACTGTTCTTGAACTTCATAAAAGCACTTCCGTGTGTAAATCTTGGCCATATGATCTTCTATTTCAAGGGACATGACAGTTTTTGCCTTCTCTTCAATATTAAAATGATCCTCCTCTAACTCATGGTGGCGTTGGTGAAGAAGTCCCCTCTTAAACTGAACCATAAATTCCACCAAAGAATTCGAAGGAGAAACAAATTTCTTGAAGAAAGAATGCTGACTCTCTGCTCTTTGACTACTTGACATTCCAGCTGAGAAATGATGATTAACATGTGCTGGTATCCATGACAACCGGATTTCATATATGGATTCCAACCACTTGTTATCACTCAATCCACTCTTCTGAACAATTTCAGTCCATCTTGAGTCGAACTCATCTCCACTACTTGAATTCCAGATGCAACTATGAAAGTCTGGGTATTGATCCCGATATTTAACCGCATCCAGCTTCTCTGAAAATTTATTGAGAATGTGCCAACTGCAATATCTGTGAAAAGTTAGTGGAAGTGCTTCCGAGATAGCTTTAGTCATAGCAGGATCTTGGTCGGTAATGATCATTTTAGGGGCATTTTTCGGGGCATTTCCAGACATGGCATTGAGAAATTCCTTGAATAACCAAACAAAAGAATCAGCTTTCTCATCATTCAAGAATGCACAAGCAAATATGATAGTCTGTCCATGATTATTAACACCAGTCAATGGTGCAAAAATTATTCCATATCGATTAGTGTTGTATGTAGTATCAAAGATAACTACATCCCCATAAAAGCTGTAAGCTCGTCTTGAGATTGAGTCTGCCCAAAAACACCGTGTTACTTTGTTTTCCTCATTTGATTCCATTTTGTAGACAAAAGAAGGATCTTTTTCTTTTTTGTTTTGGAAATGCATGTTTAGTAGATCTCCATCATGCCCCTTCTTCTCTTTACGAATATCTCTTCCATAATTATAAAGATCACGTTGTGTACAACCGATATTTTCAATGCCACCTGCTTGAACACTAAAGAATTCGAACTGTTTATGTTTCTTCACATTTACCAAGCTTAACTGCTCTGATAAAACTTTATTCACTTTGGAAACACCACGATGAGACTTCAAAAACTGTACTCTAGATGGGGTTGTTAAAGGATGGTTGTGAGCTTCGACAAAAACAGAGACTGCATATCCTCCACTTTTCTTCCTCACAGCTGCAATTCTCGCTTTACACCCCACTTTTGGTAATCCTCTCTTACGCTTTTCTCCCTCAATCTTGGAATCTCCTTGCTTATAACAAACATATTCCTTCCTCGCAAGTGTAGTACCATCCTTGCTCATCGCACTAGAATGACTTCTAATACTAAATCCTGCTTCTTTTGCATATCTATTGTAGAAAGCAAAAACATCATCCATTGTTTCAAACTCTTGTTCTAATTTAGGAACCATCTCATGCTTCACTTGAGGAATAAAAATTTGATCATCATCTGTCTCCAACCACTCCATCACTGCTTTCAACAATTCAAAGCTGAAATCTACAAAAAATAAGAAGAAAAGTTCGACAAAGATGAAATTATAATTAGCAACAAGAACAGCAAACAAGAACAGCAACAAGAACAGCAAACATGACAACTGATTATCAAAAGTTCGACTCATTTAAAGCATAATTCATTTCAAATTTCTGGAGCGACAAAGATCACAAATCAGATGGAACGAGAGTGATACCTCGGCATTGCAAAGTATCGATGCCCAAAGATCATTGTGCTCGAGCTCGAATCCGCCACGAACTGCCCCAATCAGCCCCCAACTTTGACAACTGATCGAGGGCGAGTCGAACCAGACCGAGGGCGTCTCGTTCGATGGGTTCTTTGTTGGGTCGCGCGCGCGAGTTCGGGGCGGAGTGATCGAGCGAGAGAAGGAGAGCTTGGGGTGGTGGAGACGGCGGTGAGCGTGAGGCAGAGAGGTCGAGGGCGAGTCAAACCAGATCGAGGGCATCTCGTTCGATGGGTTCTTGTTTGGTCGCGCGCGCGAGTTCGGGGCGGAGTGATCGAGCGAGAGAAGGAGAGCTTGGGGTGGTGGAGACGGCGGCGGGCGTGAGGCGGCAGAGAGGAGATCGAGAGAGAAGGAGAGGAGATCGAGAGAGAGCGAGAGAAGGACTGAGATTTTGTATCGACTGAGATTAGATCGACTCCGTCCATTTTGATTAAATGGAATGGACGGCTGAAATCACTCTCGTCCGTGGAATAAGTAAAGTGCGGATATCCGCTTTGGAACCGTTCTGTATATATATATATATATATATATATATATATATATATATATATATATATATAAACTCTAATTAATTAATTAAATTTACAAATCATTTAATATTCTATCTACAGTTAACGTACAATTAATTAATATATAACAAATTAATAATTAACACACACACATATATATATACATGCATATATATAATAATTACTAATTATATAACAATATTATATATATATATATATATCAATTAACATCAATCATAATCAAAATATTACTTAATTCATACTATACATATGCATGAACACAATATTATAATCAAATTATATATATATATATATATATATATATATATATATATAACAACTTCATATATTATCAAATTCAAATCGATCAACTCAATCACACTCAAAATCCAATAATTCAACTCAAGTTAAAACTCAAAATCAATATATAACTCAAATAAAACTCTTAAATCAACCTAAAAACAAGATATATACATATATACGTACCTATATATAGCGTCACAAACTAATTTCAGACAGATTTCGACAACACCCAACAATTTCGCCAACCCCCAAACTTTTTCTCCCGTTTTTTTTCACATGACCTACTGTCTAGATTTGGAAATATAAGGACTTTAAGCCGACGAAATTATATATGTCGTCGGCTAAACTTTAAAAATTTCGTCGGCTATAGTTTACAGACTATAGCCGACGAAAAAAATATTTTGGCCGATGAAAAAACATTTCGTTGGCTAAAAGTCCACTTTAGCTGACGAAAAATTAACTTAATATCATCGGCTAAAATAGACTTTAGCCGATGAAACAAAAATTCGTCGGCCTGTTAATTTTGTTTTCGTCGGCTATAACAGTTATTCTAGTAGTGCATGTAGATATGACTGCGTTCTCTTTTGGGGTAAAGATCAAGAAGAGAATGACCTTGATGGCCTTGACGCATGTCTGGTATGTCAGAGTGATAAGTATGAGCTGACTCCTGCAAGCAATAGGAAACCTGTGAAGGTATTTCAGTATTTTCCGTTAAGGGATAGGCTGGAGCGGTTGTACATGTCATCACACACTGCCAAAGCTATGAGATGGCATGCTGATAGGGAATTACATGACGAAGATACCCTTATACACCCTGCAGACGGGGAGGCTTGGAAGCAAATAGACCATGAGTTTCCTCATTTTTCGTCAGAGGTCTGAAATGTGAGGCTCGGGCTTTTATCCGACGGGTTCAATCCTTTTGGCAACATAAGTCTTCAATACAGTGTATGGCCAGTGATTTTGGTACCATAAAGATGGGCACTCCTCCAAAGTACATGTATTACAGATGGGTCTAATAAACAAGACCCATCTGTAAGTTAGTTTAAGTGTTCATTTTTAAACGTACTTGTGTTTGCTTAAATTTAATTGATTTGCATTTGTTTATGAAAATGTGTTTTGTTTTTATTTTGGGTGTTGTTGGCTATTGTGGGAATAAAAATCTAGTTTTTTTTTCTTCAGAAAAATTAACTTTTGCAGACGATATGCACACTTAAGCCGACGAAATATACATTTGTTTTTCCAGGAACAGCAACTTTAGCCGACGACAATAACAATTCTCGTCGGCTAAAGACATCTTTAGCCGACGAAATAATTTAACGTCGTCGGCTAAAGATGAAACTATAGCCGACGAAATATTTTAATTGTGTTGGCTTAGGTCAACCATTTTTACCCGCCGTGGCAGTTTTGTCCGAAATTTCGTCGGTAAAAGTATATCAACTCGTCGGCTAAAGTTTAAACTTTAAGTCGACAAGGAGTAAGTTGTCGGCTAAAGTATGGACTTTAGCTGACGAAAGTTCATAAATTCGTCAAGTGATTTTGGTACCATACAACCTTCCTCCATGGATGTGCATGAAGCAGGAATACAATATTTGAGTTTGTTGATTCTAGGGCCCGGTTATCCATAGAAATGTCTCGATGTGTATTTGAGACCCTTGATTGAAGAGCTTAAGTTTTTTTAGGACGTTGGTCATCCCACTTATGACAAGTACATGCATGAGATGTTCCAAATGCATGCCCTGGTTGTTGGTACCATCAGTGATTTTCCTGCCCGTGGGATGTTGTCGGGCAACGTTGTTAGGGGATACAAGGCTTGTATAGAGTGCGTTAGCGATGAAGGGAGCAGTAATCATTGCAAAAAGCTATGCAGATTGGGTCACCGTACTCTCCTTCCGTATGATCACGAATATCCGTTTGATGACAAGGCATTTGATGGGACAGTAGAAAACGGTGTGCCTCCTAGAAGATGGACGGGGGAAGAAATTTTAGCAATGCTTAATGAGTATGATTTTGGGCAGCTCAGCAATCATCCCAATATTATGGCGGCAATATCTGACAGACCGGACAAGTATAAATTTTGGACACATAAGAGCATATTCTGGGAACTCCCATACTGGAGTAAGTTGTTGATCAGACACTACCTAAATGTGATGCACATAGAAAAGAATGTGTGCGACAATGTGGTGAGAACAGTGCTGAACTTGGAGGGGAAGACGAAAGACGGTTCGAAGGCACACATTGATCTTAAAAAAATGGATATACGAAGACATATGTGGGTGAAAGAAGAGAAGAAAAAATGCCTTACTCTCCTTACACTGTAAAGCTTAACCAGAAGAACATAATATTCAGGTTGATGAGTTCTATGATGTATCCTTCAAGCTATGCAGGAAATATAGCCCGGTGTGTAATCTTTCGGGACAATAAGATGTATGGGTTAAAGAGTCATGACTGTCATATTCTGCTACAACATCTTTTCCTTGTTTTCAATCGACCGTTTCTTCCCCGTTAGGTGGTGGAGCTGTTAGTAACGTTGTCAAGATTCTTCCTGAAGTTATGCGCACGTGAATTGACAAAATCTGACCTCTGACAAATGTAAGAGGACATTATTTATATCATGTGTAAGTTTGAGAGGATATTTTCTTCAAATTTTTTTGACATCATGTCTCACCTGATGATCCATCTTCCCGAGCAATTGTTTCTTACCGGTCCAGTACACTATATTTGGATGTATCCCATGGAAAGATATGTTTTTTACACCTGAATTTTTTATTATACATGTTCAATATATAATCATAATACTTTACAACAATTTATTTATTGGCAACTTGGAGACTACAAAGCTTATGTCCGAAGCCATGTTCCGGATCGACACTGCGGATCTCAGGGTTGGAGCGAGGATCATGGGCACAGTATTCCCACCGCGAGGAAACAATTTCTACTGTCAGGGTCTAGGAAATGGCGAGGGTACTGAAGACCACTCCAGGATTTCAAAAAAAGGCAGTCTCGACCAACAGCAGGACGACTCAGCTATAAGCGGAAGTTCAGATACTACGGGAACTGCAAGCTGCCCAGACAGCCTATACTGTCGCTTTACAGAAGTATAATGCAGCAGTATATGCTATCCAGCAGACACAGCAGCAGCAGATGTGCCAATACATGCAAGAGTTTTCAGCAGTCCAGCTTCAGGGACTTCCGGCTCCGCCCATGCCTACGCATATATCCCTACCTCAACCGCCACAACCTTTTCCTGACGCGGATATAAATTTAGATGATATAGATTTTATATAGTTAAATAATTATATAGTTTTATATATTTATGAACAATTTATAAATATTTTAATGAAAAACGTGTTGTCACTGTTGATGGTGTTATTGGTTATATAAAATTGTTTGTGTAATTTGCAGGTTGCTTGGAATGGTAATTTAGAAATTTCGGAGTTTTTTTGTTACTAGAATGGACTTATATCTAAGGAAATTTATCATAATTCGTCGGCTATAGTATTTTTTTTTTCAACGTTTGGCCAACGAGATAAGCCACATTTCATCGGCTATAAAAGTGTTAAGCCAATGAAATGTACTATAATTCATCGGCTTAATTATTTATTTTTTTTTCAATCTATAGCCGATGAATTATAGTACATTTTGTTAGCTACGACAGTATGTTTTTAATTTTTTTTATTAAATACTTTAGCCGACAAATATATTAAATATTTCGTCGGCCAAAGTCGCAGGTTATGGTCGACTAAACATTATTTCGTCGGCTTTAGTCTTACTTTAGCCAACAAAAAATATAAAAACAAATCGTCAATTAAGTGTAAAACTATAGCCGACGACCATTTATTTCGTCAGCTAAAGTTATAGCCGACGAGTCTTTGCCGACGACAACTCGTCGGCTAAGTGCTTAGCCAACGAATTTGGCTAACAGGTCGACAAAAATTTTTGTCGGCCAAACTACTGATCTTGGTAGTGTGACCATTTGCATAAAAAAAATAAAAGTCAAACTCTATTTCAATGAAATCAAGACTTGGAAACCCAATTAGTAGTGTCTTAATACATAAATCTTCAATAAAACCATATTAAAATAGTAGATCAGTGCTTGGCGTGGTGATGCTACAGATATGTGGTGATGCTCAAAGGAGGAGTCGTTTGCGATCTCGGTCGGTGCAGCAAGCAGAGACGAGGATAAGGTTACCGGAGTAGGTGAAAGCGAGGGTGAGGTAACCGACAAGGATGTTCTGTCTGAGAGAGAGAGAGAGAGATGTTTTTTAGATCGTGACAGTGAGATTGAGAGAGGGAGTATTTGATATTTATCAAAGACAATATAGTCTTTGTGTTCAGATTTGTGCAAATGAGTAGGGGAAACAATTTCATTGGAATGAGCAATAAGCCCCTATTATTAGTACTAAATAGAAATTGATCCATTCTTTTTTCTTAAAAAATCATCATAATTCTTTAATTAATGAAATTATAGAATACTAATGGGAGGTTGTAGAGCTTGAACCCTAACTTACAATAAACATGTTGAGATATCAATCTCACATCTAGAATATGAGACCTTGTTGCGGGCTTATAAGGGTTTAGGCTACTCTCTCCATTATCAATTGATTTTGGAGTTGAACCCATATTATATTATTATGGTATCATAGCGGTTACCTACGTCCATGTGTGTTAACGTTACCGGCCAAACGCATTGTCGCATCCCGAAACCTTTACTAGCCTGAAATACTACAGTAATCGTCGTAATCCCGGTCTAATGAGTAATCAATACGTCGATCTGATGTATTGACCACACACTAGGCCGAAACTAAAATAAAACTAGAATCTACAATATTTTTTTTTTCTTTTCCACGAGTGAAAACAGAGTTTACAGCGGAAGTGCGGAAAATAGTGATAAATCATGGGTACACTTTGAAAACAAGTGACAACACATAAAACATTCCAAACACAAGGAAAACAGTAGAAAATCAACCAAGTGACACAAGACACAATGAACACTAATGGTCACCTTAAATAAACTCAAAGATATCATGCCCCAAACTCCCACCATGGTTGTCCCCTTTCAGTACACAATACCTGCATCCATGAACAATTGTAGGGGTAAAAACTCTTCCTCGCTAACCCAGATAGGCCGAAACCCAACCGCACTAGGGTTTGAAAACCCTAAAAGTGGGATATATAAAAAGGGTGGCGCCAAGTGTGTAAAATCCAAAGAGATAAATCAAAGAGAAATTACACTCATGGAAAAACTCGACAATAAAACTCATCTCAAATCATGAGGAAAATAATCATATATATGTATGTATGTACGTATGTGCATACTAAACTAAAATAAATATGCATGTGACACCTGCAGTATTTTCTCTAGATCTAGGTGGCTGAGTCCCGAGTTTGTCTTTACAGTAAACCGTGGCCAACTACCTATGCGTTCGAAAGCGAATAATAGCGAGAGTGTCCATTTACATCAAATGCCCAACTGATCACTCATAATAGGACACCACACTTACGACTCACTTAATTTTGTACGAGACAAGCATAAGCGGAAAAAATATAAACATGGCATAGCCCCTTCAGAGATTCACTGTCATCCACACCGTGGGAAACAAAGTCTAAATACTAGGTCCGTCACTCTCAGACCAAGCACCAAAAATCAGGACAACGGTACTACTTTTCGATCCAGAACACACACACACACACACACACACACACCAATACGAGTAAAAGCGTATGGTAAAACAGTAAATCCTACAGCTCATACTTTTATAAATAAAAAGTCACTAACCCGGAAAGGTTACGGCTAACCCATTGGGTGTGCTCCCGGTACCTGGAAATGCCGACTCCATAGCAAGCTCCAATGTCGGGCTCCTCAAAAGGTCTACGTTCTCGAGTCGTACTCCAAGTTCTTCAATAACTATATAGCCGATCCGTTAAAACAAGTCTCTAAAAATATCATTGACTTCGACCATTTTCTTGGTTTGACCAATCCTTGACCAACCTTTCCTGAGTTGACCAAGAATTTAGTTGACCAAGAATTTGACCATTGACTAAGGGTTGATCAATTAACGCTCTTTCAACGTGTTCGACTTAACTTCTGGTTAAACGATCGAGTCATTTTACTTTACTTCCTATTAAACGTTAAACACTTAGGCATCGCTTAATGTTTCGTAAACTACTAAGGGCATCTAAATTAACGTTTGACAATCTGTTTAAGTAATCATCGATTTCGTTTAAGCAAAGTGTTATGTTTTTCATTAACTCGAACATAACGAAACACGTTAATTCCGAATCTTCGAAAACTACTATGTGCACCCAAGAGGGTTTCCTTAATTGAAAATCTTTCCTAAAATAGAAAGTTTACAAATATAGTAAGTTTTCATTTTTACTTCATTTAACCGGTTAACCCTTATTGACTTTTCTTTTCACCAGTCAACTTTCTAAAAATGGAAACTTCCCAAAATGATAAGTTTCTTAAAATTGTAAGTTTTCTCAAATCGACGTTTCCATATGACTCAATGGAAAAAAATACGTTTTTAAAAGAGTCGAAGACTACCTCATCGGCATCTGTCGGATTCTGTTAACTTGCTGGAATCTCTGCTGGATTCCAGTCCACTTGTCGGAAATTCGCCATAGCTTCCTTGTTTTCTCGATTCACCAAGTTCTCGACATGCCAAGATCACAACAACATTAAACCTTACCTTCAATATGCTCCACTGATGTAACAACCTGAAATTTATATATACATATATATATATTTACCTATTTATTTATTTGTTTTGTATATTGCTTATATGTGTTTACTTATATATATATTATATATTTACATATGCTGAAATAAATTTAGTTGTTTTATTTTATTTTATTTCTGGGTTAAGTAGCTGGCCCAACACCATGATCCAATACTCCTTAGCCCAAACCTGAGTCCAAGTGTAGAAAAAAAAAAGAGAAGAACAGAGTTGTCGTAGAATAGAGAACGACACGCCAGGACTTCATCTTCGTCTTCTATTTCTTCTCCTTGATTCTGCTTCTTCTCCTTCAACTGCTGCTTCTCTCCTCCACCTTCTTCACTGCCCTAGAAAAACCCAGAACCTTCTTAAGGAATCTTAATCAATTGCAAACCGACCTTATGAAGCAAGAGCTGTCGAATTCTCAGAGGTCAAGATTCCAGATGGATAGGAATGAGATTGGAGTATCCAATTTTACTTCCTCAGGTTTTTTCTTGGACTCCACGTTCTTCCCTCTCCCTAGAGCCTATAAATATAGATGAATTTCTATGTTTTCTTCATTGTTCTTCCTAGGCTGTTAAACACTCGAAGAGAGAGAGAGAGAGAGAGAGAGAGCGAGAGAGAGAGAGAGAGAAAGAGAGAGAGAGAGAGATGGAAGAGATGAATCGATGTTGTAGGAGATTGGTAACTCAAGTTCGATTCTATTTATGGTCTGATCAATTGGTCATATTAGTCATGTTTATATGTTCTTAGTTTGTTTGTAATCAGAAGTTCTTATTTTGGTGTTATAGTTTCATTGATTTGAGTAATTGTTAGAATCTCATGTTTTAGGCACTTTTGTTCAACCTAAGATTTTCGTCAGCATTTTTCTCTCTTCTGTGTTTGAACTTTAAAAAATCACAAGTAATTGTAGAAAATTCCTTTTATGGGATTCCAGTTCTTGATTAATCTTGAGGTTGTCCCTTACAAATGTCATGAAGACACCAAAGTCAAATTCCTAGCCAAACTATATCGTTTTTAGCCAAAAATATTTCTGGTCAGAATTTTCAGTAAGTTTTCTTCTCTACTGTATCTGAATTTCAAAAAAATCATAGTTAATTGTAGATATATCTTTTTGCTGCGATTCCAATTTTCAAATGTTCATTAGGATTTTTACTTCAAATATTATGAAGAAACCAACTTCAAATTATTAGCTGAATCCTACTGTTTTTAGCCGAAATACTCTGCTGGTCAGAAACTCAATAAGTCAGTTTTCTGGTTTTGCTCCTTAGTTTTCAATCTTAGTGTATGTTATTGATTCTTGCTTGTTTTGGTATGTAAATATATATATATATATATATATATATATATATATGATTATAAGGTATATATTTGTGTCATTAATTTCTTGTTGAGGGTAGAGATCAAGTGTAAGGAATGCATGCTCAAAGCTAGAAAGTTACATGTTGTCTTTTAATTGCTGATGTTTGTAGTAACCTGTTTCAGCTGATGTTGTCATTGTATGTTTACATCTTTTCTTCTATTAGACACATTGTTTTGCATATGTTCAGCTGTTAGAAGATTTGTATCATGTAAAGCTTCTGTTTTGCATTTAAAAACAAAGTTTAGGCACTTTGCTGAAACTTTGCAGAAAATCTTAAAACTGTGGCTGAAGTTTGAAAAATCATAACTATTTCAAGAAAAATCGTTTTAAAGTGATTCCAACTCTCCGAGTTTCCTTGCTGTGTCTAGTTTATTTCTTTAGAAGGCCATTATGTCAAATTCCTTATGTATTTATACAGTATTTGCTGTTAAGGTGACTGGTGAAGAAAACTAGTTTACAATTTTTGTGTTTGAATGAAAAGGTGTTTTGGTAGCTATTTTATCTTATGTTTTAATGTCTTAGCTGAGTCCTTGCTTATGTTATGATTGAAATAGAATTAGTATATGAGTATTTAACTAATACTTGTATCTTTGATTTAGGAACTTGCTCCAAGTGATCGGTAAAGGTAGGGGGATATGGGGAACCTCTAATTATTGTATTGTGTGCATATCTGTGTCTTGACATGTTTGTATTGGAATGGTTGAGTATTTGATGGTATTCATGTTTAAAGTATATGTTATAGTTTGATGCATATGTTATTCATTTATGACAATTGGAGGATAAGGGTGACGAATGAAATATGAATTGATCTTTTGCGTAGTTGAGTCCATTACCTCAGCAGAAACCATGTACCCATGTATGCCCGTGGTTATTGCGCAATTAAACATATGAATGATAAGGGTAATTCGGGGCTGGAGAAAGGGGAATGGACAAGATAACTAGCAAATGAAGATTAGAGATGGATCACATAGTTGAGTACGCTGAGTCACCTTCTTGGTAAAATACGTGGTATGGGACATATAGGCTCAGTTTATTATTCTATGTGAATCTGGAGTAGAATGTGCATTCATATGCATATCATTTATTGATTGTTTGATTGTCTTTTGTTTTGAGAGGATTAGCCCCTACTGAGCCGCAGGTTGAGCTCATCCATTTACAGTCTTGCAGGTTATGAAACAAGAGAAGCAAGAGAGTTAGTGATTGAAGTCATTAGAGTTAGTTGAAATTCTCTATGTGTAAGAGTATCTTTAGGGAGAAGGTTCTCTTATGTAAATTTTGATTTGAGATTCTTGTGTAGTAAAGAATAAAATTCCAGTTTAGTATTTAGTTGTTCTTTTTTCCAATTTCTTTCATATTCTGAATATGGAAATCTTATTTCATATTTGGAATATGAGTTGCATCTCGAAAAAAAATTATTTCTCAAAATTCCGGATGTGACAAGTTTTCATATTCTGAATATGAGTTGCATCTCGAAAAAAAATTTATTTCTCAAAATTCGGGATGTGACAACTGAGTCATCAACTCGTCGTGCAGATATCCAGAACAATGGATTATCTTCTGATAACCATCACAACAACAACACAGACACAAAAGCCGAGAACTCTCACTTGTGGCTGCCATAACTCGATCCAGAGGCTCATTCATGCTGCAAGTCGACCTCACTGCTATGATCAATGACTTTGCCAGCTGCCTCCAAGATCCTTCCAAACGTCACCTAGTCTCCCATGACTTGCAAGAACTCCAAGAATAGGTAGCCGGAGCAAGGAACCCGAAACCCAGAAAACAGTAGAACACAAAATTAGGGCTTCTCGATTAGGGCCTCAAATCAAACAAGTAGGCACCTAGAAAGGAAGAAGGAGAAGAGAGAAGAAGAAATGTACCGGTTACGTGCCACCTCGTCGCTTGAACGGTGAGCTCTCGCCGAAAAACAGCTCGCTCTCCTCTTCCTCCGATCTGCCTCTATAGTGGGAGCATGATGGATTTTCAGGCTAGGCTAGGTGGAATGGAAGAAGAGGAAGTGATTGGTGGTGGTGCGCCGTCGAGTGGTGGCCAGACGGCGGAGATACCAACTGGAGATGGCAGAGAGTGAAACGGAGCTCGGGAGAAGAGAGAGGGAGAGTTGACCTGAAATGGGATCTTTGACTTTGGTCAAAGTTTCACCTTTTTTATACTGAAATGGACGATCTAGATTAAATCTTGAAAAAGATCCAACGTTCCAGATTTAAAGAAGGTAAAAATAAATTAGTTAAATTGTAAAAGCTATTTACAGGAATGGTAATTAAAAACCATAAACTTCGAAAATTTATAGAAAATAGACAGAAGCTCCGAAAAATATTCTGAAAAATATTCCGAAAATACTAGGAGACTCGTGTTGACACGTACTATGACATTGAGAGTCCTTAAATGAGGAATTTGAAGGGTTTAGTAAAACTTGATAATGAACGTGGTCGTTCACTTGTGAAGTTACCGAACGCGACTTAAACCTCAATAAATCGTCGTAAATCACGGTACAAACATACGGGGTCTCTCAGACACTCCACGTCATCCCTAGGTGTTGTCCACTTGTTAGACTTGAAGATTCGCCACAAGTATGAAGGCGTGTTGAGATATCAATTACATTCCACATCGGGAATATGAGACATTATCTGTAGGCTTATAAGAGTTTGAGCTATTCTCTCTATTGCCAATTGGTTTTAAAGATGAATCCAAGACTATTTTATCAAAACATGCATACTTAAAAAAATCTTAAAATAACAAAAGGAGCCTACAAAAATCTATATTCTAGCAATTAGCACCAATTAGCCAAATTTCGGTTTTACAAATATATATAATGATGATCGAAAATGCATTAGCAAGTTTGCGCACCACGTCAAATGACAACGCCGCAGCGCTAGACATCTGGAGTTTGAAGAAGTTAAAACTTAAAACTGCTTTGCAATTGGAGAAATTATTTTGTGTTCCGGGAACATTGCTGAGTGGTGGTCCGTGTCCAATTAGATAACGACACGCGTACAATAAGATGTTGGGACATTAACTCCGTGACTCCATCCAATTATTCTTTCTTCTGATTAAAAAAAGGAACAAGTTTCTTTGTCTTCAGTTCGATGGCCGTAAATTCCAGAGCACTTTAATTCAAATTTCTCATCCATTTTAGTACAGTGGATCCTCTCCATCCGTTTAGCAATTCAGAACTGCAAGTACAGATTGGAATGATGATATATATAAAAGGCGATGGATCTGATGATCAAGCCATCTTCGACCTTATTGCAATCTTTAAGAGCAAAGATGATTTATCTTACTGTAAAAGGCAGCCTGATTGTTATTTCCGTTAACAGCGTTTTCATAGACGTTAATTAATGTGAGTGATGTGTCAAAAATACCCACACGTCATGAATTTATTGGACAAGGATAACCACTTAGCAATGTTTCCGGAACACAAAATAATTTCTCCACGAAAGTGTGAGGTCTAAACTGGTTGCAGTATCTGAGTTACACATTCAAGACTATCTCAGTCACGAGAATGGTGATGTTTTAGGTAACATCATCAGCTTCTAAACCATATAAATTCTGTAGCTACTAACTATTACATTTCCTCATTTTCGAACTGCAAATGTAGTTGCTCATAGTCATAGATTAGTAAGGATGTTTAGAACATATGACAAGCTGAATGCTTGATTTGGTTCCTGTTTTGTTCAACGATGTCCTAATTAAGCTACAATTGTAATTACATAAGTACACTGGTTTACGTACTAGTGTAAAACATGCTTATGCATAATAGTAAGTTAGTGAAAAATGTAACACTGTACTCTAACTTCAATTTACTCTACGCAACTGAAATAAGTTCTATGTACGAATTACGAAATATATATATAGTTGTGTGACGCAGTAGAAGTACGGAGGAGTAACCGGCGTTACACCCCAATAGATGAAAAGATCTTAAACGAAAAACATTATAGGATAAATCTGGAGTAAACCAGAAAATAAGAGAATAACTTTTAGGGTTTTTGATTAAAATTGATAAACCTGGAGTAAACCAGAAAATAAGAGAAGAACTCTTAAGGTTTTTGATTAAAATTGATAAACTGAATGTCAGCTACCCGTAAGGGTGCTTATATATAAGAAACAAAACCCTAAAGCGACTAACAACCAAGCCTAAAAGCCCAAGGAATGAATTAAAACCAAATTCGAATAGAACTAGAAAACATAAAATACCGAAAAACTAGTAAATTGTTGTTTTGAGGCTCAAGACGAACCGGGATGACTGAAAAAGCCCACACATCTTAATAGTCATTTGGATGCCGAATCTCAAATCTGCAACAAACTGGATTTTGACTTGCAACGATCGATTTGTTCTTCAATTTCTTACGCCATCCGTCCTACGTCAGTCTCCTCCACCTCCGAAGAACTCGACCCCGAGCTCTCAACAGGATACAGAGGTTTATCCTCATGGTACTTATAAATGTCAGCTACATTAAAGGTATTTGAAATGCCCATAGAAACAGGAAGCGGCATAACATAAGTATTATCATTAATCTTCTGCAATACCTTGAATAGACTATATTTCCTCGGCTTCAGCTTATTATAAGTACTAACAGGAAATCTTTTCTTCCTCAGAAACACCATAACATCATCACCCTCTTGAAACAATTTAACCCTACGATGTTTATCAACAGCAACTTTATTCCTTACATTGGTGGATTCCAGCTTAGCCTTAATCTCTTCCCGAACAGCTTGTACATCTCTGGTCATATTTTCTGCGGCAATGCTAACACCATGAACCCTTGGTAGCTTAATCAGATCTACCACATACTTAGGAATAGAAGTGTAAATCAAAGAAAAAAGGTGATTTTCCAGTAGCGCTATGCACAATACTATTATATGCAAACTCCACCTGGGATAATGCATTATCCCACTATTTCGGTCTGTCACTACACACACTTCTAATCATATTACCCAGACTTATGTTAGTAACCTCTGTCTACCTATCAGTTTGAGGACGTGATGTGCTACTCCTGTTCAAAGATGTTCCAAACATTCTCAACAAAGTAATTTAAAAATGGCTAGGGAACTTCGAATCCTTGTTAGAAGTAATAGTCTGTGGTACCCCATGTAAACACATAACCTCCCTGAAAAATAGTTTGGCTATGTTGGTTGCATTATAAGTCTTTCTACAAGCGATGAAGTGTGCCATCTTTGAGAACCTATCAACGACCACGAATACTGAATCCACTCCCTTTTGTCTTCGAGGTAATCCCAACACAAAGTCCATAGTCATATCTTGCCACATATTATCAGGAACATGTAAATGTAAATAAAGACCAATATTTTAGGATTGCCCCTTACATACCTGACAAGTGTATCACTTTCGAACGATGGCTGCTACATCCTTCTTGAGTTGTGGCCAAATCTAACGCTCTTGCAAACTGGAAATAGTCTTGTCTCGGCCCACATGGCCACTCATACCACCACCATGCAATTCTCGGATTAGCTTCCCTCTTAGTGACGAAACTAGAACACAAAGCTGGTTACCATTGAAAAGAAAGTCATCACTAAGATAAAAATCTAAAACTGTATGGTTCTCACTACACTTGGCCTAAATTTCCTTGAAGTCAGTGTCGTCCTCATACAACTCTTTGATAACATCAAACCCTACTATCTCAAGTGCCAAAGTAACCATCAAAGAGGCTATCCTACTTAATGCATCAACCACCCTGTTAAGCGACCCTTACTTATGCTGAATCACAAAAGGAAATTTCTGCAAGTAACTCACCCATCAAGCATGCATATTGTTTATAGTCTTCTAACTGTTAAGGAACTTTAGAGCTTGATGATCGGTGAATAGAACAAATTCCCTTGGAATGAGATAATGTTCCCATTGTTTTAAAGCCGTGAAAACAGCATAGAACTCCTGGTTATAAGTGCTCCACTTATGACGGGCTTCACTAAGTTTCTCACTAAAGAATGTCACAACTTTTATCTTGGGACAACACAGCTCCAACTCCTACTCCACTAGCATCACACTCAACTTCAAAATACCTTGTCAAAATTTGGCAATGCCAGTACTGGTGCAGTGCAAAGCTTCTCCTTGATCAGGACAAAGCTCTGTTCTTGCTCTTCTCCTAACTAAAACTTCCCTTAAGGCATTCTATGATAGATGCAGTAATGGTACTGAAATTCCGCATAAACCTTATGTAGAATGTGGCCAACCCATGGAAACTACGTACCTCAGAAGCTGTCTTGGGGGCGGGCCAGTCACGGAAGACAAAAATTTTCTCATCATCCACCTAAATTCCATCCTCTCCAACCACAAAACCCAAAAACAGTAGCTGGTTTTTACAGAAAGTATACTTCTTCAAGTTAACATACAACTTATTTTCTTGTAACACCTTCAAAACATGCTGTAAGTGCTGCAAATGTTCCTCCTTGGTTCTGCTGAATATCAAAATATCATCAAAATAAACCACTATAAAACTAGAAAAGGGACGCAAAACTTGAGTCATTAGTCTCATAAAAGTGCTGGGCGTGTTGCGTTTCCCAAAAGGCATCACCAACCACTCATATAGACCCTCCTTATTCTTGAATGTCGCCTTCCACTCGTCCTCAAGTTTGATTCAAATATGGTGGTAGCCACTACAAAGGTCTATCTTGGAGAACACCTAGAACATGCCAACTGATCAAGCATGTCTAGCCGAGGTATAGGAAATCTATACTTGGTGGTTATCTTATTTATTGCCCTGCTATCCACACACATATGTCACTGGTTTCCTTTCTTAGGGACAAGTAGTACTGGAACTGCATACAAACTCATACTTTCACGAATGAAACCTTTTTTCAACAAATCTTCAATCTGCCCTTTAAAATCTTATTCTCCTTGAGGCTCATACGGTAGTGAGGCAGTTTTGGTAAGTTTGCACCCGAAATGAATCAATCTGGTGTTGAATGTCCCGCATGGGTGGTAATTCATTAGGTAGTTCGTCTGAAATTAGCTATTCAAACTCCCCCAACAAGTTCTGTACTTCCGTAGGGATCTTCATGTTTTCCTTCTCTACACTCATTAGCCCCTTAATCACCATAGGACAAAATAATTATGACTCCTTAAATGCGTCTTCCATCTCACGTTCATTATTCGACAGAATCAGAAAATTTCCACCCTTCTTTTCTGCAGGCTTATCAAAGTGTACGACATGAGCCATCGTGATCTTATGCTCACCCTATATAAATAACATCACATTATCCCTGTCTCTATAAATAATGTCAAACAAGATATGACAAGCATCCATGTCTATAACATCACAAAGTACCTCTTCCTTATAATGCTTACCAATTGATATGGGCACTTTACATGTTCGGGTAACTTGAACCTAAAGAACAATGTTCAGCCAACCCCCAGTGAATATGGCATGGCATGAGTTTTTGTTGGTACTGCAAGTACTCCACCAACTTCTAGGTGACAAAGTTTTCACAATTTCATTGTCCACAATCAAGTTACATACTTTGTTGTTAACCGAACAATGTGATCTGAAAAGGTTCTTACGTTGTCCATCTTCTTTAGGGGATAGTAAAATTCTCTGTAACACAATATTTACCCTCTCTAGGGAATCTTCTATCGCAAACTCAGCTCTTTCATAGTCACCATAACCCTCTTCTTCCCCTTCTGCATCTTCACAACCTTCAGCAAGGGCCGTAACCGCTTTCCTAGGTTGAGTACACTAATTAGACCTATGACCAGGTTTAAAACATCTGTAGCAAGGTGCCCTTTGAACTGTTGCTCTTGTATTGCTGGAACCGCCTTCTTTGGGGAAAAGATTAGAAGTTTAGGCATTCCGGCTAGTAGTTTTTCCTTTATCACTTGACGAATTCAGCAAATTCGGAACTCCTTTGGGTAGGGAATCTTGAAAACGAGGAAAAAGCTCAGGTAGACTTCTCCATCAACTCGGCTTTCATGGCTAGGCTTGCAGCTTCACTGACAGTCCACACAGTTTGTAATCCAATCTTCTCTTGTATAGAAGATTTTAACTCGCTGATATAACGAGCAACCTTTTGTCCTTCAGACTCATTCAGATCATTACGCTCCGAAAGGCATAGAAAATCATCAGTATATTCCTGAACAGTCCTGTTTTCCTGAACACAATCAATGCACATCCGGTATAGAATCTGCTCATAATCCTCTGGTAGGGATCGCTCCATCATCTACTGTTTCATTCTCCGCCAAGTTTTGACGAGACCTTTTCTCTGTCTTTGTCTCTGCAATGCCATCTTATCCTACCAAACTGCAGCAGTGCTCTTAAGGCGGGCCGCCACTATCTTCACCTGCTTGTGTTCTGGAATCCCACTAACATCAATAAATTTGTCTACCTCAATCTGCCAATCCAGGATTTCTTCCACGTTCATCATCCGATTGAAGAAAGGAATATCAACCTTCATCCTGAAATCCTTATCATCTTGTCCAAGCTGATCACGTTCCATACTTTCCTCCTCAGAATCAGAATCAGAATTATTGTTGACATTGATTCCTCCACCATGCCACCTGAAACCCTCTGTTGTATAACCATTCTTCTGTCTCCACGTTTGTTGTTGTTGTTGTTGTTCCTCGCGCCTAACAACTCTCTATACTCGTTCCTTTGGTTGTTCAACTGCTCTGTCACCTGAGTACTCAAAGCAGTCAGGGTTGCGGTTAAAGCCGTAGTAACATCTTCTAGGTCTGCTCTGGTAATTGGTGCGTCACCCATAGCTAATCAAGGATAAGAGAGACAGGAAATGTCAGCTTTGATACCACTTGACGCAGTAGAAGTATGGAGGGCTAACCAGCGTTACACCTCAATAGATGGGGAGGGTAAGATAAATCTGGAGTAAACCAGAAAATAAGAGAAAAACTCTTAGGGATTTTGATTAAAATTGATAAACTGAATGTCAGCTACCCATAATGGGGCTTATATATATGAGAAACAAAACCCTAGGGCGATTAACAATCAAGCTTAAAAGCCCAAGAAATGAATTAAAACCAAATCTGAATAAAACTAGAAAACATAAAATACCGAAAATTAGTAAATTACTGTTTTGAGGCCCAAGACGAACCCGGATGGCCGAAAAAGCTCATACTTCCTAGCGAAGCGATGTGTTTGACTCGTCTCGCCGTTCCGCTTCCGGAAAGGTATAATATTAGCCATTTAGACGCCGAACGCCAAATTTGCAACAAACCGGATTTTGACTTGCAACGATCTATCTGTTCTTCAATTTCTTCCGCCATCCGTCCTATGTCATTGCGCCCACCATTTATATACTTCCAAATGTTAGCTTACTCGTCATTAGTGATTGCCTAGCTTTTAGTCCCCTCAATTTTACGTACACAACCTCGAGTCTACCTTCGATTATGGGATGCTATTTTGAAGAAACTGTAACCCATTTACTGAAAGACCAGCAGGCAGTATATATATGAATGTCTGGGAAACAGTATATATACTTTCTTATGGTTCCGTACAATAGACATAGTCTCCTCATAGTTAAATATGAAGATCCACGTACATGATCGATATTGACGAATTGTGCCTAATTTGCTGCACCGGCATACGAAGACAGATTATCTGCGGGTCTGTCATCACCTGAGTAACAAAAGAGATGATAATTCACACTTAAAGATGCTACGAATCAAACAAACCAGACCTAATTAATTGATGAGCAGGGAGTAGGTGCTTGTTCTTCATAAGTTTCTGTTTGGCGCCTATTATGTTGGATTGCTTAATTTCTTCCTTCCTAATTGTTGTGAGAATCTAAGGATGTTTTGTATAGATCATCATACATACGTCTGCGTTTGGCTACAATCATGACTTCACTTTCATCTTTAATAGCTCATAAATACTTTATGTTTCCATAAACAACTAGTATCAACTACCAATTTCAGTCGACCTCGTATATACTATATAAGGGTTGCAGAAAGCATAAATTAGATAAGGATTTAACACCAGGAGTACCATATCGAGTGTGGGGGACCGTTTTAATGATGAGACATGGGCGATCTATGGTGGATTTCTATGATGCTGGCGATTTCACCTGCTCCATGATTGTCTCTGCTGCAACATTACTATAAATATGCCCTATACATTTCAGCAAATGCACACCCAAGTCTGTTTGTTATCCACCAATTTATATGCAAATTATATATAATGATGAACACAGTCGTTATTATTTCGATCTTGATTTCAGTTATTACATCTCAAGGAATTTTCACTTCGTCTGTTTCGGTTGAAGCAAGACAGTTAGTCGCTGGTAATCTAGCTAGTGCCATTTCCCCTAGCCTCTTCAATATTGAGTTTTACTGTTTATCTAATCTACGTGTTGGTAGGTAAAAAAGTTTGATTTGTAATGTTGCCTAGCTAACTTTCTATCATTTTCTTTTTTTAACTGAAGGTATTAAAAATGCAGTTCGCAGTTCTTCGGAGCATCGGATATGTTCTTTGCTTGGAAGAGTCGACAGTTGCAATAAGTTGTTTATGAAAACTACTACTGATAGTAGCGGATATACCACAAAGTCACCACCACCTCCGCCCAAAGTAGCACCAACACCTCATCCAGCATCTGTAGTGACTGATCATCTATTTCAGAAACCTCCTCCGAGTACTCCATGCTCAACTTCAGCTTGAAGAGTTGAAGAACGCGCAGCTAGCAATGGATATGTATTGGTATTAAATGTGGACTCGGTATTGCCTAGTTTCGCATACGTTTCGTAATGAAAATAATGACCTTCTGCCAGTGTTCAAAAAAACGCTAGGCGCTAGTCGGGCGGTCAACCACCTTCTAGCGCCCAGAGCGTCTAGGCGGGGCCTAGGCAGTTTTACCTTTTTTAAAAATATATATATATTTATAATATAATTTTAATTTTATATAATACTCAAATAGACATTTACCAACAACCAAATTGATCCATCAACAATCAAATAATAATACAAGAGCTTCCAAACAACTCTAAAACGAAAACTTATCATAAAAACATACATATAAACTCAAACATGCAAAGACAATCAAGTACTACTACCACAAAATAAAAGTGTCTAGCATATATTACAATAAAAGTGTCTAGTATATATTACAACATATATAATCGGGCTGGGTCCCCAGTGCAACATATATATTTTTCTTTACCAAATACATATGCAGCTGAATATAATGGACAGAAAACGTACCTGGGAAGAATTGCTGATAGCACGGCGGGGCCTAGGCGGTTTTTTACAAAAACGGGTCGGCCTGCCACCTTCCAGCGCCTAGGCGGCCGCCTAGGCCGATTTTTCGAACAGAGCCTTCTGCAAGGTTTCTTCTGCATCCTTTGTAATATATCTCGATCAACTGCAACTCCGATCAAAGAACATGTACATTCAACTTTCAATTTCAGTGTGTTTAATTCATTGTATAACTCTGCAGCCATGCACGTACGTGCGCACCTTAATTTGATATACATACAGTAGCTATACAATTAGCTTCCCTATTGCTAGTATATATATCGATCTCTCTCTTAATTTGAATATTCTATTTGGGTCATAGCAAAACCAGTAATAGGCGAATTGATTGGCAACATAGGAATAGTAGAGAAGATCAACTTAACGGAGAAACAACGTCTCTTGGATTGGATCGATGAGGATGATCCCTGATTATCAACGCCCTGCTTGTCTATCACCACACACTCCAGCTCCAGTCCCGGCCATTTGATCTGAAAATAACATGTATATATATCCTCAAATAATGTTCATATCAAGGTCGACCTATACCCTTTTCTTTGCACTGAAAGTCAAGTCAGGCATGCACTAGTTAAAATAACCAGAGTATAAGTTGTTGGCCTATAGGCCGTTTTACTTTTACGGGTTTGTGAAGTCATGGAATACATACATCTTAAGAGAACCACAAATCAAAAACCTCTTAGATTTGTCGGTGAGTCCGATCCTCTAGCTACTGATCCAACATATATATAGTCTATATATCCACTGTTCGAGCTTATTGCTTTCTACATAGCGTTCTTCTAGTCCGATAGTTAGAGCTATTAGGGGTGGGAATTTGGACCCGAAATCCTGATCCCGAACCCGTCCATCCCGTACCGATACCGAACGGGACGGGACAAAAATTTCAATACGACGTCCCGATACCGAACCCGATCCCGAATTTCTTAAATGGGTCGGGATCGGTATAGGCTCTATCCGTCCCGATCCCGAACCCGTCCCGAATTTTTAGTAGAAATGTAGCTATTTAGAACTAAAAATTGCATATTTTCAGGATCGGGATCGGGATTGGTCCCGACATGTCCCGAATCCCGACCCGTCCCGTACCGAATTTCGAGATCGGGATCGGTATTGGGATTACTATATTAACTTCGGGATCGGGATAGGTCGAATCCCGACCCGTCCCGTACCGATCCCAGCCCTAAGAGCTATAATATCCTAATA
Source organism: Comarum palustre (assembly GCA_951800085.1). Taxonomy (NCBI): domain Eukaryota; kingdom Viridiplantae; phylum Streptophyta; class Magnoliopsida; order Rosales; family Rosaceae; genus Comarum; species Comarum palustre. Next base: position 18,942,539 of record OX637572.1, read on the forward strand.
TGCACCAACACGTCAAAAACAGAAAAAAGAAAAGAATTAAAAAAATGAGAGAACTGAAGGAGATCCCTATATTATATCAATGACAAGGTTCTAAAACTCGGTCTAGTCGGCACTAGGACGAGCTGTTTTAGAGAAATCGGCACATATATTCGATCGGTAGAAAATCGGCCGACTAACCGGCCCAACTCAGCCAAACTCGATAAAATTCAGCCTAACTCGGTCAAAGTCAGCCAAAAAAATAAATAAAAAAAGAAACGAAGTAAGTCAAATTGGCTTAATTCGATCGATCTCTGTCTCTCCTCCCGCTCTCTGCTCTGAGTCTCAATCTCTCATCTCTCTCCCGGCCTCTCCCTCCCCGCCCTCGCCTCAACACTCGCGACCTCTCTCTCAGATACGCTTGCTCCTGACTCCCTCCCTGCTTGGGATGAACAATCTAATATTAAGATTTAGACTAGACTTGTGTTGTCCTAGGTACGCTCGCTCCTGACTTGTATCTAGACTTGTGTCGTCCTAGATTTGCCACAAATGAACCAATATTAATATTAATTTGGGATGAACTAATAGTAAAATACTAACAATACTCCAGGTTTGGATTTCATGTATAGTCGTATAGATTATGTTTCATTCATTTGAGATTTAAGAATTTGAGCTTAATTTTTAATTATATGTTTTTAAAATAAAAATAAATCTCAAAATAAATCTAGGGGGAAGAATAAATTTTGGGTTTTTAGCTTTATAACTTCTGAGTGGTCACCTTAATTTGTCGGGGAAATGAAGGTGTGAGATCGACTTGTATCACCACCACAATGTCTTCAACTGAAGACCTCTAGTCTCCCGCGGCAGCTTGTACTCTGCACACCTGTACGTATCAATAGTGCCACACCCTGCATGTTAGTATATGTGGTAATTAATATAAAAATTACCAGCAAACCAATTTACACAATAATTAAGATATACTGAAATTTCATACCTTGAATATATATTCAGTACTTCTAGATCATGCTCTATCAAGATGTCCTTGAATAAAATCAAGCTTGGAACATGACGAATTACTTCAAACCCTTCACTGTACCTACCTCTAATCTTAAGATCAAGATAAAGGATTGATCTGTAGTTTCTTCTTGGATGATAGTAAACCAAGGCATCAGTATCCCTTTTAAACATCAATAGAGCCCCATCGCTTAAGTATTTCAATGGTATATACAAGCCCTGTGGCCAGCTTCCTCTTCCCCCAACATCTATATCATTATAAACCTTTTTCGTCCAAGACATTTGCGCACCATGATCTGCCACTTCCCACACATCGATTTGATTATCGTGAGTAGCACACACAGAAAGACTCTCTCCCAAAACCCCCATGCCACATTCAAGAGAATCCACCTGAAAAGGCAATGGTGGAACTAACTGGAACAGCTCAGTGTCCATATCAAAAGAAGCTATGCTATTCGTACTGCTATTCCAATAGAGAGCACCTTTCAAATAAATGGGTGATTTCATATGTTCGGCCAAGGGAGATCTACCAGCTCCTTTCCATGAATGAGTCCCTAGTGTGTGTATCTCTATATCAACCGCCCGAATGGGATGATCTGCACCATCATGAATGACGACTCGTATCACTTTATACTTGTTGGTCTTCGGACTGTGACCGAATCCTCCACCGATACATTTCTTGTGACTATCGTTCTTCAAAACATGAGGAAGGTGTATGAACTCACCAGTTATTGGATTGCAGACAACAGAAGGTCCGTTGTGTTCTTCAGCCAAGCAAAGAAAGCCGTTACACGAATTCACCAACTCGTACTTGTGATCGAGTGGATTTATGTCATTGATGGAAGGTCTATGTTTCCTTTTAGCACCAGGTTTCCTGTTAAACATATAATCAACGAGCTTGTTGTGATACTTGAATGCCTCCTCAGGATTGCGCAACGGAATTTTACAATTGGTTATACTCATTCGAACAGGCCAGGGAACAGACTTCAATGTGCCATCGTCACAGGTATGGTCTTCCAAATCAAAACCCGAGTTCTGATCAGCTGGCTCAACCAAGTAAAGGGTTCTTCCCACACGCAACCTATGCCAGGGTCGGATCATAGGATTGGCCTCTTCTTGGTTCAAACGAAAGTGCATATGAGTAAATTCAGGGTCCGAAATCACACCATGCAAAGTCTTGCACACAATTTTGCATATGAGAATGCTCTTTATTGGGAGCTTTAATAAAATTTCTTGAACTACAGACTTTGGAAGATCTGTTATAAAAGGAGTATCCCCAATTTGTTGAATTTGTTCATCATCGTTAATAACTATTTGGATTTCAGCTTTTGGCTTCCTCGCTCTTTTCCTCCTCATGGCTATTGGTGAATGTAAAAAGAAAAAAAAGAAAAAAAATTAAAAGACAACCTTGAATCTGATTCGAGCGGGAAAACGATATTATTCAAGAAATCAGGAAATTATATGATTAATCATACAAATTAAGAAGAATATTCTTCAAAACAAAAATCAAGAAGATATAAGAATTAGCCGAGATGAAAGCTTGCAGGGCGAGACAGGAAAAACCAAAATATGATAGATCGAGTATTACCTGAAACTACTGAAGTTAGTATCCTTTCGTTTCGTACCAATTGAAGTTCGAGTTGGGCAGGAGTTGCTGTGAAAAGAGAGTTCAGATCTAGCAGAAGAGAGAGATAATTTTCTTAGACCATTGAATCGTGCTCTGAGCCATTAGATTGGATAATTCTTATGAATGGACTTTAACAATTATTGCTGATTGGTACTTGGTACTCTAAAATGTTATATATTTCGATCCATCTTGTTTTTATCTGTATGTTTTCTCTCTTGTCTTTTACCTCTCTCTTTATGATTTCTAACTGGTCTATGCCTATTAATTGAATTTTTGACTCCTCATATACCGTTCTCTACTTGTCATGACTGCGAATTCTGATACGCCTAATATTGAAGATCAAATTGTTTCTTTTGTGGTGCTGAACTTACTAAATGAGAGGATTATTGACGAAATAATAATGCTAGGTGACCACTTATTTGGAAACCACGTTAGAGATCATCTTATGTGGCAGTCAGCCAGGGTAGTATACCCACATCATCAAAGTATAATTTATATTTTTTTGTCTTTTTATTGTTTCTTAAATACAATTTTTTTGTTCTTTTTTACTTTCTTGATCTTGTCTTTTAAACCTTATCTCAATGTTTTTTCCTTCTTATTTTCGAAGACGTTGCTGCCAGCCCTCTCCTCTAAGCCTTCTATCACCTTTCCTTCATGATCAACATCTTTTTCGATCACTATCAGCATAAACAACATAGCCAACGAATCAAAAAAACAGGCTGACGCAATTTTTTTTGTCGGCTAAAGTGGAATTTAGCCGACGAAATTATAAAAGTTTAGCCGACGAAATATATATTTTCGTCGGCTAAAATTTCATATATTTGCACATGTAGACAGCAGCTCATTTGAAAAAAAAATGGTAGAAAAAGTTCGGGTTTTGTCGAAATTGTTGGGTGTTGTCGAAATCTGTCCAAAATTAGTTTGTGGAGCTATATATAGGTACGTATATGTGTTTATATGTTTATTTTGAGTTGATTTAAGAGTTTTATTTGAGTTATATAATATTGATTTTGAGTTTTATTTGAGTTGAATTAATAGATTTTGAATGTGATATATTGAGTTGATCGATTTTTATTTGATAATATATATGAAGTTGTTGTTAAGTAATAAGTAGTGTATATATATAAGGATAATGACCATTCAAAATATAAAAAGTCAAACCTCAAACCAATGAATTAAAAAGTCAAATGTCCATTCTAATACAAGGTGTACTTACTAATGCCTAAATACACAAATCTTTATTAAATTCATAATGAAATAATTTTTTGAGACAATTTTACTCTTGTTCCTTATAAACACTTAGAGAAAAAAATGAGAGAGAATATTTTGCCGAAGCATCTTCGGTCGCCGGACTCCGGTCTCCGGTCACCAACCGTCAGAATCCGGTCACCAACCGTCAGAATCCGGTCACCAGACGCCGGACTCCGGTCTCCGGTCACCAACCGTCAGAATCCGGTCACCAACCGTCAGAATCCGGTCACCAGACGTCGGAAAATTATCGGTAGCCGGAATTTCGCCGGATTTTATTTCTACTATGGACAACAAACTTTTACTATGGGCTACATCTACATTAAATCTACGTCTACTAACCCCAGTATACTCCAAATTTAAGTCTAATAACCCTAGTATTCTATAAAACCAAATCTACTAACCCCAATATACTCCAAACCAAATCTAATAACCCACTGTATAAATCAAAATCAAGTTTACTAACCCTAGTATATTTCAAAACCAACTCTACTAACCCTAGTATTTCATCAAATCCAAGTCTACTACCCTTAGTAAACTTTTACTGGGATAGTAAACTCAAGCAGATGAACAAACTCAAGGTATTGGTAATAAATCATAAGTTTACTAATAAACTGGTACCAGAGAAAGTTAACTTTACTAGAGGTCGTAAACTTCTAAAACAGTATCTACAAGACCTATTATACGCATTAAAAACAGTAAAAAGTCAGCTTAGATGCGATTAAATAAAGTTTACTACCCTTAATAAACTTTTACTGGGTTAGTAAACTCTAGCAGATGAACAAACTCGATGCATTAGAGCAGATAGAAGAAGAAGAAGAAGAAGAAGAAGAAGAAGAAGAAGAAGAAGAAGACACTGAACTAGAGTGTTCTTCACAAACCTTGGATTCGTTTTTAACTAGATTTGACCTCTCTTCTATGAAAGCAAACTACCAAGTGTACTGGTATTTGAGGGAGTCTTGTTACAGTCGTTGAGAACGTAGTAGTCGTCGAGCTCGAATCAGATATGGAGTTGCTATAGTCGTTAATAAGCCTGTCAGCGAGGCGGCGACGCTTCTGCTGACCCGAGTATACTCCAAAACCAGGTATACTAACCCTAGTATACTCCAAAATCAAGTCTATTAACCCCAGTATAGTCTAAAACCAAGTCTACTAACCCAGTATATTCCAAAACAAAATTTACTAACCCCAGTATACTTCAAAACCAAGTCTACTAACCCCATTATACTCTAAAATCTAGTCTACTAACCCAGTATACTCCAAAACCAAGTCTGCTAACCCTAGTATACTTCAAAACTAAGTATACTAACCCCAGTATACTCCAAAACCAAGTTTAATAACCTAGTATAGTCTAAAACCAAGTCTACTAACCTAGTATATTCCAAAACAAAGTTTACTAACCCTAGTATACTCCAAAACAAAGTCTACTAACTCTAATATACTTTAAAACCAAATCTACTAACTCAGTATATCAAAGCTTGCGTATCAAATCCACCGACGTCGCCGAAGTTGCTTGGAGATAGAAGGTCACAGATTGAATCTCGGCTCACCGGCATCGAGATCAAAACACACAGATCGAATCTCGGCTCATCGACGTCAAGATCAAAACACGCAGATCAAAATCTTGGCTCACGAGCATCGAGATCAGAGCTCGCAGACCGAATCTCGGTTCACCGACGTCCTCGAGGCAGTGGCAGGCTTTGATGAGGTGGTGGTGGGATGAGAGACTAGGTATGTGCGTTGTCGAGGAGAGAGAGAGAGAGCAGATCGAGAGAGGTGAGAGAGAAGATCGAGAGAGTGAGAGCAGATCGAGAGAGTAGGGAAGAGAGAGATGAGTGGTATATATTTAAGTTAGGGTCAAAATGTCTTTTTATTAAGATTAATTGAAATGGGCAGGTCAGATCTGTTTTTATTGGAATGAGCTAACAATCTCTATAATTAGTATTATATGGTCAATTATTGATATATGGAATTAATTAATCGTTGTAAAATTAATACTAAATGATTTGAAATTTTATATATGGAATTAATTAATCAATAATTGACCATATAATACTAATTATAGGGATTGATTGTCCATTCCAATAAAAACAGATTTGACTTGCCTACTCCAATTAATCTTATTGAGATTACTTTTTTACCCCTGATCTATTATATCTGCTCCTATCTCCTCTATCACCTATTTCAAATCTCTTTTCTCTCTCTGATCTCTCTATTTTCTCTCTCTCTCTCTTCTCAAGATCAGAGTCCGAGCCAACTCCAGATCAGAGCTCGACGCCGGTGACCAGGTTTTTTCACAGGTTGGTGTTCTCCATGGAGATCTGGAAGAGGATCATAGAGATCTAGCCGATGGACGACGACCACCACAATGGTATCAGCTCAACCATGAAGATCTCCGCCTCTGCCTTTGGATTTTGACGTCGTGGCTCGAGTTTGTTCATCTGCTCAAGTTTACTATCCTAGTAAAAGTTTACTAAGGGTAGTAAACATTACTTTTTGCGTGTAAGTTGATTTTTCACTGCTTTTAATGTGTATAATGAGCCTTGGAGATATTGTTTTGCAAGTTTACTACATTTGATAAAGTTTACTACCTCTGGTACAAGTTTATTAGGGGTAGTAAACTTATAATTTACTACCAATATCTCTAGTTTGTTCATCTGCTTGAGTTTACTACCCCAGTAAAAGTTTACTAAGGGTAGTAAACTATAGATTTTGCATCTAAGTTGATTTTTCTCTTCTGATCTCCTCTCTCTCTAACTGTCACTCACAAAGCATTCGTCTCCACCATCTACTATGACCTCATCCTCGCCTCCACCATCTCCGACGACCTCGTCCTCCGTTCCACCTAATCTCAGCCTCGTTCTCGCCAGTCGCTGTAACACTGAGTCCGAAGAGTAACTTCAAATCCAGATCTGGTCATGTCGTCTACACATCGGCGCTAGGAAACGTCGATACTAGGGTTAGTAGACTTAGATTTGATAAAATATCGGGGTTAGTAGACTTGGTTTTGAAGTATATTGAGGTTAGTAAACTTGGTTTTGATGTATACAGTGTGTTATTAGACTTGGTTTGGAGTATATTGGGGTTAGTAGATATGATTTTGTAGTATATTAGGGTTATTAGACTTAAATTTGGAGTATATTGGGGTTAGTAGACTTGAATTTTGATGTAGATGTTGCCCTAGTAAACTTTCTGTAAAAGTTTATTGCCTTACTATAAAAAAAATCCTGCGAAATTCCGACTACCAGTAATTTTCCGGTGTCCGGAGTCCGGCGGTTGGTTACCGGAGACCAGAGTCCAACGATCGAAGATGCTCTGACAAAATGTTTTCTCTCCTTTTTTCTCCAAATGTATAAGGATCAAGGGTAAAATTTTCTCAAAAATATTATTTTATTATGAATTTAATAAAGATTTATGTATTTGTGCATTAGTAATTACACCTTATATTGGAATGGACATTTGACTTTTTAATTCATTGGTTTGGGGTTTGACTTTTATTATTTTTTATCTTTTCAGGATATGGATAGAGTTGGATTTCTCTTCATGAGTCAAAAGATATGGTAAAGGAGTTACTACTTTTATTGAATATGCGCTGGCTAATACTAATGGGAATACAATTTTTAATTGTCCGTGCACGAAATGTCAGTGTCGCAGCGATATGCATCGATTTGTGATTGACAAAGTATGATAACACCTAAAGAGTAAAGAGTTTTGGAAGATGTACACATGTTGGATATATGATAAGTGTGTTTTACGCCATGATTTTAATGTGTTTTTACTCTCATTTATACTTGGTTTATTCCTTAGTAATGTCGTTTTTACTTATTTTGAGTCAAAAGGGTTTTTCTGTAGAGCAATGGCTAAAACGTACATTTATACAGAAAATTGTGCTTAAGTGTTGAAAATTCGATTTGGAACAAAGACTTGGTTATTTTCTCATGGTTCGTTATATTGTTACATTGTCAATTTTGATGAATCATGTGCAATGTGTAGACAACATGTAAATAGGCTTATTATATCAAGAATCATGAAGATTGGACTCATGGAAGACAACAAAAGAAGCCACGGAAAAGAAGAAACTCTGAAACATTGCATTTTGATCCGAGCAGAAAGTTTCAGAAACCCTATATCAACTTTGGAATTTCATTTCTGGAGATACATGAGGAATCTGAGGACACGCCATATACCGTTGGAAAGCTGTGCGTGTATAGTTTTCAGATCAGCTAGAATCTCATCAATTGGAGTTAATATGAGTGACTTATGATCAAAACAATGGACGGAGGTCAAGCTGCAAAACTGGGCAGTTTCTGCCTAAGTTGTCACACGAGTTTGGGAGCTGCCTAGAAGCCCAAGACTTGTGTAATGAGGCATACATTGATCCATCAACATGTAAGGGAGTCCAAAATCAAGAGGTCCAAGGTCCAAGTCGAAGTCTTATTCAGAAATTAAAGAAAGAGACCAAATCCAACAAGGAGAAAAAAACCTACTCGGTTTGGGATACAATGGGCTGCCGAATCCCTAGGGTTTCTTTAGGATTTTTCCTCTATAAATACACATGTAATACAACTGAAAAATGGGTCTCTCAATTGCTCTAAGTCTTAGAATAGCCTAGCTCTACTTAAAAACCCTCCTTACACAGAAATTGCATAACCTTGCCGCCACCGTTTCTATCGCCGCCGACTGCATTGCTGCCACCGATTCCATCTTCATTCCTTGTCGACTTCTAGGGTAGGTTTAGTTATGAAAACATTCAAGGTTTATGTATTTATCTACTGTATGGATGATGGTTATAATTATATATGTTTGTTTTGGTTTTCAGTTTTACGTTATAAACATGTTTACATGTTCTTCTTTGTGATTCTCATGTGATTGTGTTTATAATTGTAACGTGTAGAACTGCATGTTAGGATGACGACTTAGATTAAGTTGTTTGTGTTCACGTAATTAATAACTTGAATTGATTAATCCTCACCTGAGCACGTAATCGAACTCTAGGTTAGCTTGAATCTAGACAAGTTAGCTATTAGGGGGGAGTTTCATATGTCGTAGTGTTCTAAGGGTTAAAATCAGGCGATTGTAGGTCTTGATTCTTAGTCACTACCAAGGGTGGTAGGGTGAGAGATTTGCATGATGAATAGGATGAGTGACGCCATACCTAGGACCATGTTTCCAATGACTCTCGTTCGATCAGTGTATTTTGTCTTAATGTCAGGCGATTGTAGGCATTAAACAGGATGACACATATACAAACTTAGTGTCAGGCGATTGTAGGCACTAAGTTTAAATGAGAAGTCTAAATAGTTGGAATTAATTACAAGTTGTGAAAACGCAAATATGACATCTTAAACTTGCGTAATCTGTGACATGTCTTTCTTCACGGTGCTATGTTGTTTTATGCTTGAGTATTGATTGACCAATGTATGTAAATATTTTGCTTCTTTTCTTTATATGTCTCGAACCACCCTATAAATTCCCCATAATATTTTGTATATATGTTTATACTTGTATTCTTTTGAAAGTACTAATGATTTGTTTTGCAGAATATAAATCCTTCCCTAGTGTCCCCGGTTAGAACGATCCCTACTTACTAAAGCTACAATGATAGGGTTTTAAATTGCAGGTCAACTTTTGACAGGTCAATATATCACGGTGAAACATCATCAGAAGGTCCGCATAATCATGGGCAATTTTCTGAAACGGCAGTACATCCAACGATCCAACAACGGTCTTCATCAACAATACGTTTCCTTTTGAGAGGGAGTATGCTTTCAAGAACAGTATATGCCTGAGCCGGTGCAACTCTTTCTTTGAGTTGTCAACAATGCTGGTATTGACAAGTGCAACAAACTACTTGCTTTCCAACAGACACATGTGTATCCCGGGTGTCAAAAAACAGTTCTTGAAAGTGTCATGGACATACGAAAATTAAAGTTGAGAAAAAATCGACCGTGAAGGCTGTTGATGATTATCTACAGTACACGGCTTCGATACTGCCTCACGGCCATCATCTCCTACCAATCATCATAAGGTCTGATGTCTTTTGAATGATCTTGGGTTTTCCTACATCAAGATCCATGCATGCAGATATGTCTGCGTTCTCTTCTAGGGTAAAGATCCAGAAGGGAAGGACCATGGTGGCCTTGAAGCATGTCCGTATGTCATACTGACAGGTATAAGCTGACTCCTGCAGGCAATAAGAAACCTGTGAAGGTACTTCGGTATTTCTCGTTGAGGGAAAGGCTGGAGCGGTTGTACATGTCATCACACACGGCCAAAGCTATGAGATGACACACTGATAGGGAATTGCATGACGAAGATACCCTTATACATCTTGCTGACAGGGAGACTTGGAAGCAGATAGACAAGGAGTTTCCTCATTTTACGTCAAGGGTCCGAAATTTGAGGCTCGAGTTCTCATCTGACGGGTTCAATCCTTTTTGAAACATGAGTCATCAATACAGTGTATGACCGATGATTTTGGTATCATACAACCTTCCTCCATGAATGTGCATGAAGTAGGAATACAATATGTTGAGTTTGTTGACTCCAGTGCCTTGTTATCCAGGGAAGTTTCTCAATCTGTATTTGAGACCCATAATTGAAGAGCTTAATTTTTTTGGGACGTTGGTCATCCCACTTATGACAAGTACATGCACGAGATGTTCCATATGCATGTCATGGTTATTGGTATCATCAGTGATTTTCTTGCCCATGGGATGTTATTGGGCAACGTTGTTATGAGATACAAAGCTTATCTAGAGCGCCTTAGCAATGAGGGGAGCAGCAGTCATTACAACAAGATATGCAAATTAGGTCACCGTACTCTCCTTCTATATGATCACGAATGACGGTTCGATGACAAGACATTTGATGGGACCGTAGAAAGCGGTATCCCTCCCAGAAGATGGATGGGTGAAGAAATTTTTGTAGTGCTTAATGAGTACAATTTTAGGCAGCTCAGTAATCATCCCAATATTGTGGCGGCAATACCTGAAAGACACGACATGTACAAATTCTTGACACATAAGAGCATATTCAGGGAACTCTCATACTTGAGTAAGTTGTTGATCAAACACTACCTAGATGTAATGCACATAGAAAAAAATGTGTACGACAGTGTGGTAGGCAAAATGCTAAACTTGGAGAGGAAGACGAAAGACGGTCCTAAGACACGCATTGATCTTTAAAAAATGAATATACGAACATCTGTGGTTGAAAAAAGGGAAGAAAAAAATGCCTCAAGCTCCTTACACCGTGAAGCCTGACCAGAAGAACGTAATTTTCAGGTGGATGAAGTATTCTTCAGGCTATGCAGAAAATATAGCTGGATGTGTGAACTTTCAGGACAATAAGATGTACGGTTGAAGAGTCATGACTGTCATATTCTACTACAACGTCTCTTCCCTGTTATCATTTGACCGTTCCTTCCCCGTCAGGTGATGGAGCCGTTTGTAGCGTTGTCAAGATTCTTCCAGAAGTTATTCACACGGGAAGTGAAAAAAAATCTGATCTCCGGGAAATGCAAGAGGATATTATTTATCATGTGTAAATTTGAGAGGATATTTCTTCCAAAATTTTTTGACATCATGTCTCACCTGATGATCCATCTTCACGAGAAATTGTTGCTTATCGGTCCACTACACTACACTTGGATATATCTCATGAAAATGAATGTTTTTTACTCCTAAATTTTTCACTATACATGTTCAATATATAATCAAAACACTTTGCAACAATTGATTTATAGGCAACTTGGAGACTACATATCTTATGTGGCTAATAAATCCGTGCCTGGAGGATATATAGCTGAAGCATATATTACGCATGAGTGTGTCACCTACATGAAGTTGTATTTAGGAGCGTCGAAGGAAACTCCACAAACTATACATGTAGATGTACCGAATTTCAATCTTTCCATAGTATCCCACGATGTTGAAGTGTATGGAATTTTGCCAGACTCCTACAAGTTGCAATCACATGAGCTAGTCATAGTCTACTAGTGGGTATTGATTAACTATCAGAAGTTAATACTGGAAAGACATCCATTTATACTGTTCAGACATTCAAGGTGATCTCGATTACCACAACAAGGAGTTCACAAACTATTTTGGCTGCTGGGTATGTAATTCTTTATTTTTGTTCATGACTCTTTTGTTGCATAATTATCTATATTTACAGTACATTGAATGTTTGGTTGCAGATGAATCATATTCAATTCGATGGTCACCCAAATTAGTCGCACGAACTAAGACTTTTAGCGATAAAGCCAATAATGTCAAGAGTTTATCCGATGTGCAAGGTGAATGACGTGCAATTCATATGTGAATAGAGAGACAACAAACAGAGAACACAAAATTCTAGGGTTATTGATGTTGATCCAAATCAAAAAACATACGAAGACTCTGGTGATGATGAAAGACATAGATTGCCAGAAATTAATTCTGACCCCGAAGAAGACTCATCAGATAATTCCGATTACGATTTTTAGTCGAATTTGTAATACACCAAAATTGATGTGTTTTATAGTTTACATATGTTGAATTCATATTTTTGTTGCATTTTGGTGATATATGAACAGGAAATTGGTATGGTTTACATTAAACAACATGTTTTTTATGTATTTTTTAAGTTTTAGCCGACAAAATATAGCTTATTTTTTGGCTAAAAGTATCTTAGTTGATGAATGCCCTAATGTTTCGTCGGCTAAACTATAAACCTTAAACCCTATACTATAGTGAATTTCAAAAATTCAACGGCTATAGTGAAATGAAGAAAATGATAATTAAAGAAATAAATTTGAAATATATTAAATAAATAAATATAAAATGGACTAAAGCCGACGAATTTTGAATACATTCATCGGCTATAGTTCTTTCAAAAAAAAATTAAAAAAAATAATAGCCGACGAAAATCATAATTATAGCCGAAGAAATAATAGACAAAACCCAGCGCGTCTGAGACAACAAATAGCCTACATTTTTTTCTCTTCTTCGCCTCCACTGCTCTCCTCCACCTCCACTGCCCTCCTCCGCTCCACCACCTCCTCCTCTCCTCTACTGCCTCTTCCGTTCCTCCACTGCCTCCTCCGCTCCTCCACTACCTCCTCCGCTCCACCACTGCCTCCATTGGCCTCCTCCACCGTCTACTCTCTCTCTCTCTCTCTCTCTCTTTTTCGAATTCAAAAGCAAAGGTAAGAAATTCAAATTCTTGGGGTTTTAATTAGGATTCTAAATTGGTTTCGGGTGTTAGGGTTTATTTATGAATTGGTTTCTGGATTAGGGATGTATATATTGTTTAAATATATATATATATATATATTGAATTATTAATAATTATTTTGAATTATCAAATCAAAATCGATCACACTTAAAATCCATTAATTCAATTGAAATAAAACTCAAAATCAATATTATATAACTCAAATTAACTCAAAATCAACATATATACACATATACGTACTTATTTATAGCTCTACAAACTAATTTTAGACAGATTTCAACAACACCCAAACTTTTTCTCCCGTTTTTTTTCAAATGAGTTGTTGTCTAGATCTGCAAATATAAAACTTTTAAAATTTTGTCAGCTAAACTTCACAGACTATAGCCGACGAAAAAATTAGTTTAGTCGACGAAAATTAAATTTTGTCGGCTAAAGTTGACTTTAGCGAACGAAAATATAACTTAGCCGACGAAAAATTATTTCGTCAGCCTGTTTTTTTATTTCGTCTGCTAAACACCTCCTTGTAGTGAGAGTTGAACAAGGTGACCATCAAGAATAGATACCTTTGCCTACGATTGAAGATTTTTTTGATCAGCTTAGGGGGTTACGGTGTTTTATAAGTTTGATTGAGGTTCGATTGTCACCAGTTAATGATGAAGGAGGAGGATATTCCAAAGACCGCCTTCTACAAGAGATGGGCATTATGAGTTTGTTGTGAAGTCTTTTGGTCTAATGAATGTGTCTGCTGCCTTTATGTATTTGATGAACCACATCTTCAGTATGCATTTGGATGTGTTTGTAGTAGTATTCGTGGATGACATTTTAATTTACTCCAAGACTTTAGAGGATCAGGATAGGCATCTACGGACGGCGCTACAAGTTATTAAGGAGGCAAAGTTGTATGCCAAGTTCGAGAAGTGTGAGTTTTGGATGGACGAGGTTAAGTTCCTTGGTCATATGGTTTCGAATGATGGGATTTTGGTGGATCCGTCTAAGGTGGAGGAGAAGTTCAAACGCTTTTCCGATTATAGGAGTTTGAAGTATTTGTTCTCTCTGAAGGATTTAAACATAAGGTAAAAAAAGGTGGTTGAAGCTCCTTAAGGACTATGACTTAACATTGGAGTATCACCTATGGAAAGCCAATGTGTTAGCGGATGCATTGAGCAATAAACTGAGGGGTAAGTCGCCTCTAAAATATTTTAGCCGACGAAATATATAATTTTATCGGCTAAACGTCGTTATATTTTCAGATCTAGATAGCAACTCATTTGAAAAAAAAAACAGGAGAAAAAGCTTGGGTGTTGTCGAAATTGTTGGGTGTCGTCGAAATCTGTCCAAAATTAGTTTTTGGGAGAAGTACACATGTTGGATATATCACGATGAAACACTATCAGGGGGTCCGTATGATCATGGACAATTTTCTGAGACGGGCAGTACATCCACAATCCAACAACGACCTTCATCAACGATATGTTTCTATATGAGAGCGGTGTATGCTCTCAAGGACAGTATATGCCTGGGCCGGTGCAGCCCTTCCTTAGAGTTGTCAACACTGCTGGTATTGACAAGTACAACAAACTACTTGCTTTCTAACAGACCCCTGTGTACCCCAGTTGTCAGAAGACGGTTCTTAAAAGTGTGATGGACGTTATGAAGATTAAAGTTGAGACAAAATTGACCGTGAAGGCTGTTGATGATTATCTATAATACGCTGTGTCGATCCTGTCCCACGGTCATCGTCTTCCTACCACTCATCATAAGGTCTGATGTATCCTGAAAGATCTTAGGCTTTACTACATGAAGATCTATGCATGCATATATGATTGTGTTCTCTTCTAGGGAAAAGATCTAAAAGGGAATGACCTTGGTGGCCTTGACGCATGTCCAGTATGTCAGAGTGACAGGTATAAGCTGAGTCCTACAGGAAATAGGAAACCAGTGAAGGTACTTCGATATTTCCCGTTGAGGGATAGGCTGGAACGGTTGTACAAGTCATCAGACACGGCCAAAGTTATGAGATAGCATGCTGATAGGAAATTGCATGACGAAGATACCCTTATACACCCTGCTAACGGGGAGGCTTGGAAGCATATAGACCTTGAGTTTCCTCATTTTACGTCAGAGGTCTGAAACGTGAGGCTCGGGCTCTTATCTGACGGGTTCAATTCTTTTGGCTACATGAGTCTTCAATACAGTGTATGGCCGGTGATTTTGGTACCATACAACCTTCCTCCATGGATGTGCATGAAGAAGGAATATAATATGTTAAGTTTGTTGATTCTACGGCCCGGTTATCTAGGGAAGTGTCTCGATGTGTATTTGAGACCCTTGATTGAAGAGCATAAGTTTTTTTGAGACGTTGGTCATCCCACTTATGACAAGTACATGAATGAGATGTTCCAGATTCATGTCATGGTTGTTGGTACCATCTGTGATTTTTATACCCGTGGGATGTTGTCGGGCAACGTTGTTAGGGGATACAAGGCTTGTATAGAGTGTCTTAGCGATGAGGGGAGCAGTAGTCATTGCAAAAAGATATGCAGATTGGGTCACCGTACTCTCCTTCCGTATGATTACAAATGACAGTTCGATGACAAGGCATTTGATGGGACTGTAGAAAACGGTGTGCCTCCTAGAAGATGGACGGGGGAAGAAATTTTAGCAGTGTTTAATGAGTATGATTTTGAGTAGCTCAACAATCATCCCAATATTGTGGCAGCAATTCCTGACAGACTGGACAGGTTTAAATTTGGACACATAAGAGCATATTCTGGGAACTCCCATATTGGAGTAAGTTGTTGATCAGACACTACCTAGATGTGATGCACATAGAAAAGAATGTGTGCGACAGTGTGGTGAGAACAGTGCTGAACTTGGAGGGGAAGACGAATGACGGTCTGAAGACACGCATTAATCTTAAAAAATGGAGATACGAAGACATTTGTGGTTGAAAGAAGGAAAGAAAAAAATGTCTCAAGCTCCTTACACCGTGATGTCTGACCAGAAGAACGTAATTTTAGGTGGATGAGTTCTATGAAGTATCCTTCTGGCTATGCTGGAAATATAACCCGGTGTGTAAACATTCGGGACAATAAAATGTACGGGTTAAAGAGTAATGACTGTCATATTTTTCTACAACGTCTCTTCCCTATTTTCATTCGACCGTTCCTTCCCTGTCAGGTGGTGGAGCCGTTAGTAGCGTTGTCAAGATTCTTCCAGAAGTTATGCACACGGGAAGTGACAAAATCTGACCTCCGGCAAATGCAGGACGACATTATTTATATCATGTGTAAATTTAAGTGGATATTTCCTCCAATTTTTTTTGACATCATGCCGCACCTGATGATCCATTTTCCCAAGCAATTGTTGTTTACCGGTCTAGTACACTATACTTGGATGTATCCCATGGAAATGTATGTTTTTACACCTAAATTCATAATTTACATGTTCAATATATAATTATAACACATTACAACAATTTATTTATAGGCAACTTGAAGACTACAAAGCTTATGTGGCTAACAAATCCTCACCTGAAGGATGTATAGCTGAAGCATATATTGCGCACAAGTGCATCACCTACATGAAGTTGTATTTAGGAGAGTTGAAGGAAACTCCACAAACCATACCGGTAGATATACCGAAGTTCAACCTTTCTATAGTCTCTAATGATGTTGAAGTTTATAGAATTTTGCCAGACTCCTACAAGTTACAACCACATGAGCTTATTTCCATAGTCTCGATTTGAAACTATTTGTAGTTGAAGGTCCGGGCAAAATACGTAATTTAGACGGTCAAATTACCGTTTCTTTGCGTTTAGGGGTTTGATTAACGAGATTGACCGTCCGGATCGAGTCCTTAACGTTGTCTGATCAACATGAAAATTTACCCACACACATTTTCAACATAATGATGATATCTGACGGTCAGATTTTTGTTTCACAAGATTGATCATCACAATCACAACATGTCTACTAATGTTGTATAACTAATTTATCAAGTGTTAAGTAAATATTCCGTTTCAAAAACAAATTATATGTAAAAGCTTCAAATGAAAAAAAGTCGTGAAATAAGATATGACCGGAACGATGAAATATGTTTACGATTGAAAAATCACGTAATTCTGATAAAGTTTCTGTGCCGATAGTTGCGGTCAATGCCTTTTTCATAATTTCTCCCTATAGGTAGCCCTATCTCCGATGGTTATTTTTCATAAAATTTTTATACCACTGGTTGCGTCTCATCGATTTGAAACTATTTGTAGTTGAAGGTCCGGGCAAAATACGTAATTTAGACTGTCAAATTACCATTTCTTTGAGTTTAGGGGTTTGACTAACGGAATTGACCATCCGGATTGAGTCCTTAATGTTGTCGGATCAAGCTGAAAATTTACCCACACACATGTTTCAACATAATGATGATATCTGACGGTCGGATTTTTGTTTCACAAGATTGATAATCACAATCACAACATGTCCGAAGCCATGTCTCGGATCGACACTTCAGATCTCAAGGTTAGAGCGAGGATCATGGGCACAGTATTCCCACCACGAGGAAATAACTTCCATTGCCGGGTCTAGGAATGAAGGGCTAGGGGGTACTGAAGACCATTCTCGGATTTCAAAAAAATGCAGTCTCGACTAGCAGCAGAACGACTTAGCTAGAGACGAAAGTTCATATGCTACGGGAACAGCAAGCCGCCCAGACAACCTATATTGTCGCTTTACAAGAGTATAATGCGGTAGTATATGCCACCAACCAGGCACAACAGCATTCCAATACTTGCAAGATTTTTCAGCTGCCCAACTTTAGGGACTTCCGGCTCCGCCCATGCCTACGCCTATTCCCCTACCTCAGCCGCCGCAACCTCCTCCTGACATATATATAGATTTAGATGATATAGATTTTATATAGTTTTATGGGTTTATAAACAATTTATAAATAATTTAATGAAAAACATTTAGACCGCTTTTGATGGTGTTGTTGGTTCTATGAAATTGTTTGTGTAATTTGCAGCTTGCTTGGATGGTAATTTAGAAATTTTGTGCTTTTTTAAAAATAAAAAGTACTATAGCCGACGAAATTATAGTACATTTGGCTGCTACTTCGGCGCATTGAGTTGTACAAAGACAAGGAAGAGCTGTCATTCCTCGGTAGTTATGAGGAATCCAAGTTGTTGTCTGGTATCCACAGTGTTCTAAAAGGCCCCGCCTAGCACCGTCTAGTCCCCGCCTAGGCTCTAGGCTGCAACAAGCCGTCTCGATTTTCTTCAAGGCCTTTGTGCCAGGTTGTGGGCAATTAGGCGGCCGCCTAGCCCGCTTAATCGTCGCCTAGAGGCCGCCTAGCCGCCTAGGGTTCTAAGCTCTCCAGCTAATTTTATTTACATTTAGTGGTGGAGTTGTTACATTGTGGGGAGCATGCGAGTATAAGAGTAAATGATGTTTTTAGAATTAGAAATATATGTGTTTGTTGTTGTTGTTGCTCACTTTTACATGAAGTTATGCTAAATTTTAGCTATAATCTATTTTATAAATAGGTCTAACAAGATTTATGTCGAATAATTTATCCATATTTGACTGTTTTCAAATATTATAGTACATAAAATATATATTTTTAATTAATAAATATGAAAAAAGTAAATCGCCTAATCCCCGCCTAGGCTGTCCAGGCACTAGGCTATGGGTCGCCGCCCGCCTACCGCCTGCGCTCTTTAGAACATTGGGTATCCAAGATCCGATAGGGAGGCTTGGCTAAGGATGTCCACACCGAAAGGTTTGGTGCAGATATGTGATTTTGCCCCACTTTTCGATTTTAGTTTTAGATCTTAACCGTTCAATATCTAGGTATATATGTATAGATCATCTCTGTAAAATTTCATCTCATTGGTGATCGTTAAAGCATTGAAATCTATGATTTACCATGAAGAAAACTGACGGTTCCTTAACGGTCACCAAATGATATGAAATTTTACAGAGATAATCTATACATATATACTTAGATATTTAACGGTTAAGATTTGAAACTAAGATCGAAAAGTTGGACAAAATCACACATCCGCACCACTCTTTGGTGCGGACGTCCGCAGCTGAGAAATATATATATATATATATATATATATATATATATATATATATATATATATATATATATATCCGCAGTCTAAAGTATGGTAATTGCTTAAGTAGAAACATAGGAACCAACTTCATAATCTCCTCTACTGTTGAAAGATTCTCCAGCAGCAAGAGAAGGTCGTAGGACACCCTTGAAAGTTACAGTCACTTTCGGTAACATCTTTACTGCGATTTCTTTGCTTTGACAACTGCAAACTCTAACGTATAATTATGACTGACATGGGGCTGGCTCCTGCCATGATCTTTAATCACAATCCCGATCCTACTCAGTTTCTTCAATCTTTGCCGAGGAGTTCATCTCCACATGTTTATTACTGCATATGCAAATTTCAGATCTCTGATGCACAATGACAAATCCAAGTATATTGTTAACCTTCCAAACATATTGACTAGATTTTATAGGTTTCCAGATCAATAATGATAATAACAACTTATCAATAAAACGTCACTCATCACATCCATAATAACTTATGTCAAGATTTATTGTCCAACAAGTATAACACTACGGACACCAGGTACCCAGTTGCAAATTTGAAACAAAACAAACCAAACTGTCAAGATAAAAATGAATTCCCTACAAACTTTACCAGTTTGCAAATCTAAAACATAACAATTCACTGACTTTGACACAGGCGACCAAAGATCAGCCTCCAGTAGAAACTCTTGCCAGCATATGTACTTCACCTGCAGCCCGCTTTTCTTTAAGAACAGCCAACATGAGCTCGTACCACTCAAGCTTGGGTCTCATAGATTTGGGCAGCCAAGCGAACTTTGCTAGTTTAGGAACCGGTGTCGGCCACCATGGCAACACAAGCGGGAAGAACACAGAACTCCTAATTTCAGTATTTTCTACTACTTTTGACCATTTTCTTGTACTAATATCGTACATGACAATGGTGCCTCTGTTTATTCTCAAATACAACATATCCTTGTTTTCCGGGTCAAAACCTAGCGTAAGAACCTCTTGAGTATCATCTTGAACCATTTCTCCTTCCAATGAGTATTCCGTCATCATCTCCTCAAAACATACTTTCCCAACACCTCCATTAGTTTCTTCATCATTCAGCGCCCGACTATATAGAGTGCGCTGACCGTCTTTCATGGCGTAAGCTTGCAGACGCCCTCTGTGCACACCCAGAGTTTTAAGTACACATAAACGTGGCACTTCAAATTTAATCAGTCGACCTTTGTAGTGATCAATAATGCCACTGCTGGTACCAGATAAACTAGTACCGTTACTATTGCCGAACATGAATGGATCCACCCCAATAAGAAAGTTGTCATTCTTACTCTTCCAAAACAGCATTTGATTGTGAGTATAGTAAGTACTGATATCGATGGCAGCAGAGCAAAATGCTGATGGAAAAGATACAACATGCTCTTCCCAATCACTGTTCTCAGAAGAGTAGACTTCCACTTTGTATTCACAGGAACATTCCTGTTCTTGATAACAAGGGAAGAGTATTCTCACAATCCTGCACCTATACTCCGCATTAATTTGAATGGCATCTCCTTTCTGATCGTCTTCCTTACAGTTATAGTAAGGAAGATCACAGATGAATCCTAGTGCTACATAATGCCACAGATTACGAGGGAGTGGAAGACGGACCCATTGACTTGTCTGTGGATTGCAGATGAAGTAATCATGTTGAAAAATTTCGCTTGGGCAGCACAAAACCAAGTCATTATACGTACCTAACACAACAGGCTCTTCGAAACGTCGGAAACGCTTCAGTCTTTCTAAAAGTTCAGTTAATGGCTTGGAAGAAGATGATGGCATTCTTCCAACGAATTCCTTCCCATGGCTGTTTATCAAAGTACGTACTATTGGCGTTTGCTTACGACCACTTTGGAGACTCAGAAAACGGTGGATAAAACAAGGATCTGACATGAGACTGCACCAACTCTTGGACACACTTGGACAGAGCAACAAACTTATAGGAAGGCAGCCGGCAAAGGATTTCAATTAATACTGTCTCAGGCAGATCATCAATTTTACTGTTCATCAGACTGCATCCTCTTCTTGCTGATGCTAACCTTGATGGTCTTCTTCCTGCTGCTGATTCTGATGCTCTTCTTGCTGCTGATTTTGATCTTTTGGAGGGATGACTATCATCAGAGGCTCGCTCTGGTGATAGTGCTACAGTATCAAAGATTCTTTTGGTCCCAATAGCATTAAAACTGCCACTCATGGTTGTTCAAAAGATTAAAAGTCAGAGTGTCTGCCCTTCCATGTTACTCTTACCCTATACTGCAAAAGAAAATCAGGCACTCCCACATTAAAAGTCAGGCTCTCCCGCATTACCAACTATAATGTCAATATGGTGATCCGATTGAGATTGTAGAGCAACTTTAATCTCATCAGACCACAGCAAACACAAACCCCAACACGACTAACTCTCTTACCACCTCTCCGAGGCACAAATCGACAATCCACCGAGATAGCATTCCTCCAGCCCAGTTGATTACGCACAAGCACCATTTCATTCGCCGTACACAAACTCTCACTAAGAAAAATTACTTTGGGAAAGGTTAGGGATATCATCCCTTTAAGCCCTATAACTGTCCAGGGATTCCTAATTCCCTGACAGTTCCAACACAACACATTCATTGCTCGTGATGGGTCAAAACCAGACCCATCACGGAAGAGCATTTAAGAGTACGCACATAACTCATCCCCTCACCTTTATGAAACTTTGCCACACCAGGTAACCCCTTCTTCTTACAACCCCCAACCCTCACACCCCATGCAGAATTTGACTTATTTTGCATGTTTGTCTCTTTAGTCTCATTCGCGATCACATCTAACACTTTTTGGGCAGGCCCGTCATCAACCACATACATTTGACCAAGTTTGACATTCACTAACCCGCTTGATCCAACATTCTTTTTGAAAGCCCATTCTTCAACCGTACCTTCCCTTTGTCATTAGATATCTTAACTAGTTACCCCACTACTGAACGACAAATCCACTTTAAGAGATTCCTGCAACTCCTCTACCACCTTGATCATAGGGACCAAAGAATCAGGCTAGGGATTGATGCTGCCACAATCTTTGGGATCGAAAATTCGACTTGCAAGATGTGATATCAAACTACCATAATTGTTCTCGATCACCATCAAAGCACCTTCTGGATTCTGATCAACTATCATCTCGTCCAACTTCACTGATTCTGTCATAATTCCATCTTTCTTAAATACAAGAATTTCTGAACTCGGACACCCAACTCTTGTTGCTACATTCCCTCCCTCCTTCATTTCCTTACCCTCCCCTAAAAATTGTCCATCTTCTCCCCCAGTCACCATCAGTGCCCGCGAAAAATATGGCTTAGCATTGATTTGCATATCCCACAAATTACTGTCCTCATTACTATTGGAGACCAATGAAGAATAAAATATACGCTGCCTTTTAGCCGTTGCAAAGACTGTCTCCTCATCCCTGTCGATCACCATGACGTCGCCACCACCATGCTCATGCTCCTCCTCCTCTTCCCATTCCAATCTTGATCTAACCATACCAGATAAAGGGAAATCTGGGGCTTGCATTCTCCACCCACCTTTCGCCTTCTCATCATATAGTCCATAACGACACCCTGCCCAGCCGGGCTTCGGCTGACTGTGTTCTTCATTTTTCATCTTCTCCGACAACCACAAGTCTCTTTTCTCCGCACACATTAGTTCATCAAATTGCTTTTCAGAAATTCTACCATCGCAGTGATCCTTGCATTTATTTGTGTCATGGGAAAGAAGCCCACAGTAGCGACAAAACCCTGGGAGTCGAACATAATCGATTTCAAAATGGGAGGGTCTCATATTCCCTGGAAAACGAATCGTAGTAACCCTCCTCAACGGCTTTGTAGTATCAATCATGACTCTCACTTTTAAAGAAGATCCCAATAACATTCCATGCTTTTCCTCACCCATCCTTGCAAACATACCCACTGTCGCACCAATCTAGTGACCTGTCTCTTCCACCATGTGAATAGGAGGAACGCCCCATGCTCTGATCCAAAAGAGTTGCCAGTTTAACGGAACTCTCAACAAGTCCTCCCTTCCATCAGTTGCAGTAACTGCAAACAAGACTTTGTCAAAATGACAAGGACATCCCCTCAGAACCCTGTTCCGGTCGTATTCTCGTCTGAACGAGAACACAATCCTATCACTCCCTTCCAAGGCCGAAGCAGTCACCAACGCTTGGCCACCATGATTCTTCTTTGGGGACCACAAAGCCTTCATCGTACTCATCAGTAACTCTTTATATGGTTTTTCTGTAAGTAAACGACTTACCAATAGGAATCTCCTTGGCCACCATTTATTCAGATCATCTGGCATCACCACTTCTAGCGCCTCTTCTTCTGTAAGTGACACCCGTCGTAACATCTGCGTCATCTCTTCCTCCATCTTACAAAGAAAAAATGTCGCTTGATTCCACCAACCACTGCACAGTCTCCACCAATTTGACATGCGTAGAGAATAATCTTGTCGCAAACCAGAGAAACAACTGTAACTTTTGTCCTAGAAACCTCCGGCGGCAAAAAAAACCCTAGCTCTGTCTCAACCACTCAAAGAGAGAAGGGACCTCAACACCTTGAGTGTAGTGATTGTTTATTGTTTGAGTCTTAGATCTATGCAGAGAATTGCATATATAGTTGTGTTGCAATAAAGAGATTTTTGGTGACAAGTACTTGATGTAAAAGTTGTGGTTTGCAATGGCCAACATATGTACTTCTCGAGTTGGACAACTCCATTGGAGTACTCTGTATAGCATATTTATTATAATTTTATATTAGAATATTTCAGTCTTTTAATAAATCATGCACTCGTAGGATGAACAAAATTTGGTAAAGTGACAATAGCTACACCTTAACAGAAATAGAAAAAAACATATTTATTAGTTTATGAGGAAAATAGGGAAGTAGAGACCATAATTATCTTTGGTTTCACGTGAGTAATAGTTTTTCGTTAGGTTGTCATTTTTTCTAATCCTTATATTCGAAAGAAATTTTTTTTTAGAAAATTTTGGCCTTTATTAGTAACACGTGGGAACCGCGTGGCTTTGATAGAACCTCTCGGCACAGCCGTGAAAATCTCATTGTCACCGAGATACCGTTTTCTCTTCTCCTCTCTGTTGGACTCTCACCATTCAAACCCACTTCCTCCAAAATTCCTTTCTCAGATCCTCACAATCCGCGCAATAGAGGAAGAATGAAGCAGAAAAGCAAGATGGGCGCCAGAGCCTCCTCAATCTCAGTATCAGCATCAGAGGCGCTGCTGGTCCACCTCACCATCGGCTTAGGATTAGCTCTCTGTTTCTCGCTGGCCCACAGTGTCCATTTCATCAGCCTCACCTCCCATCCTTGTCAGGTCCTCGGTCTGATCTGGGTACCTCACTTTCCCTCGTCTCTTTTTTCATTTTCAAACCTTGCTTTCATTTCACATGTAATCTCTTTCCACAGGCCTTTCAATGCCCAACCGTGATCCTTCTTTACAGCCGCTACCGGAAGGACCAGGAGCGATGCTCCGTAAGTTGTTGTTTTAGGTGGTGAAATTGATCAAGTTTCCGAGGAACGAGTCTTGTGTAAATTACTTACTAGTTTCTTTTCATTGTTTTCATGGCATTGTGCAGTACTGGAAGGCTGTAGGACGTGGCCTGCTGGGACTGCCTGCAGGTTATTCCAAATTTGTGACGGTTCTCTATGTATAATGATGTCGAGCTAATATGGAAATATGTGTGGTTAATGATATCTTGTGTGTTTGTTTGTTTAGTGTGCTGCTTGTGTTGAACTTATACTGGCAAAATTTTCTTTTTAAGAATTATTTTCGGGTAATGCTTGGTAAGAAGAGTTACGGTCTATTCTCTTGGACACTGTAGGGGCTGTGGTAAATGCATTGGGAGCAATTGCGTTGGGAGCACCTGTTGGCATCCAGTATGTGCACTGTGATCTCCATTAGGAAATGTTATTTACTCGCAGAACTCTGATAGCAGAAGTCGCAGTTGAGGTTGGTATTTACATTCCTGGGGGACAAACATGAATGTACAACCTCAACTGGTGTCCTGTTTTCGTAATTACCAAGGACCTTACATTGTCCTTGTTAATTTATCTTACTCATTTGTTGCATGGTCCATCTGATAGATTTCTGTATTCAATTAGTTAAAGTTTTGTTACGTTGCTTTTTCTTAACAGGTATCTGCCAAAGACCATTAACTGGTCTCTTATGATGTCACTGTTCACAGTAAGTTTCTTGTAGATCGGATTTCATTGTAATTATTTAGTTTCTTCTTTCTGTGTGTTTCTTATTAGTTTTAACTGTCTTCTAGTGTCATCCAACTGTTATTCTATTATTGATACTGTAGGGCACTCGGTAATGCAAGTAGTATATTATAGCTGGTATATGTTAACAAACTGCATATATACTGAAAGGAAATTTTGCTACCTTAGTGAATTCATCTTATGCGCGCTTTCACCCTTTCTGCAGATTTATAGTTTGTCGTTTTCTTCTTCCCAAAGAACCATCGAATAATAGTATTTTTCCTATGAATCGTTCCCTCACTTGTGGTTATGCTAAACTTTGATGCATTTTTAAAACTTAGTTTGTTTGTTTTGGGCAGATTGTACCTGCAGCTTCTGTTTTTGGTTCTTCGTGGACAGATTGGCAACGATTATTTGCATGTACAAAGCAAGTTTCCTACCATTCGTTGCTCTTATTTCTCATGTTTTTCCACGTCTAATGTGTAAAATTGATTTGCAATGTAAAACGATTAGTGAGATGTTCTGAACTTGTGTTCACTCTTTGCTGGATTATGTACTTGCAGGCCAAATGATCCTGTAGATTATATGATTTGTCTACCTGCACATGGAGTTGTCATTGGAGCTTGGTTAGGGGCATGGCCAGTACCTCTTGATTGGGAAAGACCATGGCAGGTACTATCACCTTCCTCTCTCTTTTTTTCCTCATTGCTTCCTGGTTTGCTTCATGTTGCAAAATTATCTGTGTTGAATTTCTTCTTGTTCTGTGCTCTCATCTGCGCTGGCTTTTTCCAGAATGAATTGTTATGATTTTGTTGCCCCATATTTTAAATTTGAACTAAGCCTTTTATGTAATTAGAAAATTTATTCTAAATTCACCTTCATTAGGTTACTGTACATGTGATTTATCGTAAACTGGCATCTTTATGCCTTCTCTACAAATCAGGTGAAGTTTATGGGCCATAACCGTACCATCCGTTCACCAAACGAATGTTCATATGTTTCTATTTGGTTGCCCTCTCGATTTCTTTTCCTTTGGGTGTCCATGTCTATAAGGTCTTTGGTTCTCGTCCTTTTTCTCTTCTAAAGTCATTTGAATGCTCATACCAATCTTGTATGACTGAAGATGTTGTTTTTGAGGTTGAGGAAATTGATGGAAGACAACATAATGTGTTCCTCAAAGAAAGTTCGAATCTAAATTAGTCTGTGACCAATCTAGCATGCATGTTCAGTGTTTGAGAACTTAATTATTTTGCAGGAGTGGCCTATTTGTGTAAGTTATGGAGCCGTTGCTGGGTACTTGGTTTCTTTAGTGGCATCATTCGGATTTATACTGGTGCGGCAACATGTCAAAGGAGACTAAGAAGTGAGATGTCCATATTCTTCTGCTACAATCTAAGCCGGACTTTTAGGAAGTCACATTTTCTCTTTCTAACGAAAAATATGGATGGAATCATTGTTTTATTCTTTTGGCACATTGGATGGGATTGAAACCATGACCTATCCAAATCATAACCCTTTCCAATCTCTCCCCACTACCTACCTTTTGTTCCAGGGGTTTGAAGCAACTTATGTTTGCACTCAAGTTTTGTAGAAGTGACATCACAAGAAATTAAACGAAAGTTATTTGGGTAATGCATGACCTTCATTTTTCTCTTTCTAAAGCATGCTTGTTCAATGTTTGATAAACGAAAGTTATTTTGATAATGCATGTGCTGCTTTGTTCCTATCGTGCATTGTGGTGGCTAAAATTTTCATTTTTTGGCAGTAGGCGTAACTGATGTTTTGAATAAACGAACACTTGGCCTTCTGCAAGAAAAAAGAATTAGCTTTTTCTTCAAGTTCAACAGAAGGTCTTGCGTAATAGAGTGATTGGTGATAGCAAGCACTCTTTCAATAGCTATCATCAGAAAAAAAAAATGAATAGATTGCTTGTGTGGAGTTGAACCGAGTCTCAAGGGCTAATATTGGACAATGAATAGATTTGTGATATTTGATTGGCGGTTAAACACATCCAACAAGAGAACTCAACCCTTAACAAAAACCAATTTTTTTTCCTCACAGGGCATCTATACTTCCATGACAGTGCGTTTACGGCGAAGCACTTGTTGCAGGACGGTTTTGAGATTGCGGATCTAGGAAGTGAAGGACCCCATATCTTCCCACACCATTTTCATGGCTTCAGATGTAAGGACCTCCTTTGTGGTGCATTACTATGTGGAGACTCAATGATCCCGTCAATGTGCAAGGGAGCGAGGGCTGGTCGAACCATTAGGGATGTTTCCAGTTTGTGGTGGCCAGTAATTGAGCATGAGCGCGGCCAATGTGGTACTTGACCATGTGAGAGATCGATGTTGGGAGGTAGTGATAACATTGCTTGCAACTCAAGGTGAGGCTCCTAACCCTGTCTCGGGCCGTTGACACCAGCTTTCGCAGCCAATATCCCTTCTTTCTCATATTCTTTCTTCTTACAATGCTTCGTTCTTACAATGTGACGATCTTAGCAACTAAAAGAGAAGAATCAAGTTTCAAACCCACCCTAATCTTAGTCAAACTCACCGACCTCAGTTTTGTTTTGATTATATTAGAGGATAATCAACCACCCGAATAGGATGATCTGCAGTCTGCACCATCATGAATGACGAATCGTATCACTTTATACTTGTTAATCTTCGGACTGAAACCTAATACATTTCTTGTGACTTTCGTACTTCAAAACATGATGAAGGTGTATGAACTCACCAGTTATTGGATTGCAGACAACAGAAGGTCCGTTGTGTTCTTCAGCCAAGCAAAGCAAGCTGTTACACGAATTCACCAACTCGTACTTGTGATCGAGTGGATTTATGTCATTGACGCAACGTCTATGGTTCCTTTTAGCACCAGGTTTCCTGTTAAACATATAATCAACGAGCTTGTTGTGATACTTGAATGCCTCTTCAGGATCTGTTCCCGATTAAGAATCTGCATAGAGTTGAAAGCAAAAGGGGAGGGATGAATAACAAGATCTATGGGGAAAGCTTAACCAGATAGTAACATGAAATGTACCTTTCAATCAGACAAGGTTGTTGTCACGGGTAACATCTTTCATTTCAAGGAAATGAAAAACCCCTTGAAGTCCAGCTTCAACTCCAGCTTTCAATTCTCATTGTGTTGGACATTTTTACTTTTACTAAGCCCATACATGTTTTACTACTTTACAGTTGCATTTGTTGGTCTCATACTACTTTTAATTCTACAATTTGTTGACGGAATGCTGTATAAAGTAGATCATGCCATTATCGTGTTTGATAACATAAGCATATAGTCAAAATAATGAACACAAGAGACAATTGTGTCTGAATATTGATTGATATTGATTCACCTCACAAAGGAGGAATTATATACAAATTACAACCGAGCCAAAGTAGGTAAGTATATCTTCCTAAGGTAAGTGATAATCCTAATAATAATAGTAATTACAAATATATACAAAAGGAAAGTATGACTCACACCAACACTCCCCCTTAAGTTGGCGCATACAAATCACGAATGCCCAACTTATCAAGTGAGTCATAAAAAGCCTTACTCGAAACTGCTTTAGTCAAAACATCAGCTAACTGTTCTTCAGAGCGAACAAAAGGAAAGGAAATAAGCTTAGAATCAAGCTTCTCCTTGATGAAATGTCTGTCAACCTCAACATGCTTGGTTCTATCATGTTGTACTGGATTATGAGCAATATCAACAGCTGCCTTATTATCACAATATAAATCCATGGATTTCTTTGGTTTAAATCCCAAATCACGAAGTACATTTCTCAACCAAAGTAATTCACAAACTCCATGGGCCATACCTCTATACTCTGCTTCAGCACTCGATCGAGCCACAACTTTTTGCTTCTTACTCCTCCAAGTAACAAGATTACCGCCCACAAAAGTGAAATAACCAGAAGTAGACTTTCTATCTGTAATGCAACCTGCCCAATCTGCATCTGTATAACCACTAATATCCAGATGTTTATTCTTTGAAAACATTAAGCCTTTGCCGGGTGCAGACTTCAAATACCTCAGAATGCGAATCACAGCTTCCATATGGGTTTCATTGGGATTATGCATAAATTGACTCACAACACTCACTGCATATGCAATATCTGGCCGAGTATGTGAGAGATAGATTAACCTGCCAACTAACCTCTGATAACGAGCCCTCTCTGTAGGAATTTGGTCAGGGTACTCAGCTAACTTGTGATTTTGCTCAATAGGAGTATCAGCAGGTTTACAATCTAGCATCCCTGTTTCTGTCAACAAATCAAGCACATATTTTCTCTGGCACAAGAAAATTCCTGAACTCCCCCTTGCAACCTCAATTCCCAAAAAATATTTAAGTGAACCAATGTCTTTCATCTCAAATTCTGATGCAAGTAGACCCTTTAGTCTCTCAATCTCCTCAGAATCATCACCAGTAATTATCATATCATCAACATAAATAATCAAGGTAGTCACCTTACCTGACCGACGCTTCAGAAACAACGTATGATCAGAGTTGCTTTGTTCGTACCCAAAACGACGCATAGCTTGAGAGAACCTTCCAAACCAAGCTCGTGGTGATTGCTTAAGTCCATACAAGGACTTGTTCAACTTACATACAAATCTTCCTTCTGCGTTTGCTTCATATCCTGGTGGTACTCAAAGGATAACTCGCACGATGACTTTTAGCTAAGACACAAGACTCACAATGCAACTTAGACTCATCAACGCTCAAAAACAAGGAGGGCATCAATTTCTTCATGACGCCAAAGGAAGGATGTCCCAATCTACGATGCCATAACCACAATTCTTCAATTTGATTAGTAACCCCAGTCGAAATCAAAGCTGCTTGGACTGCCTTCTCTGGCTTCATTCCGGCGAACATGCAATCCAGATGAAACAGACGACCCCTTAGATAACCCCTGCCGATTATTTCCCTGGTGAGGAGGTCCTGAAAAATCACATACAAAGGAAAAAAGGTTACAGAACATCGAGATTGAGTATTGAGCTGAGGCACAGATATGAGATGATGAGACAAATCAGGGACATAAAGAACATCATGTAGTGTTAGAGAAGGGGTGAGACGAACAGACCCTATACCTAAAACTGGAAAAGAATCACCATTGGCATTAACAACAGAGGAAATAGTAGGTGGGTTAAGAAAAAGGAAGTAACTACGATCATAGGTCATATGGTCAGATGCTCCAGAATCAATAATCCATGTATTGCTACCAGTAAAGTTAGAAATTTGTAAAGCCACTCCAATCTTACCATTACCACCATGACTTACTAACATGGTACCATTACCATCAACGTCGGTGTGGTCTGGGTCTGTCATAGCATAGTACTCTTGATCTTGAACAAGATGGACAGCAGCCTTTCCCTTGGATTTGTCCTGAGGTCGAGCTTTATTAAAATAATTAGTTGGAAATCCAACCAACCTATGACAATTTGCCTTGATGTGACCTGGATTTTTGCAGTAATTACAGATAACATTAGGAGAGAACCCGGGAGGAGGACCTTGAGGAGAAGGACGCAAAGCAGGAGGCCGATTGCCTGATAATGGCCGATTGTTGGACGAATTGAAAGGTTTTGAATGAATGGTAAGACCTGCAACTTCAGAGGTAACTCCTCTAGTACCCGCCCTTTGAGTTTCATCTTTGCGGATATAAGAAAAAGCTTGCTGCAAACTAGGTGTAGTAGTCCGACGAAGCAATTCACTCCTTGCATTCTCAAATATAGGATCTAGGCCAGCTAAGAAGACATGAACCCGCATAAGGTCTTGCTCTTCCTTATAAATCTTGATATCATCTGGGCACTTCATGCGACATGGACGCATCTGATCAATATCTTGCCAAATCCCCTTCAATTTTGCAAAATACATAGCAACCTGTCTCCCATCTTGAGTCATACGAGCTGCTTGAGTACTTAATTCATAAACCTCGGAAAAATCCGTTCCATTGAAGTAGATTTCTTTGAGACTTTCCCAAATTTCTTCAGCTGTATTACATCCCATAATCATTTGTGAAACATCTTCCGTCATAGATTTGTAAAGAATAGAAGTTACCGAACCATTAGCAGTCTTCCACTTCGAATAGTTGTTGGCTTCAATTGGTGGTTCAGGAATCGAACCATCAACATAGCCCATCTTATCAATCCCCCAAAGGTGAGCTTCCATCATCTTCTTCCAAGTTCGATAATTGGTGCCATTAAGCTTGACACCACCATAGCTGCCAGTTGAATCATCTTTAATAGAGACAGAGATTTTGTTGGAGTCATAAGAGCTCTCACCACTATCAACTTTTGTGAGCACAGGTGAGATTTCGGAATCCCTAGTCATGGTAAATATGCAGCGGAAAGATTCAATAACAAAGATCAAGGGCAACAATGATGCAAGGATCAAAGGACAATGAACAAAAGGACAAAGGGTGAAGAATCAAAGAACAAAGAGTCAGAGTCCAAGATCGGATCTCTGCTCTGATACCAAGTTAAAATAATGAACACAAGAGACAATTGTGTCTGAATATTGATTGATATTGATTCACCTCACAAAGGAGGAATTATATACAAATTACAACCGAGCCAAAGTAGGTAAGTATATCTTCCTAAGGTAAGTGATAATCCTAATAATAATAGTAATTACAAATATATACAAAAGGAAAGTATGACTCACACCAACACATATTAATTTCTTCCCAGAAAAGAAACTTCACAAGCATAGTGTAAATGACCAACGTTTATAGGCAACAAAATCAGATTGCATACACAGCAGGGATACACAAAAGATGTACGGATAAATAAGATCTCATGCAATTGCATTAGTAAAACAACCCCTTCACCTAAATGATAAGATAATTAATATCATCGTCTAATCAGACAAAAATTTCCATCTCAGGATTAGTCTATATCTGGCACAGCAGGGATGTAATACCTTCTAGTTAATTACAGCTCATAATAAAATGGACAAGTCTGCTGTGAAGACCCAAAACTTCCCCCATTGTGATATTAAGAAGATTCACCTACATCCTACTTGTTGTTCTGAAGAGAAAACCCAGGCTGGTTTTGAAGGGAAAACTTTGAAGCCGCCTTCTCTTCATTGACCGTTTCATCCTCAATCAATTTAGTGGCACGCTGAGGGTTTTCCGAGGGGGTAACATCCTCAAAGCTTCCAGTTGATCCAGTGGACAGATTCCCACCCAACCTTTTGTAAAGCAACATGGCTTGAGAAATCTGGGCGGAGAGACCAGTAGCATCATTGGGAAGTAAAAGTGTTGTGCTCTGAAAAAAAGGTAAAGGAGACAGATCAGATGGCAGGCGATTTTATTACTCAGTTGAGCATATATATAAGAACAGCATACACAAAAAGTTCAATGCTTGTTTTTTCACCTGTTTGGCAACATTTCCAAAAGCGGAAACATACTGCTCAGCGACTTTCAAACCAGCCGCCTGCAAATCAAATCAGACCATTACATCCTTCCATCCATACAAAATATGATTTTCATAAGTCTATTACACCTTAAGACGTCAAACCAGATAAGAAAGTCTGCATGATAATGCTTGTACGAATTAAATTATAATATATGCATATACATTTGTCTTTTCACTGGATAAGACAGTAATAAATAACTCGCTTGTTTTAGGAATTACTGATTCTTGAATTATTATACATTGTAATCATTGACAGAATCTTTAAATGTTTTGGCTTTTTATGAAGTTATTTTCTGTGAAAATTGAACATCAACTGAATGACTGTTTTAATTTTTTGAATGACTCCTTGATGATTGATGTTTAATAGTGAAAGGCTCATCAAGTTTTTTATCTGCAAACAATAATTTAATTTTTTTTAAACCAATTGCATGGTGAAGGTGCTGGGAAACCACTGCTCCCATTGGATAAGCCGGAAGAACGTGAAGAAAATGAGAAAGCCAAGTCAGTGTCGTATTCATATGCCTTCTTCCACATCATCTTCTCACTTGCAAGTATGTACTCGGCTATGCTTCTGACAGGGTGGTCAACCTCAGTTGGGGAGAGTGGGAAGTTGATTGATGTGGGGTGGCCTTCTGTCTGGGTGAGGGTCATGACTAGTTGGGCAACTGCAGGTCTCTACATCTGGTCTCTTTTGGCTCCAATTCTGTTCCCTGAGAGGGAATTTTAAAATCCTGCCGTCTCCATTCTTGATATACAAAGAAAACTCGATCTTCAGGTATGTTTAATTTGTGTAATGTGTCATTACTATCCTAAAAAAAGAACATTGTTTGCTCGGTAAATAAAATGATTTGTATCGACTTCTGGAACAACCAAATTTGTCCTTTAATATTTGCGGGTTTGATATATGCTGCATGAAGTTGATCGCTTACCTGAGAAATAAAGTTGACCCTAATGTTGGATGGAGTCTGTTTGTTATTTGTTCTCTTTTTGGCCCAAGGGGTTTTCGTGAATTAGAACAGAACAGAGTACATATCAGGAAAGAAAAGTGATTTAGCATTTATTTAAAGTGAGCCAATCTATAATTTGTCGGCATTGGTCCGTGCACAGACCAAACCAAAATTGTAACTGAAACTATTCTGAAAAAAAGAAATAATAAATAACATTGAAATTGAAACAGGTGAACAGAAAAACCATGGGGAAGTGTAAGATCATAGAATAGAAATACTATGATGAAAAGTAAAGGATAATGAGCAAGTAGGGTTCTTGTGCATGGATCTAGCAATCTCCGTGTCATATTTGTTTTTAGAATAATTTCATACCAATTTGGTTCCTTAGAAGTAAGGAATAACATGTTCTCCAAGTAAGGATGAAGTTTAGCATCTACATTTCAATTTGGTTGCTAACAAGTAAGGAACAACGTGAGGAGGAAAAAGGCAACGGACAAAGAATTACGCTCTCCCCAAGCATTCATAAATTCCTCGCTAGTTAATGGTTTACTGCTTTTGTACCAAATACTGGTGCTTAAATTGTCCATCAAGATGTCTTCATTATATAAAGCTGGTTGTAGGGAGGAAATGACATTGCCAATACCACAACCACATCTTGATTTCTTCTTTATCGAGTCACTTGCCCCTTGTGTGTACACCAGAAATTCATCCTACTTTGAGCAGTTCGTCTTCTCCCCTTCCAATTTCTTGTCCTTGGTGAATCCATTTCCAAACACCAAAATGTCTGAAGCACTTGTTTCCTTCCTCGTAGAACAGCTGGGTTCCATCTTTCTCCAACAGGTGGAACAAAACGTGAGACTTGTTGTCAATGTCAAAAAAGAAGTACTGAACCTCACCCTCAACCTCGTGACTATTCAAGCCGTACTTGCGGATGCAGAGAGGAGGCAAGTGAAGGAGGGAAACGTCAGACGCTGGCTCAACAGTCTCAAAGAAGTGTCGTTCAAGATAGACGATGTGGTGGACGAGTGGAGCACTGAAATCCTGAAACATCAAATCGAGAAACAAGGTGACAATGCAACTGTTCCTGAGAAGAAGGTGTGTTTCTCTTTTCCCCTCCATTGTTTTTGCAATGGCCAAGTCAATCAGATAATTTGTCGTCGTGACATAGCTGTGAGGATAAAAGAGCTGAATGAGAAGTTAGCTTTGATTTACCAACAACAAAAAGTTTACAAGTTTCATCACAATGAAACAAAAATTGAGCAACCTGCACGATTGGAAAGTTTTTCTATTGTCGATAAATCTGGGACATTTTGTAGAGACTATGAAAAGAATACACTAGTAAGCAAGTTGGTGAGTGACAACAGTGAAGAAAGGAGAAAGCCTCTTGTCATATCTATTGTAGGTTTAGGGGGGATAGGAAAAACCACTCTTGCCCAACTAGCCTATAATGATGATAAGGTAAAGGATTGTTTTCAAAAGAGAATATGGGTCTGTGTCTCAGAACCCCTTGTACAAATTGAGGTTGCGAAAGCCATCCTTAAGGGTCTTGATGCAAGTGTCCCAAACTCAAGTGAGTTAGAAACATATGTTCAACTTATATCTAGCTCTATTGAGGGCAAAAAGTTCCTTCTTGTCTTAGACGATGTTTGGGACTCGGACCATAGAAAGTGGGATCCTTTTTTGACCACGTTACAATGTGGTGCCTCAGGAAGTAGGATTTTACTTACAACACGATTAGCACAGGTTGCCATCGCAACAGGAACAACGAGTGGTAACTCTATCCATTTACAGGAGTTACGTGAAGAAACTTGTCGGTCATTGTTCTATCATATCGCATTTTTTGATGGTGAAAAAAAAGAGTCTAAAAAGTTTGAAGATATTGGTAATAAAATTGTAAAGAGGTGCAAAGACTTGCCTCTTGCTGCAAAGACTTTGGGTAGTCTAATGCGGTATAAGAACACAATAGAGCAATGGGTAGATGTTTTGAATAGTAAGATATGGGAAATACAAGAGGTTGAGCAGCAGGTTTTCCAACCTTTACTACTAAGCTACTATGATTTAGATCCACTGTCCAAACGTTGTGTCTTGTACTGTGCTACGTTTCCTAAAGATTATGTGATTGATAAAGAAGAGTTGATTGAGTTGTGGATGTCTTCAAATTATCTTGAAGTCAAAGGAGGAAACAAAGAAAAAAGAATAATAGGTGAAAGGTGTTTTGAAAACTTAGTGATGCGGTCTTTCTTTCAAGATTTCTGGGAAGATTCAAGGGGGAATATTATTAGTTGTAAGATGCATGATATTGTGCATGACTTTGTGCAATACCTGACCAAGGATGAATGCTTTAGCATGGTGATTAAGGGTGGCAATGAGAGAATGGAGTTACCGAGTGATGAGGTCCGTCATTTGTCTTTGATGTTTGCACCGGAGGGTCCATTTCCAGTTTCGTTTCTCAGCAACTGTAAGAGCCTTCGCACTCTCACAGTTTTTGAATCGAAACTCACTAGCATCCGGGTAGAGTTGATTTCGCAACTAAAAAGCCTTAGGACTCTGAATTTGAGTAAGAACTCGATTACAGAAGTTCCAAAGGAGATTGGTGTACTGATTCATTTGAGATATCTGAACTTGTCGTGGAACTTTGAACTGGAGGAATTGCCGGACAGTTTATGTGATTTATACAATCTGCAAACGCTGCGACTTGTCGGCTGCCGCGAACTTGTGAAATTACCAAATGAAGAGGCGATGAGGAAGCTGACCAAACTAAAGCATCTTCATGTCAAGCGGTGCGTTCGTCTAAAATCAAAAGGGATAAGGGGGCTAACCGGTCTGCAGAAGCTGGATGTGTTTCATATAAAGGGTTATCGAGGCGCCGACAATGAAGGGACTTTGAGGTTGGAAGATTTAAAAGACTTGCACCAACTTGAAGGGGATCTCTGGATTTCACAGTTGGGGTCTGTGGAAGATGCGAGCGAGGCTGTAACGGCATGTTTGGGTGAGAAACGTCTTTCTTTCCTGGGACTAGATTTCGAATGTTTCATGTGTGAGGGAGACAGACGGCGAGATATTGAAATACTGAACGGGTTGCAACCACATAGAGATTTGGAAAGGTTGTGGATCTCCAACTGTGAGGCCAGCATTCTCTTGCCTAATTGGATCTTGTCCTTACATATGTTGAAAGAGCTTCTTCTCACTGACTTCGGTAACTGCGAGCTGCTTTCGGGTCCACTAGGCAAACTGCCGTCGCTTGAGCATCTCACATTACATTGGATGAAGAAAGTGAAAAAGGTGGGAGTCGAGTTGTTGTTGGGAGTTGATGATGGCTCCTCGTCATTATTCCCCAAACTGAAAACCCTCAAATTTCGATTCATGCCGCGGTGGGAAGAGTGGGAAGGAGATTTTCAGAATGATAATCTTCCTAAAATAATGCCATCCCTCTCTCACTTGGAGATTTACAGCTGCCCTCGACTTGGTACGCTGCCCGACTTCCTGCGCAACACACCACTACTACAGACTGTGGCCATCTCCTATTCTCGAATTCTTGAAGATGTTCTCCGAGACAAAACAAGTGAGCAGTGGGCCAAGATTTCTCACGCCCCACACATCAAAATCGATTAATTGTTCATGCTCTTGGATCGCTAGCTTCTGGTAAGATTTCTCATCACCTCCCAAATATATATGTAAATCTTTGCAACTTATTATCTCTGCATTACTTATTATCAATCAATTGGTACACCAATAAGTAATGCAGACATGCGTAGCGATCACCAGGCATTGCCCATGTATTAATTTAGAGCTTCAAAAGTAGCCATCACCTTACTGCTTGTCTAATACTCCAATTGATTATTATCTTATTTAATTTTGTATATGATAAACTAAGAGGATCAAAATGGATCTCTCTTACCACTTTTGGCTTATTAAACCGGGATTAGAGTTAAGTCAAGAAGCTGGTATCATTTTAACTATCTTGACTTTGTTTCTTGTAGCTTGGTCTGTGAAGGGCTGACCATGAGCATCATATGGGGAAGTTTGTAGGCTGTTTTCTTGGTTGTACATGCATATACAGGTTAGCGCCTTTGTCTGTTCAATTTATTATACTTTTGGTTTGTAATTTATACATCTACATCGCTTTTTTGGTTCTCTTTTTATAGGAGTACTTATTTGTATTCGGCAAAGTTCCAGGAGAGCTTACTTGTGGCTTGTTGTCTTGTTCCAAGGACAATACTATTTTGGCAATTTGGCATCATAACTTCTTAAGTATGAAACATTATGTCTACGTTTGGAGATCCAATGTTTTATTTCACATACATCAGTAGCCATCCTAAATCCAGAACTGTGAGCTTCAGAAACATTTGACAAGCTGTTCTTTCTTTTGACCTATTTTGCTAGCTATGCTCGATCTTCTATGACTTGATCTTCTATCCCCCCAAGTTCATTTGGTGATGGTAAGTCTTGATTTTAGGACTGAACTTTTGGCATGTATAATTGGAAATGAGAAGTTTATATGTCTACACAGTACCAACAAAAAAGTGCTTTTGGTTTCTGAACAATTGTCCTCAAATTTTTCACTTTACTCCAGAAAATTTGCAAGCTAGTATGTTAACATAAATCGGCTATCCTATTTTACTGAGCAAGTCACATCATTATCTTTCTCTCTTTATTTTCAGGATGAAGGTGCAGCAAGCACCCCTATGTCAGTTGCAGCGACGAAAGATCAGGAGGGAAACTAAATAGGAACACAAAGCCTGTAACATCTTCATATTCCTTTGGAAAGATCTATGTGATATGTGTTGGCAGTGCTTCTGAGACAGGCGAGCCCTCTGTGTCATTTAATGTTCCCTTGACTCTTGGAACACCTATTTAGAAAGAAATCTAAATGCAGCCATCACCAAAATAGACAGAGTTGCTGGCTAATGTCATATCCTTCTGTAGCTGCCTCTGTTTAATGTCAAGACAAGCCACAAGCTTTGGTTCCTTCTATGTAGCATTATTTATATACTGAATTAGGTGTTCTGTTAGATACTGGTGGTTTGTATTTTGATTATGTAGTAATTTGGATGAAGAGCATCGTAAATTGGCTTGCTTGACCCACTTGTCCAGGCTGATATCTTCTGAATAACTAAATAAAATTTTGAGGTATTTCATGAAAAAAATGATAAGAACTACGGTATCTATCGATCTTCTGAATGTAACTTATGCTGGAAAAGTTGAATGAGATACTAGAACAAACAAGAGGGAATATTACTTTATACCTTGATCCTGTGGAGATTGGAAGCTCACAGCTTCATTTGCTGAATGAGCGAATCAAACAGCCTATGCACTTGTCTCTCGCACAAAATGGAACAAATCCCTCTTTTAAGTCCGCTCAGATTGATTGTTATAGCTCATCCCAATAGTAATTCTCATGTTCCGACTCACTCAGCAGCTCTATTTATTGGTGGTTTCTTAGAAGTGACATGCTTTGTATTTCTTAGAAGTGGCATGCTGTGAGGTTGATTTGAAAGGTATCAGAGCACTAAGCTCAACAACACCAAGTCACCAAGGTCAAACAAAAACTTGAACCGAATGTGTGGTTGGTTTGTAAAATATCAGAGCACTAAGCTGCGAAACAAAGCCAGATCAAACAAAAACTTGAACCGAGAACTTTTCCTTTAGCAACGAACTCTCCTAAAAACTTCACAAGAAATTAGCAGTGCAAAGGTGTCACACACTTCAAATGAACCTTGTGAAAAGCAATCAATTAAATTCCATTAATATCTGGCCACACAAGTTACTCCACACACTACCAGAGTGAAGATACTGCAAGAGTCAAGCAAGAATGTGGATCCAAAAGAAAAAACTATGAATCCATGGGGTATCTACTAACTTGTGAAGGACAGTCATTCAATCTTCGAAATCTCCAGCATTCTCCAATAGATAGTTGGCTGCCAGTTCTTCATTGCGGTCACATGCCA
This sequence comes from Comarum palustre, assembly GCA_951800085.1. NCBI lineage: Eukaryota > Viridiplantae > Streptophyta > Magnoliopsida > Rosales > Rosaceae > Comarum > Comarum palustre. Next base: position 18,982,330 of record OX637572.1, read on the forward strand.
AAAATGCTTCAATCACCAAAGCTCTATCAAATCCCATTGCCTCGAGCTACAGGGAAGATTACACAACTGATGAGCCAAAATATATATATTACACGAATGATTCTATCAGAGATAGACTAAGAAGACTACATACCCGTTCTATAGCCTCCTGTTCTGCTGGAGTTATATTGATAGCATGTGGCATTTCTTGATCAGGCTGATCAAACATGTCACTGAAGGATAGACTAATTTAGTGAGAATGAAATGTCAGGATAGAGTACATGCAGCTTCAACAAATACAAAAGAGCATGCTTCCTAGGATGGCTCGGAATAAGTGGGGTAGGAAGTGGGACAGTTTATCTTTGGCCACAGTTTCACCAACAAAAAAATTCCACAGAAAGAAAAAAAGAAACTAGAATACAACAATACAATGGAAGATGAAAGGAAATTTACACATTAATTCTCAGAGAAGCTCATATGACTCCTTGGGCCAGGTTCATTGTCAACAACATGTAACAGCTCTTTCTACTCGAAACTATTTCTATTTCTGGTCTGCTAAGTTTTCGATGATTTACAAAGCATTTTTATGACTATGGTTTATGAAATTTGCATGTATAAATGCTCACCCTTCAGAACCCTCAAGAGGTTCATTTATTAACTGGAGGAACTCGGCATGGTGCTCCTGAATTAATCTTAAAAGCTGGGGGTTTTGCTTTCCAAGCTCCTGCAGCATGGGCTGTAACAAAAGCAAAATGAAGACAATCTGAGGCATCTCATCAAGAAACCATCACATTTAGCTAATGTGTAAAGACAATTTATATGCATATACCTATAAAATTTGTGGGTTTGCTTGCACCATTGAACGCAACGTCTGGAACTGTAATGGAGATAATAAAAAAATCAAAACCCTCATCATGAACAACTTAACAAAGCAAACAAGTATTTATCTCAGGAATGATCTCAACTTCTTTTCATTGGCTTCTATAATTTCCAAAAGAAAAAAAATGAAAATAGTAAGTGACATCATTAAAATGTCAAATAAAATAATACTATACACAATTGCACATTACAATGGTTCGTAATTCAGTAATTCCATACATTATATCTGTGAAAATTCGATATGATCCAATCATGTCAATTTTATGTCATGTACACCAACTATACATTATAACAAGATGCTTACCTGATGATTGTTTCTGAGGAAGTCAAGGGATCCAAGTGCACCAGCAGCAGCACCAGCACCGGACAATGCTTCATGGAGTATACCAAGTTAGATAAACATACAACTGCATAAAAGTAAAAGGAAGTCCTTCCATAATCGTAAGATTTACCTGCGGAAACATATTCAGGGGAGCTGAATTCGGTACTCCAGAGACAGGTGGAGCATTGGCGATGCCTGTTTCAGTTGCCTGACTTCTAAGGAAATGAACCACAGGCACTGCAACTTCAGCTGTTTCTGGAATACTCTGAAGAACACTACGTCAGCAGCTGAATACATCAATACAACAGCTAAAAGTTAAATAAATGCTGACATACAGAGTATAAGTAGTCCACTGCTCGCTCTGGGTTGTTGTAAGCCGCTCGAAGTGCACGTGTAACTGTTTCTCTATCCCAATTTCCACCACCCATATCCATTATTTGTTGAATAGTTTGATCAAGATTAGTTCCAGCAACTAAGTTTGATGCAGCTTGACCATAGGTATCAGTATGCACACTGCAATTGAAACACAGTAAGACTTTACCATCATTAGGTTCTATATCAAATAAGTAACATGCTAAGGCAAGAAGAATCCAACTTTGTTATTAAAATTTTATAGGAATGGGAGAAAAGAAAACAAAGCAGCTGCTCCACCCAAAGAGGTAAATTATATATAGGATGTTGAGAAAACTACACTCAACTAAGGTCCCAACATGGACAGGACACATCCACCATATTATTGTATATCCACCATATTAGTGTCACATCCTAACTACATTATCTGACTCAACAGTCAACATGAAACACACGAAGACAGAAACTAAACCTAATTCGAGGACTTTTCTCAAGGCTCAAATTACATGCATTAAATATCAGTATAGGGAACTGCAGAAAGAAACATACTCAGGAGTATCTGAAGCGGGTGGGGTACTGTCCGAGGGCCTACAAAGCAGAAAGGGAAAAGTATGTTAGAGCGAATCTAAGTTAATCTAAGAACTAGTTCAAAAGGAAATATGGATCTGCCCTATTACTTTGGTTGTAGAATGTAGAATGTACTTGGTCCGACCGTTTCTACGATCTGATATGGTCCCTCACAGGTTAGATGCAGTCCTTTTGCCTTTGGGATGACTTCCTTCATCACTCATTCTCCCACCTGGAAGCTTCTGTTCCTTACTAGCTTATTTTAGTAGTTCGCTTCTCTTCGTTTGTTCTGTAGGTTGTGAAGGTGCGTCTTTCCGCGCTTTTTCTCTTCTAATTCCTTGACGATGAGGAGTCCTTCATCATTGGTGGGGCTATCGAACAACGTTACTCTGGCAGTTGGGCACATGATTTCGACGCCATAAGTGTGGCAGAATGGCGTCTCCCCTATTACTTTGGTTGGAGTTGTCCTTAGCGCCCAAAGTACTTCAGGCAGCTTTTCTACCCACAACCCTTTGTGGTCGTTTAGCTTCTTCTTAAGTAGTCTTAATTTTCTTGTTGGCTGCTTCCACCTGGCCATTAGTCAGCGGTTACGCTACCGATGCAAATTTAATCTGAATGTCCTTTAAAGCTGCCCACTGGATCAACTCGTCATTGTTGAATTGTGCTCCATTGTCGGTGATGATTGTATTGGGGATTCCAAATCTACAACAAATGTTTCTTCAGATGAAGCGTTTCACTCTACTAATGGTAATCTTGACAAGAGGCGCTGCTTCGATCCACTTGGTGGCGTAATTGACTCCTACTATGGTGTATTTGTATTGGCCTATTGCTATGGGTAGCGGGCCTACCAGGTCTAATCCCAACCATGCTTCTACTATGACTGATAGCGGCTCTACCGGTGTCCTTGACATTGTGGCGAATTGATGGCATTTGAAGCAAATCTTTGCTATTTCCTCTGCGTCTCCGACCATTGTGGGCCAGTAGTACCCGTAGCGCATTGTTTTGTTGGCTACAGAGCGGTAGCCTGAGTGGATTCCACTTTCCCCGCTGTGGAGCTCTTCCAAGATCTTTTGGCCTTCTTCTGGCGCCACGCATTTTAAGTGAGGAAACATTAAGCTTCTTCGGTATAGTTTTCCATGTATCAGACTGTATCTTGTCGCTCTTTGTACTACTATATGCGCAACTAGTTTATTTTCTAGCAGCGTTCCCTCCTTATGTGCAATGATCTCATCCATCCAGAAGGCCCCTGTCTCAATATGAAAGATCTCTGCAAGGACCTTGCTGGTGGACGACCTTTCCAAAATGTCCACTCTTTTGTCCTCTATATTTTGGTGTGGTTGCGACATCGCTACCTACGCTAGGGAATCTGTCGTTGTGTTCTCCGCTCTTGGGATTTGTTTTATGTTGAAGAACTTGAACTTCCCAAGCAACGTTTTGACGTATCCCAAATACGCCGTCAGCTGAGTGTCCTTTGCTTGAAATGTCCCAGTGATTTGGTTGACGACGAGTTGTGAATCGCTGTAGACATTGATGTCTTTAGCTCTGGAGTCGATTTCTAGGATTAGGCCAGCTATCAAGGCCTCATATTCTACCGCGTTGTTAGTTACTTTGAAGTTGAACTTTAAAGCGTATTTTACTTCCAGTCTACCTGGCCCTGTTAGGAGCCAGCTCCACTAGCTTGTGCACAAGAGGAGCTATCAACATGCATGCACCACTCAAATTATTGCGGGTCTTCTTTACCTGCAGCATCCACTGCTGACTCTAGTAGATCTGCCTCCTTGAAGGCATCTTCACCTACTGTGTACTCTGCTATGAAGTCTGACACTATATGCCCTTTTGTAGCGATTTTTTTTCTGAACTCAATGTCAAACTCGCTAAGGTCCACGGCCCACTTGCTGAGTCGGTCGCTGTATTATGGGTTTTGTAATACCTGTTTTAATGGCTGGCTTGTGAGCACATGAATTGGGTGGGCCTGAAAGTAATGGTGGAGTCTTCTGGCCGTCGTGACTAATGCTAGAGACATTTTTTCTAGTAGCGGGTATCTTGTTTCTTCCCCGTTCATTCCCCTTTTGGTATAGAAAACTGGCAGTTATTCTTTCTCTTTTCTCCTTAACAGCATAGCACTTAGAGCTGTCTTGGATACTGCCAAGCAAAGGTAAAGCGTTTCTCCTGTGATTGAGATATATAGTAGAGGGATTGAAGCGAGGTGGTCTTTTATGCCTTGAAATGCTGCCACACAATCGAGGGTCCAGTCGACCTCTTTTCCTGTTGGGCATCTTAGGGCTTTAAATAACTGGATTCACTTATGTGTCAGCCATCCAATGAATCTTGATAAGGACGTCTGTCACACCCCGAATCTTCTAAAGTTAACAAAAGTTACTTTTCACCGAGGTTTACGAGTTACCGAGGATTTTTAACTACGATCGACAATTCGATAAGTTATCGCTCGAGTTAATTTTCGAGTTTTTAAAAGTACTCCAAATATCTGAATTGATGACTCGATGTTGTAGTACGTGTCGACACGAGTCTCCCGGTATTTTCGGATTATTATTCGGAGCTTCGGTTTATTTTCTACGAATTTTCGAAGTTTTCGGTAACTTTTAATTATAATCCGGTAAATCAGTTTTACCATTTAACCTTTTCACTTTTCACCTTCTTTGAATCTTGACCGTTGGATCTTTCAAGAATGAATCTGGACCGTCCATTCAAGTATAAAAGAGAAGTGATGGGTTGACTTGGTCAAAAGGACCAAAATCGGGTCAAACCCGAGTTTTTGTTCTTTCTCCTCTCCTTCCGCGACGCAGCGTCGCCATCTTGCTCCGATTGACACCACCGGCGCGTCCGGCCAACCCACACCGGCGCGCCACCACTAATATCTTCCTCTCCTCCTCCTCTTCAAAACCCCCTTGCCAATTTGTCTCAGCACCCATTGTGGAAGGAGTTTAGCCGAGGGGAGACGCGACTGTGCTCACCGGTTTTTGGGCGAACTCAGGCGACGGCGAGGGCAGCATGAGGTAGAGCTCTTCTTTCTTCTTCTCCCTCCTCCTTCCCTTACCAGTTTCCGGGTCGAATCGAGCCTAATCGAGAAATCCCCGTCTCACTGTTTCAACAGTTTTTGGGTTTCTCCTGGGTGCCTCTTCTTCCTCCTCCGGCGGTCTTTTCAAGTGAGCTTTCAAGCTCAGGCGAGCTGCAGGGCAGCAGCTGGTGCATGGGCGGAGGCGGAGGCAGAGGTCTGGTGTTCTGCCTCGGATTGAGGTGAAGGTGAGCGGTTAATCTGGAGCTACTGTGTGGTACAACTTGTGCTGTATTGTATGTTGTTAAAGTGATGCTGATTTGTGTGGTTTTTGTTGTTGTGTCGATAACTTGGTGAACCGAAGAAACGGGGAGGTTATGGCGAAATTCCAGCAAGTTACCGGGATCCGGTGACGGTTCCGGTGTTACTGTAAACCGGCTGAAAGCCGAAGAGGTAGAAATCGAACCTTGTTAAGCTTTTAGTCAAAAAGTACGGTTATTTCGAAATTGAGACATTTACGGAGAAATTGGACGTAAATAGGAGGTTTCCATTTTGGGAAACTTTCTAAGTTTAGAAACCTGTTAATTCGGGAAACTCTCCATTTTGGGAAAGTTTCCATTAAAGGAAAGTTTTCACTTTGGGGAAGTTGCATTTTCAGAAAAATGGTTAATTTGGTAAAATGTTAAATTGTTATCAGAAATTGATAATTGGAATTTATGAGGAAAGGTTAAATCGGTAAATCGACTCAAGGTTAACTGTACTGATTAATATGACACGTTAGGTGTCCATAGTAATTCAACGAATTAATACGTGACACCCTAACGTCAAGTTAAAAGTAATAAAGGAAAGTTCGGAAGCTGAGCCGGACTTTCGGTAAATTGAAAAAGAGTCGATGACCGGGAAAGAAAGTTAAAAAGGTTAAAGTGCTAAAGAAAGGAACTTGGTCAACACGTGGTCAAATAGGATTCCAGGTCAAACTAGGAAAAGACCAAGTCAACGATGAAATGACTAATTTAGTGGTTTGTTTGTACAGTCTCTGATTGAACGTGAGACGGGCTCGACTACGCGGGTAGTTCGAGGGTTTCGCTCGAGGAGCTTTCCGAGCGGAAAGGTCGTAATAGTACTGTGAGTGGACATATTATTTTAAATGCACGCATGCCTTAATTATCGATTTAATTGCACGGTTTTTATGATCGTTTTCGAGAATTATATTTTCTCGGGTTCTTGAACGATTTTATTTGGTTAAAGTTTAGCGGGAGCCTCGGTTAAAGATTTTTACTATGGTTTGAGATATTGACACTTATGCGTGAAGTATTTACATTATTACTCAATTTTCTATTTCTCCCGAAAATGGTTATAGACGGTGATGGCCGTCCTTCGAATGGATTTGAACCCGAGACTTCGTTGGAAATTGGTTTTATGCATATATGACAAGGAATTGTTTTAGTTAATTGTTTTGGGAAGAGAATTTGATTATTGTCTTGTTATGAATTTTTATTTTAAGGGTTGACCAATAAATATGCTAGTTAGAGTAGCGTGAGGGCGCTACTAGAGCTCTTAGCTCCGACCCTAGCCTGAGAGGTCAGGCAAACTACGTAGTGCACTATGAGGGTTGACCATTTCCACTTTATCTAGAGCTCTTAGCTCCGACCCTGGTCTGAGAGGTCAGACAAGCCTGAGAGGTCAGGTTGATATTATAAGGGTTGACCGTTATCACATATTCTAGAGCTCTTAGCTCCGACCCTGGTCTGAGAGGTCAGACAAGCCTGAGAGGTCAGGTTGATATTATAAGGGTTGACCGTATTATTTTATCTAGCTAGCATAGCGTAGCGTGAGGGCGCTACTAGAGCTCTTAGCTCCGACCCTAGTCTGAGAGGTCAGACTTATTATGTTTGGTGAACATTTCTCTTCCCATATTCTTTAATTGTTTACCTTGTCATGCGTTTGTGGAAATTTGGTAATTGTGGGCATGCATAAATGATATTTGAATCATTAAAGTTTTGGGAGAGCATTAAAGGAAATAGAGTTTTTATATTTCATTTTCGTCCACTCACTCTAACAGTTTTTAAATGTTTCTCCCCTGGGCCTTTCGTTTTTAAATGCCCAGTGATGCAGGGTTCTTGAGAGGAGGTCGAGCGCGTACGAGAGTCGAGGCATAGTCGATCATTTCCGTTGCTGCTTGAAATTCTTTGGGTAATCATCTCTATAGACTGCTCTGACTAACCCGGTTTAGTTAGTTGTGTAGGAAGGGTTGGCCATTTCAAGGGAGTTGCGGTACGAAGTTCCCTTGAGGTGGTCCCCGCAGGATTTACTTCGGGTTAAAGGGGTTTAATCCGGGGTGGGTCCTGTCAATGGTATCAGAGCATTAGGTTATCGTTCCTGTTACTACCTCATATACTTGGTATCACTTAGTGTCTATAGAGTGATGGTCCGACCGCGGCGGATCCATCGGCATTTTATGCTTGGACGCTTAGTGTTTATTAAGGATATGAGTTAGTACTTCCTGATTGAGATATGGACCGAGTGGTCCTATAAACGATCGAATTTTCAAGACTATGCCTCAGTACGCGCGACCTCATAGAGAGTTCCTGTAAGGAACAAGGTAAGCTCGTTACGTATTTATGTTTTTGGTATCCCCCATTGATTTACGAGATTTGAGTTGGGGATCGAGCTGTAAACTCCCGCTATTTAACGAGCTTGAACATTTGTGTGAATGTTCGGTGGTGAAACAGCTAATTCACACCTGAGGGGCTGTCATGGTTGTTGACAGGGATGCTGTAGAAGCCTAAGACAAGGCTTTGGTGTTCGAGTTATGAGACTCTTAACAGTGGAGAGTCGTACGAGTTAATGTAAGAGATGAAGTCGCCTAACGCGATTGTTCAGAAAGGATGAATAATAAGATTTGACGATTGCCACGATTTTGTTGAGGTTCGTCATGAGTGTGGTTTCAGAAAAAAACCAACTGACGTATGAAGAGGAAAGACTCAAGGGAATTGAGTGTTATTATTTGTGATCAATGGACTTTTTCTAGTGACGAGTCCATGATGTGACACTATTGAAGAATGTTAAGGAAGTAAAGGCTGTTTTGGTCACTTGATGCTTTATGGGACAGCCACTGAAAATAATGGTTTGGGTCAGCTTTGGTGCTGACATTGTTGTCGTCAGTTGCGACGAGATCCTCTTCGTTCCAGCCACCCATGTTTAGGGTACTAGAAAGATTTGAATTGTTAGTGAGTCCAAGCGTGAATTGGATTGTTGGTGACAATGGTCATTGGGCCAGTTATCGTGAAGGTAAAAAAAAAAAAAAAAAAAAAAAAAAAAAATCGTGTCACCAGATCTTGGGGCTCATGTCAACCATAAGGTGAGTTATCCACCTGCGGTCAAAGTGTTGTAATTAGTACACCAGTGGAGGAGTCTCCAGGTTGGCTGTATTAGAGATCGATTTTCAGATCGAGAAAGCGTTACTTGGGGTAATTAAAGTTAAGTGGTTCTGGAATTTTAAGGAACATGTTGAAAGTGGCAACAAGCCACCGGGTCTCGGACCAAGAGTGCTTGGGGTACCGGAGATAGTGATACGAGCCTTGATGGACTTGGTATTATTGTGGTGTAGGAGCCGGTAGTTGTGCAAACGGCACTGTTTGACGGCTGAAGATGTACATGGGTATACTTCACATGAGCACGTGTACCCTCCTGTGTAGGGAAGTGGTAAAGTTGAAATTTGGGTAGCACATGCTGGTAAGGCATAATTATATGGTACAGCTGTGTGTGGTCAAAATGACACCAGGTAAGTGACTAAGGCTGGTGATGACATCATCTTTAGAATGTGTCATGAGAGCTCTGTTTATTGAGAACGGAGATTAAGGATGCTGGATTAGAGGTTTTGGTGCAAAACGTCCAGTAGATGGTCTAACCATTTAAGTACAGGTCGGAAGTGGGTCATTGATAGTCGCTCCGACTCTTATGATGGTTAGCGAGATTATTATATGTTGTCAGTAAGTGGTTGATTGCCTGCTGAGTTAAATGCACGGAAAAGGTGAAGGGACAGCAGTGAGGCAAGGTTTACTGAATCATTGAATAGGAGTGAGAATGTTGTAGATGGTCAAGCTTCAACCTGTAACCAAGTCGTCCGTTATGACACTTGGTTTCCTCGAGGGCGATTAACTGAGCTTGATGGCATGGGAATTTGTGCACTCACTGGCTGTCTACTCAATTATTGTAACCGAATGTGTACTTAGTCGTGTTTGGGGTTCATAAGTTACACTCACTGCAGTGACAGGAAATATTCTCAATCTTGATATGGGAAATAAGGATTAAGATCTGGGAGATCAATTATTGAGGTTAATTTAAGGAAATCCTAAGAGGATTAAAGTTTTGTTGGCGTTGCTATGGTCATTGGTCATTTGAGTAGTGACCCTACTTGTTAGGAATTTTTGACCTAACGGCAGTTCTTGGCGCCACGAGTGTAAAGTGGTAGCAAGAAAGATCATTGGTGGTGACCCTCAAAATTGTCAACATTTTCGGTGAGTGTGAAAGCGGTGAAACTGAGGAAAGAGTTTCTTTGATGACTCAAAGGTGTTACGAGTCAAGGTTTTGGAAACCAAATTGTTACAAGGGTAGTAAAGTATGTTGCTAAGTTGGCAACACTCCATCGGAAACCGTGGAGTGATTAAGCTACGTTCAGATTAAGTTATGATCTGAGAGGATGTTAACGTGTGGCAGTGGATCTTGTGAATTAAGATCTAGAGTGGTAAGCGATTGAGAATTTTGAATCTTACCGAATAGAGGTTGCGGTGGATGGTAAACTGGCAGAGCCTGAGGGACAGTTTTGTTAGAAACTGTCCAGTTGTACGAGTTGACTCTGTGGTGTGTACTCGCCCAGTGCGGTGATGACATTTGTTAATTTGTGTCTTGATAACTGGATGCTCGGTGATCAGTATGGCTAAGTTCAGGCGGAATTAATTTCCCGATGCTTTGATCAAGGGTTCCTTTGGGTGTGCACCAGTGACACTAAATTTCATGTAGATGCCTGGTCTGGTTAAGTGTCCAGGTTTGTCGGTTGTTACCAGACGATTTGGTAATGGAGGCCTTTGGGAATGGAATATCCTTGTTGAGCGGGTAAGGCTCTGGGAGTCATTTAATGGTAAGTAAATCCCAGATTGTGATGTGGATATTGTTTAATAGACGCACGGTTGGTTGAAGTGCAAGTTCTGCACTATGCGTCATCCCAGGTTAAGGTAAGAGATAGGGAGGGCAGTGGCACCTCACCTAAGAGTAGTACGGGTATGTATTACCAGTTGTAAAGTACGCTATGACATCACCAAGTGATAATTGAGTTGGTGACTCTAATGTTTGGATTGTGAGTAAAAGTCAGGATTTGTGTCAGAATAGTTACGTGAGTAGTACGTAGTCTGACCATTGTCTTCATGCGAGGAGTAAGTATTGTTGGATCTCGATGTCTGGAGATTTGTATCTCCCTGAGTAAAAGGCTATGATTTTGGATTTACGCTAAAATTCATGGCAACTCGTGTCCTGGGTGTACTATGGTTTGAGTAATGATAGAGTAAGGGAAGACAATTACTCTACAACATGACAGAATAGTTTCTAGAAAGCGTAAACCAAATCAGGGAGCCGGTTCAAATGAGGTGATGGTTTGTGTAACACAATGTGATCATGGTTTTCTCGTGGACTTGTTGTCAGTAGATTTGGCTCCACGTGGTATTGTGTTACCAGAGGATTTAAATCCATTAGTGACATCGGACCCTACTCCTCGGGCGTGGTAGTCATTTCCTGCAGAGGGAATGTGTTGAGTTGATATCTAAATTCAACGAAAGAATACGAGTGTTCTTGAAGAAATTTTACTCGCGACAAGCGAGGTGTTATTGGATCAGATGAGTATTAGTAGTATTGTGACGACGTCACTTGTGGTTAGTAAGAATATTGGGTTGTGTTTAGTTGGCTAAACCAGAAGGGATAGGAGGTTGGTTACTGGTCGAAGTTATTATGTTGAGCGTAAAGGGCATGTGTTTAGAGTTTTGACAATGCTATTCGTGAGGCGTTTCAAATGAGTTCTCAGAAGGAAGTGATATTGGAGAACAATATTATTATTTTAAGTGGTACTATCCCCCACAGTATTGGACTTTGAGTATAGAAATTTCGAGGACGAAATTTTTATAAGGTGGGGAGAATTGTCACACCCCGAATCTTCTAAAGTTAACAAAAGTTACTTTTCACCGAGGTTTACGAGTTACCGAGGATTTTTAACTACGATCGACAATTCGATAAGTTATCGCTCGAGTTAATTTTCGAGTTTTTAAAAGTACTCCAAATATCTGAATTGATGACTCGATGTTGTAGTACGTGTCGACACGAGTCTCCCGGTATTTTCGGATTATTATTCGGAGCTTCGGTTTATTTTCTACGAATTTTCGAAGTTTTCGGTAACTTTTAATTATAATCCGGTAAATCAGTTTTACCATTTAACCTTTTCACTTTTCACCTTCTTTGAATCTTGACCGTTGGATCTTTCAAGAATGAATCTGGACCGTCCATTCAAGTATAAAAGAGAAGTGATGGGTTGACTTGGTCAAAAGGACCAAAATCGGGTCAAACCCGAGTTTTTGTTCTTTCTCCTCTCCTTCCGCGACGCAGCGTCGCCATCTTGCTCCGATTGACACCACCGGCGCGTCCGGCCAACCCACACCGGCGCGCCACCACTAATATCTTCCTCTCCTCCTCCTCTTCAAAACCCCCTTGCCAATTTGTCTCAGCACCCATTGTGGAAGGAGTTTAGCCGAGGGGAGACGCGACTGTGCTCACCGGTTTTTGGGCGAACTCAGGCGACGGCGAGGGCAGCATGAGGTAGAGCTCTTCTTTCTTCTTCTCCCTCCTCCTTCCCTTACCAGTTTCCGGGTCGAATCGAGCCTAATCGAGAAATCCCCGTCTCACTGTTTCAACAGTTTTTGGGTTTCTCCTGGGTGCCTCTTCTTCCTCCTCCGGCGGTCTTTTCAAGTGAGCTTTCAAGCTCAGGCGAGCTGCAGGGCAGCAGCTGGTGCATGGGCGGAGGCGGAGGCAGAGGTCTGGTGTTCTGCCTCGGATTGAGGTGAAGGTGAGCGGTTAATCTGGAGCTACTGTGTGGTACAACTTGTGCTGTATTGTATGTTGTTAAAGTGATGCTGATTTGTGTGGTTTTTGTTGTTGTGTCGATAACTTGGTGAACCGAAGAAACGGGGAGGTTATGGCGAAATTCCAGCAAGTTACCGGGATCCGGTGACGGTTCCGGTGTTACTGTAAACCGGCTGAAAGCCGAAGAGGTAGAAATCGAACCTTGTTAAGCTTTTAGTCAAAAAGTACGGTTATTTCGAAATTGAGACATTTACGGAGAAATTGGACGTAAATAGGAGGTTTCCATTTTGGGAAACTTTCTAAGTTTAGAAACCTGTTAATTCGGGAAACTCTCCATTTTGGGAAAGTTTCCATTAAAGGAAAGTTTTCACTTTGGGGAAGTTGCATTTTCAGAAAAATGGTTAATTTGGTAAAATGTTAAATTGTTATCAGAAATTGATAATTGGAATTTATGAGGAAAGGTTAAATCGGTAAATCGACTCAAGGTTAACTGTACTGATTAATATGACACGTTAGGTGTCCATAGTAATTCAACGAATTAATACGTGACACCCTAACGTCAAGTTAAAAGTAATAAAGGAAAGTTCGGAAGCTGAGCCGGACTTTCGGTAAATTGAAAAAGAGTCGATGACCGGGAAAGAAAGTTAAAAAGGTTAAAGTGCTAAAGAAAGGAACTTGGTCAACACGTGGTCAAATAGGATTCCAGGTCAAACTAGGAAAAGACCAAGTCAACGATGAAATGACTAATTTAGTGGTTTGTTTGTACAGTCTCTGATTGAACGTGAGACGGGCTCGACTACGCGGGTAGTTCGAGGGTTTCGCTCGAGTAGCTTTCCGAGCGGAAAGGTCGCAATAGTACTGTGAGTGGACATATTATTTTAAATGCACGCATGCCTTAATTATCGATTTAATTGCACGGTTTTTATGATCGTTTTCGAGAATTATATTTTCTCGGGTTCTTGAACGATTTTATTTGGTTAAAGTTTAGCGGGAGCCTCGGTTAAAGATTTTTACTATGGTTTGAGATATTGACACTTATGCGTGAAGTATTTACATTATTACTCAATTTTCTATTTCTCCCGAAAATGGTTATAGACGGTGATGGCCGTCCTTCGAATGGATTTGAACCCGAGACTTCGTTGGAAATTGGTTTTATGCATATATGACAAGGAATTGTTTTAGTTAATTGTTTTGGGAAGAGAATTTGATTATTGTCTTGTTATGAATTTTTATTTTAAGGGTTGACCAATAAATATGCTAGTTAGAGTAGCGTGAGGGCGCTACTAGAGCTCTTAGCTCCGACCCTAGCCTGAGAGGTCAGGCAAACTACGTAGTGCACTATGAGGGTTGACCATTTCCACTTTATGTAGAGCTCTTAGCTCCGACCCTGGTCTGAGAGGTCAGACAAGCCTGAGAGGTCAGGTTGATATTATAAGGGTTGACCGTTATCACATATTCTAGAGCTCTTAGCTCCGACCCTGGTCTGAGAGGTCAGACAAGCCTGAGAGGTCAGGTTGATATTATAAGGGTTGACCGTATTATTTTATCTAGCTAGCATAGCGTAGCGTGAGGGCGCTACTAGAGCTCTTAGCTCCGACCCTAGTCTGAGAGGTCAGACTTATTATGTTTGGTGAACATTTCTCTTCCCATATTCTTTAATTGTTTACCTTGTCATGCGTTTGTGGAAATTTGGTAATTGTGGGCATGCATAAATGATATTTGAATCATTAAAGTTTTGGGAGAGCATTAAAGGAAATAGAGTTTTTATATTTCATTTTCGTCCACTCACTCTAACAGTTTTTAAATGTTTCTCCCCTGGGCCTTTCGTTTTTAAATGCCCAGTGATGCAGGGTTCTTGAGAGGAGGTCGAGCGCGTACGAGAGTCGAGGCATAGTCGATCATTTCCGTTGCTGCTTGAAATTCTTTGGGTAATCATCTCTATAGACTGCTCTGACTAACCCGGTTTAGTTAGTTGTGTAGGAAGGGTTGGCCATTTCAAGGGAGTTGCGGTAAGAAGTTCCCTTGAGGTGGTCCCCGCAGGATTTACTTCGGGTTAAAGGGGTTTAATCCGGGGTGGGTCCTGTCAACGTCAGCCTGTCTTGTAGCACCTCTACTTCCTTCTTCTTTATGGGGGCTTGCATATCGATGATGACTTTAACCTTCTCAGGGTTGGCTTCTATTCCCTTCTGACTGATCATGTATCCTAGGAACTTGTTTTCTGTAACCCCAAAGTAGCGCTTCTCAGGGTTCAATCTCATGCTGTACTTGAGGATGATGGCGAAGATGATCCTCAAGTGGTCTATATGATCTTCCGATTTTTGCTTTTTACCAGTATGTCGTCCACATATATCTCGATTATCTTGCCCAGATGTTCCTAGAACATTTTTACCCATAGCCTCATCCAAGTTGCCCCAGCATTCTTGAGGCCAAAGGGCATGTTGTTGTAGCAGTAGATTCCCTTGTCTGTTGTAAAACTTGTGGCCTCATAGTCCGATTGTTTCATCAAGACCTGATTGTACCCTGCAAAAGCATCCATCAAAGTTAGCACCTCGTGACCCACTGTTGAATCTATTATCTGATCAATTCTAGGTAGCGGGAAGCATTCCTTCAGACATGATTTGCTTAGGTCCTTATAGTCGACACACATTCGCCACTTTCCATTTGGTTTGTGGACCGTCACTACGTTTGCCAGCCATGATGGATAATGGACTTGACGTACAAACCCTCACTCTTGTAGTTTAGTAACTTCCTGTTTCATGGCGGCGTACTTCTCGTCATCAAACGCCCTTCTCTTCTCCTTCACCGGGTGGGCTGACGCCTTGATGGCGAGTTCATGTTCAATGACATCCTTGTTATGCCAGTCATGTCTGTGTAAGTCTAGGCAAATGCTTCGGCATTGTCACTAAGGAACTGGATCAGTTCCTCGACTATGGCGGGGCCTAATTGGGTTCCTATCTAGATCGTTCTTTCTGGGAATTCGCCGAAAATGCTCACCGCTCTTATAGAAGTCTCAGGATTTGCTGATGTCTTGGGAGCGTATTTCTCATCCTGCTCTCTAGGGTCGTCCTGCCACTATACACTTCATCCTATTCAACGCTGGACGTCCCAAGATGACGTTATAAGAGTTATAGCAGTCAACGATAATGAATTGACACTCCATTTTTGTTGTACAAGGAGCGGTTCCAAGGTGTATGAACTCACCAGTTATTGGATTGCAGACAAAAGAAGGTCCGTTGTGTTCTTCAGCCAAGCAAAGCAAGCTGTTACACGAATTCACCAACTCGTACTTGTGATCGAGTGGATTTATGTCATTGACGCAACGTCTATGGTTCCTTTTAGCACCAGGTTTCCTGTTAAACATATAATCAACGAGCTTGTTGTGATACTTGAATGCCTCTTCAGGATCTGTTCCCGATTAAGAATCTGCATAGAGTTGAAAGCAAAAGGGGAGGGATGAATAACAAGATCTATGGGGAAAGCTTAACCAGATAGTAACATGAAATGTGCCTTTCAATCAGACCAGGTTGTTGTCACGGGTAACATCTTTCATTTCAAGGAAATGAAAAACCCCTTGAAGTCAAGGATGGACGGAATGCCGCCAGGCCTGCAAAGGCCATGCCTTCTGGCACAGCGCGACACCCCATCAAGTATCCTGCACATAAGCTCCAAAACAAGTTAGTCACGATGGAAGCAGCTGCAGCGGCGACAATTCTTTTGGGCTGGCTTCAACTCCAGCTTTCAATTCTCATTGTGTTGGACATTTTTACTTTTACTAAGCCCATACATGTTTTACTACTTTACAGTTGCATTTGTTGGTCTCATACTGGTTTTCATTCTACAATTTGATGACGGAATGCTGTATAAAGTAGATTATGCCATTATCGTGTTTGATAACATAAGCATATTAATTTCTTCCCAGAAAAGAACCTTCACAAGCATAGTGTAAATGACCAACGTTTATAGGCAACAAAATCAGATTGCATACACAGCAGGGATACACAAAAGATGTACGGATAAATAAGATCTCATGCAATTGCATTAGTAAAACAACCCCTTCACCTAAATGATAAGATAATTAATATCATCGTCTAATCAGACAAAAATTTCCATCTCAGGATTAGTCTATATCTGGCACAGCAGGGATGTAATACCTTCTAGTTAATTACAGCTCATAATAAAATGGACAAGTCTGCTGTGAAGACCCAAAACTTCTCCCATTGTGATTTTAAGAAGATTCACCTACATCCTACTTGTTGTTCTGAAGAGAAAACCCAGGCTGATTTTGAAGGGAAAACTTTGAAGCCGCCTTCTCTTCATTAACCGTTTCATCCTCAATCAATTTAGTGGCACGCTGAGGTTTTTCCGAGGGGGTAACATCCTCAAAGCTTCCAGTTGATCCAGTGGACAGATTCCCACCCAACCTTTTGTAAAGCAACATGGCTTGAGAAATCTGGGTGGAGAGACCAGTAGCATCATTGGGAAGTAATAGTGTTGTGCTCTGGAAAAAAAAAGGTAAAGGAGACAGATCAGATGGCAGGCGATTTTATTACTCAGTTGAGCATATATATAAGAATAGCATGCACAAAAAGTTCAATGCTTGCTTTTTCACCTGTTTGGCAACATTTCCAAAAGCCGAAACATACTGCTCGGCGACTTTCAAACCAGCCGCCTGCAAATCAAACCAGATAAGAAAGTCTGCATTATAATGCTTGTACGAATTAAATTATAATATATGCTACATACATTTGTCTTTTCACTGGATAAGACAGTAATAAATAACTCGCTTGTTTTAGGAATTACTGATTCTTGAATTATTATACATTGTAACATGATGCAACCGAAAGAAGAATTCTTGACTTAGGAGCCTTAGCTTATGAATAAGAAGATAACTAACTCGAGCAAATTTCAATCCTGAACTAAGCTAAAGTCCATCAATATTCTTGCCAGTTACTGTTTGGACAACAGGGATGAAATGCTGTAACAGCTAAGTAACGATGGAACCATTTGGAACAACTGCGATGGGATACCCAAAGGAACTTGTATGAATGGTACAAAGCTAACTAGCATGAAACTCAAGGTTGAAATTAGTTATGAAGAGAAAAAATGTTCAAACGAATAGAGTTGGAGAAAAGACAAAAGAAAAGGGGGGAAAATAAAGCAGCTGGAGACACATAATTGTTATTCCCTATAAATTGATTGCCATTACATTTGAAGCACTAAAACAACAGCCTTTGCAGTGTAGAAACAAGTACCAATACTACGTGCATATGGAAACACAAAACGATTAAGGACGAAACACTCTAGAAACAAGTTTGCAAACTCCAGGCTTCTATTAATAATACTACAATCACAATACAGGGAGTGAAGAACCTCACCTCTACACCCCCAGCTGCCATAAGACTTTTAGATACAAGTGCAATTCCTTTGGAAGCTGCATCTGCTTTAGCAAGTTCCCCTATAAAACTAATAAAAGAACAAAATAAAGAATGGAAAAGTCAGCAGTAGAGTTACAATTAGCAAATTTATCCAATCAAAGGGAACATCAACATCAATATTTCACACTAATGGAACTAAATTACATCAAAAATGTAGCTACCTTCTGCAGCCAAAAATGCAGCACGCCTCTCCCCTTCTGCTTGGTTAATGGCAGCATCCCTCTCACCTGAGAAAATTTAGTAAATTTGATTGAATTTGACTTGCTACTTGATGAACCTTGTAGATATAACAAGCATATTCCCTTAAAAGGAAAAAAACTAGAGCATCAAACAACATATGATTTCTTACCTTCAGACACAAGAATTTTAACCCTCTTTTTCCGTTCTGCATCTGCTTGCAGTTCCATTGCTGGCCTCACCGTTTGAGGAGGATTTATGTCCTCTAAACAAGTATGACAATTCAAGTGGTTATACACCTTCGTCACGGACATTATAAAAGTATGTCTAAATGAAATTTTGCAACAACAATTTCTTACTTATCACACAACGGATGCACTTCAAGCCATATGCTGTTGCAGCTTCATTGACACCCCTCTACAAGATAATAGGTGAGCTTATCAGATGAAGTTTTAACCAAATCTATGTAACAATCTTAGAAAGACCAATACACGTTATAAGATTTGTATACACGTAAAGGCCAATCAAGGTTAGCGGCTAACGAAAGAAGTACACGTATTGTATTAATTTTGGCCACTGGTGCAAATGTCTAGTCATAATCCACCCCGTACTTCTAAGTGTAGCCTTTAGCTACTAATCTTTCCTTGTACCTATCTACCGAACCATCAGGATTATGTTTTACTGTGTACACCCACCTACAACCAACTGTCTTCTTTCCCTGTGGCAATAACACTAACTCCCACGTACAATTTGTCTCAAAAGCATCCATCTCAATTGTCATTGCTTTCATCCACTTCACATCTTTCATGGCATCCTACACTTTACTAGGAAGAGACACAGAAGATAATTGATTCATAAAGGCTACATATGATTTAGATAACCTTTGGTCGACACATAATTAACAACAGGATATCTAGCCTTAGCACTTAAACTTGGTTCATACTTATTTGGGGGTTGACCACGGGTTAATCGATCTGGTAAAATTTTAGTTTGACCTTATGTAGAGCCACATAAAGGAGCAACAACACTAGACACAGAAGGATTATCAACACTACTAGATGACAGAGAAAGATAATTAGTACATACCTTAGGCGATTCTTGAGCAGGAGAGATTATTGATGGAGAGGGAGAGATTGGACTAGCAGTAGTAGGTTGCCCACCTTGTAAAATATTGTCCTCTGATGATCTGTTGTCGATGGGTTGCTCCCCTTTCGACTGATAGAAGTCATTTTCTATCGGTCAAACAGACCCAAACAGCTGGCTAAGGGCTTCAGGAACCGTTTGTTGCAGTGGTTCAATAGAAAGTCTCTAGCTGGGATGAATGAGTAATTTCAAGGCTTGTTTCGGTTACAGGGTTATACTGATTCTCAAAGTAAACACTCTCCCTCTGACTAGGAGTAGCGGATGGCGAAAAATAACATGTATCCTCATTGAAAGTAACATCCATGGTAACATAAAAACGTTAGGAAGGAGGATGATAACACTTGTACCCTTTCTGTTGAGTCTCATACCCAACAAAGACACACTTGAGAGCTCTACCATCTTACTTTGATATTTGGTTTTTATAAAGATGGATATAGGCTACACAACCAAAAACACGGGCAGGAAGTGTATTAAGGGATGCAATTGAGACATAACTAGATAACACCTCAAACGGAATACGATCTTTAAGAGAAGATGATGGGAGACGATTGATGAGATGAGAGGCACACAACACGGCCTCCCCCCAAAGATCAGTGGCATATTGACACTAAGCAGAAGGGCACAAGCCATGTCTAACAAGTGACGATTTTTTCTTTCATAGACCCCATTCTGTTCTAGTGTTTGAGGACAAGTGGTTTGATGAATAATCCCATGAGATTGGAAATAATCACGAAAAAAGTAGTTAACAAATTCCTCTCCATTATTAGAACGAAATATCTTAATACAAGCATCATATTGGGTACGGACAAAACTATGGAAAACTATGAAGGCAGAGAAAACTATGCAAGCATCTTTCTTCTTAAGCAAAATAACCCAAGTTAATTGTGTGAAGTCATCAATGAACATAACAAAGTAATTCATACCTGATAGGGTAGAATTTTTGGAAGGTCCCCATAAATCCGAATGAATTAACTCAAAAGGTCGTGAACTTGAATGAGAACTCAAAGGATAACTTGATCGATGACTCTTAACAACCAAACTTCATTCAACCGATCAGAACTCACTTTCAAAACAATTGGTCCTTGTGATGTTGGTATCTTTCCAGTGTACATGCAATCCAAGTGAAACAGTCCCCCTCTCAGGTCTCCCTTTCCAATTATCGTCCGAGTGTACAGATCTTGAAAAACAACATACATAGGATAAAAGGTGACAAAACACTTATTTTGTGAGGTTAACTGAGACACAGACAAGAGATGGTGAGACAAACAGGGTACATATAGGAAAAAACGATTTAGGGTGTAACATGAACAGACCTAATACCTATAACCGGAAAAAACTCACCATTGGCATTAGACACTTGTTTTATAGACGAAGAGGATAATGTGACGAAGAATGACTTATCATAAGTCATGTGATCTGAGAGACCAGAATCAATAATCCATGTGTCACTTCCAGTAAAGTCAGAAACATGTAAAGCAACACAAATTTTATCTTGAATTTTTTTAGTCGTCCTTAATCCATTACCATTAGAATCGTAGCGAGCCATATAGTCGTTGAGAGTCAAATTGACCATCTTGTTTCTATCTCCTTTAACAAACCACAAATAGAATGAATGTAAGGAATAACAAAGACAAAGTGCTATTGCACAACACACGTTTAGTTCTTCTTCTATTTTTTTTCCTTCCTTCCTTTCTTCTCAATTCACCTCCAAAACAAACTTTAGAATGAGCAAAGTTTGTTGCACACCTTTGTTCTCCACTTTGTCAATCAACAATCACCTCAACCAATTAAACAAAAAACATGATGGACACCTCCAAAGCAATTGAACAAAGCTTGTTCGATACCCCAAACTGACAAATTTATCCTTACAACTAAAAATCACCAAACCCAACGTACACAAGAAAATCAAAAAACCCAAACAGCCAAGGCAACTTCAAAAGAATCAAAATTCACAGCAGAACAAAACCAATCAAGTCTGAATGGACCTTGATTGGATTTGATATCAAGTCAAGAAGAACTAAAGAGATTATGAATTCTGCGATATATTAACATCCTCCAAGAATGGAGTATATATACAAGATTACATATATCAATCTTAATAGGAAACTAATTATACTACATATTCCTAACAATACATAATCTTAATAGTACATGGATTGATTCACGCCAACAATAAACAATCCATCAACACAATACTGCTAAAACAAAACCCCCCCACAAGCTCATTGTTTCCAAATCTCATCTCCAATTAATTTTAGGAGCAAAATCTCAAAGTAAATCGGTTCTACAGTGCTATTACATTTCTTCAACAAAAAAATCAGTCCTACACTACTACACTAACCAACGGCCAACCCTAGCATTGATTAATCTATGACTATACACTAGCCAACCAAAAAGCTGTCAAGTCAGAATGGCGGAATGATCTGAGGGCGTTGACCGAGCCGAGCTTGATAAGGTTGTTCATCTTGTTGAAAATGAAGGAGGAGACAGATGGGTTTTCGTATGGAGCAAGACGAATGGTGTTAGATTTGTAGAGAAAGAGTGAGATTCTGATCGAGTCAAGGTCTTAAATATCTAAATTTTTTTCAAAATTCCAAGTACAGTTATTATTTTTTTTATCAAACAAAATTTCATTCAATAAAACTGTAATTACAAAGCAATCACAGTATTCAACAAGGGATTATAACTAGTATCGAATACCATTAGATTCAAACTACATATCCTCTCTTTGAAAATGAGAGACTGACATGTCAATAAATCCAAAGAGCGTCGAAATGGGCAACCGGTTGAGTTAACTTGACCAATATAAGAAGCAATTACTAAGACAGGTACACTGCCCCATAATTTTCATGCCTAGGATCTCCTCCTCGAAATCTCAACACAAGCTAATAATATGCTCGACCAAAGGTTGGCAATATTCTGGGTTCTTGTAACAATGAACCAGCTACCCAAAATCAACACTCTATTGACATTTATGACATACTTCTAACAAACTCGAACGAGTAAGAACTTATTTGAGATCTGAAAACCAGATCCAAACACTTAAGAAACAAAATAAATGATTGCAAGAAAATAAAGAACTATCCAACTATGCCCAGGAACCCAATAACACAGCCCACATACAGAGGCCCGACTAATCCTCCAGTGTTCCCAGCAAACCTTCACGTCGTCGACCGTTCAACCTGCCGCCGCGCCCAACCAGCATAACCTGTATCTTGATGCCGTCGCCAAGAAAAGGATCTTCATTGTGCAGCATGTCGTCGACGGTGCCTCCCTCTCCAACGTTGGTCCATATCCGGGCTAGGCTTGGATCGCAGAAGAGCAGACCAAGGAGAAACGTTCCACCCCAAAACCATTAAACCTGGAAGTCGCCTCTGTCTTGGAGCCATGTCACCAATTCGACCTTTAATCCTCTCCCGGACAAGAACACGGTGGCGGGGTGCCAACGGCGTTCGGCAGGGAGAGGTGCACCACAACCAACTGTGTGTTTTCCTCTGTGAGAGAACCGTTATTAATTTTCATATATGTTTGCTATTTTATATTTAATTTATTTTTAATCAAATGTATAATTTTTATATAAATTTTGAAAAAAATTCATTGATATTCAATAATTTCTCGATATATCTATCGAGATGTCAATTTTCGAATCACCGAAATTTCCATAATTGTCAATATTTTAGTCCTTGAATTGAGATTAGTGAGCCAGTGAAGTTTTATATAGTAATAAGTGTTGGGCCTGGGTCTTGACGCTGGCCCATGACACGTTTCTATTATGATTTGTATTTGCGACTTTATTTTTGTATCGAACTAGTCTACCTTTTATACGAATCTAGATTATTACTTGAGAAACTCGTTACGATAATAATGGGGTGGAGTTGTAGCATTATTCATTGGATTTTCGCGCTCGAATCACAAACTTCTCATATTGCATCAGTTGTTCAACTTTTCAAACTGCATAGATTCACTATATTGAGACATTGTTTTAATCATCGACATGCTAGGCTGTTTTGGGTTTTGTTTCCTGAACTAAGTATAAAAGAGGGTTTAAGATTGCATTTCCAAACTCTTTGTTTGACAAGTGTATTCCCTGCAGCGTGCTTTCTCTGCTAAGGACAAGGAAGTGGATTCCCTACAGCGCGCTCTCTCTACCAAGGACAAGGAGGTAGAAGAGATGAATGTCGTTTTTTCGACGGAGAAGCCCTCGTAGGGAAGGCCAAAGAGGGGAGGCCGTCGCTGCTAACATGAATTACCTGACAGACCTGGGTTGTATCGACTTGGTGAAGTATGCGGCGCACTTATTGACCAAGGCTCAAGAAGAATGCCCGACAGTGGTTATGTCTCCTCCAAGCAGCGTATGCCTCGAAGCATTAGGTAAAGGTTTATCTTCTCCCCCTGATTGTTTTGGTGATAGCGATAGATCTAATTCTAACCCTGAAACTCCTTCTCCCACTCCATAAAAATAGATCAAGCGGAGACGTCGGCAAAGGAGAGACCGAAGGAGTGAAGCGCTCTTTATGGAGATGGCGAAGAAGTGGGAAGACGAGACAAGTGATTGTGGGGGGGGGGGTGGTAGGTGTTTGAGGTGTCAAACAGAGCTACATAAATCCTCCTTTTTGTAATGTGCCTTAGTAGTGTAACTAAGTCACTTCGTTTTGTAAAACATAAATGACAATTTGTTTTCGCTTCTTGATTGATTTTCGTGTTTCGCTTTTTAGTTTGGCTCTCTTTATATTTTTGTGTGCGGAATGAAATCGCCTAGGAGTATTATTTTGTTCTTAAGTGTGTACGCGTGTTTAGCTAAGTGAAACATTTCATAAGAACAATAGCCTAGGTAATACCCGTTTCATTCATAAGTGGCGTTGTGCCAACTTTACAAAAAATATATTGCGTTGTAACAGTGGCTGATACTGGAAGACTTAATAAAAGTAGCGATCTAAGCAAACATAGTAACGAAAGTAGTGCTCTAAGCGTACTTGGAATAGCACCGCCTTAAATGCTGTGTGTTCCATGGGTGGGTAGAGACCTTTCCGCTCTTATCCTTAATGTAGAATATACTTGGTCCAACCGTTTCTACGATCTGATATGGTCCCTCACAGGTTAGATGCAGTCCTTTTGCCTTTGGGATGACTTCCTTCATCACTCATTCTCCAACCTGGAAGCTTCTGTTCCTTACTAGCTTATTTTAGTAGTTCGCTTCTCTTCGTTTGTTCTGTAGGTTGTGAAGGTGCGTCTTTACGTGCTTTTTCTCTTCTAATTCCTTGTCAATGAGGAGTCCTTCATCATTGGTGGGGCTATCGAACAACGCTACTCTGGCAGTTGGGCAAATGATTTGGATGCCATAAGTGAGGTAGAATGGCGTCTCCCCTATTACTTTGGTTAGAGTTGTCCTTAGCGCCCAAAGTACTTCAGTCAGCTTTTCTACCCACAACCCTTTGTGGTTGTTTAGCTTCTTCTTGAGTAGAGTCTTAATTTTCTTGTTGGCTGCTTCCACCTGGCCATTAGTCAGCGATTATGTTACCGATGTAAATTTAATCTGAATGCCCTTTAGAGCTGCCCACTGGATCAACTCGTCCTTGTTGAATTGTGCTCCATTGTCGGTGATGATTGTATAACGGATTCCAAATCTGCAACAAATGTTCCTCCAGATGAAGCGTTTCACTCTGCAAGTGGTAATCTTGACAAGAGGCGCTGCTTCGAACCACTTGGTGGCGTAATCGACTCCTGCTATGATGTATTTGTATTGGCCTATTGTTATGGGTAGCGGGCCTACTAGGTCTAATCCCCAAGTGGCTACCAACCATGCTTCTACTATGACTGATAGCGGCTCTGCCGGTGTCCTTCACATTGTGGCGAACTGATGGCATTTGAAGCAACTCTTTACTATTCCTCTGCGTCTCCGACCATTATGGGCCAGTAGTACCCGTAACGCATTGTTTTGTTGTCCATAGAGTGGTAGCCTGAGTGGATTCCACTTTCCCTGCTGTGGAGCTCTTCCAAGATCTTTAGGCCTTCTTCTGGCGCCACGCATTTTAAGTGGGGAAACTTTAAGCTTCTTCAGTACAGTTTGCCATGCATCAGACTGTATCTTGTCACTCTTTGTACTATTGTCTGCGTAACTAGTTTATTTTCTAGCAGCGTTCCCTCTTTATGTGAATGATCTCATCCATCCAGGAGGCTCCTGTCTCAATATGAAAGATCTCTGCAAGGGCCTTGCTGGTGGACGGCCTTTCCAAAATGTCCACTCTTTTGTCCTCTATATTTTGGTGTGGTTGCGACATCGCTACCTGCGCTAGGGAATCTGTCGTTGTGTTCTCCGCTCTTGGGATTTGTTTTGTGTTGAAGAACTTGAACTTCCCAAGCAACATTTTGACGTATCCCAAATACGCCGTCAGCTGAGTGTCCTTTGCTTGAAATGTCCCAGTGATTTGGTTGACGACGAGTTGTGAATCGCTGTAGACATTGATGTCTTTGGCTCCGGAGTCGATTGCTAGGATTAGGCCAGCTATCAAGGCCTCATATTCTATCGCGTTGTTAGTTGCTTTGAAGTTGAACTTTAAAGCGTATTTTACTTCTAGTCCACTTGGCCCTATTAGGAGCCAGCTCCACTAGCTTGTGCACAAGAGGAGCTATCAACATGCATGCACCACTCAAATTATTACGGGTCTTCTTTACCTGCAGCATCCGCTGCTGACTCTAGTAGATCTGCCTCCTTGAAGACATCTTCACCTACTGTGTACTCTGCTATGAAGTCTGCCACTACATGCCCTTTTGTAACGATTTTTGGTCTGAACTCAATGTCAAACTCGCTGAGATCCACGGCCCACTTGCTGAGTCGGTCACTGTATTATGGGTTTTGTAATACCTGTTTTAATGGCTGGCTTGTGAGCATATGAATTGGGTGGGCCTGAAAGTAATGGTGGAGTCTTCTAGCTGTTGTGACTAATGCTAGAGACATTTTTTCTAGTGGCGGATATCTTGTTTCTGCCCCGTTCATTCCCCTTTTGGTATAGAAAACTGGAAGTTATTCTTTCTCTTTTCTCCTTAACAGCGTAGCGCTTAGAGCTGTCTTGGATACTGTCAAGTAAAGGTAGAGCGTTTCTCCTGTGATTAAGATATATAGTAGAGGGATTGAAGTGAGGTGGTCTTTTATGCCTTGAAATGCTGCCACACAATCGAGGGTCCAGTCGACCTCTTTTCCTGTTGGGCGTCTTAGGGCTTTAAATAACCGGATGCACTTATCTGTCAGCCTTCCAATGAATCTTGATAAGGATGTCAGCCTGTCTTGCAGCACCTCTACTTCCTTCTTTATGGGGGCTTGCATATCCATGATGACTTTAACCTTCTCGAGGTTGGCTTCGATTCATTTCTGACTGATCATGTATCCTAGGAACTTGTTTTCTGTAACCCCAAAGTAGCACTTCTCAGGGTTCAATCTCATGCTGTACTTGAGGATGATGGCGAAGGTGATCCTCAAGCGGCCTATATGATCTTTCGCTTTTTGCTTTTTACCAGTATGTCGTCCACATATATCTCGATTATCTTGCCCAGATGTTCCTAGAACATTTTACGCATAGCCTCATCCAAGTTGCCCCAGCATTCTTGAGGTTAAAGGGCATGTTGTTGTAGCAGTAGATTCCCTTGTCTGTTGTAAAACTTGTGGCCTTCTAGTCTAATTGTTTCATCAAAACCTGATTGTACCCTGCAAAAGCATCCATCAAAGTTAGCACCTCGTGACCCACTGTTGAATCTATTATCTGATCAATTCTAGGTAGCGGGAAGCATTCCTTCAGACATGATTTGCTTAGATCCTTATAGTCGACACACATTCGCCACTTCCCATTTGGTTTGTGGACCATCACTACGTTTGCCAGCCATGATGGATAATGGACTTGACGTACAAACCCTCACTCTTGTAGTTTAGTAACTTCCTGTTTCATGGCGGCGTACTTCTCGTCATCAAACACCCTTCTCTTCTCCTTCACCGGGTGGGCTGACGCCTTGATGGCGAGTTCATGTTCAATGACATCCTTGTTATGCCAGTCATGTCTGCGTAAGTCTAGGCAAATGCTTCGGCATTGTCACTAAGGAACTGGATCAGTTCCTCGGTTATGGCAGGCCTAATTGGGTTCCTATCTAGATCGTTCTTTCTGGGAATTTGGCGAAAATGCTCACCGCTCTTACAGAAGTCTCAGGATTTGCTGATGTCTTGGGAGCGTATTTCTCATCCTGCTCTCTAGGGTCGTCCTGCCACTATACACTTCATCCTATTCAACGTTGGGCGCCCCAAGATGACGTTATAAGAGTTATAGCAGTCAACGATAATGAATTGACACTCCATTTTTGTTGTACAAGGAGCGGTTCCAATTTGGGGGTTGGACTATGTCTCCTGAAATGCTTAATAGCGGCTCGTGGTCTTGTACCAATTTCTTCTGTGAACGTTCTAACTTCTTGTGGCAGTGGCTGAACATAATATTCACCACTGACCCGCTGTCTATTAGCACGTTTCCTAAGCTGAACTCCCCTGCTATGATTATGTCACATAGGAAAGGGTTATCGCAAGGACTGTTGAATCCATGTTCCTCTTCTTCCGTGAATTCAATGGACATGTACCCTTGCTTGTTCATATTGATCGCTCTATCGTAAGAAATGTGATTGACGCTTCTTGGGTGGTTTCCTCATGCATACCGCCTCTTGCTCCTATTGGACATGTTCGTAAGTAGCGCCCCGCCTTCAATCACGTTGATTCGCCTAAGTTTGATGTTAGCCATCACAGGCAACTGCTGTTGTTGTGGCTCCGTCTGTTGCAACTTCCCCCTCATTGCATCTCGTCAATGACCCTCTGTAAATGGCGACAATCATTTGTGTCGTGGCTGGCGTCCTCATGATGTTTGCACCATTGCGCCCCCCTTCGGTATTTCTTCGGGAATCGAACCGTTAGGGTTGCGAGATTTGATCCTTGTACTTATCAAACATTTCTTCGTACGTTCCTACGGCAACCGTGTTGACTTACTGGCGCCTGCCTCCATATTCCCACCTTATGTTGTCATTTCTCCCCATCTTGGGCGCTGCTTGGCCTGCCAATGGTTATACTTGTGGCACTTGTCACCTTCTTCTCCTCCCTTATGCCATTCTCTTTTATTGTCCTTTCGTCCTTCCTCAGAAGGCGCTGCCGGGGCGTAGAATTTGGTGGCGCTGCTCGTGCTTTTGTAATCTGCCTAAGGAGCGCTGACTTTCTCCTTCTCTCCCCATGTGGTGTATTTCGCCTGAGTCGTGCTGATCGCGTTTGCCAACACTTCATCGTGAGTGGCGTTCTTGAATTTTTTGTTCAACCGGCACAGATACTTCCCTTTCAGGAGTCCTTTAAATGCTATTAGTCCGACAGTTTTGCTGAAGTCTACACTTCGACGTTGCTTCTTGCCATTTGATTACGAAAGAGTGCAACGTCTCTCTTGGGATTTGTTTGACTTTAAAGAGGCGCTCAGCTCTGTGCTCCCCTATAGCATTTAAGATGAACTTGATGAAAAAGGCGTGCGTCATGTCATTAAAGGAGTCCACTGAGTTGGAGGGCTGCTCGAAGAACCAGCTCATCGCCTCTTCTTCCAATGTTTGGCTGAACAATTGACACAGGGTGGCATCGTCATACTCCCTTCCTCTTGTGACCTTCATGAAGCCATCCATATGGGCATTGGGACAACTTTTTCCCATATAGAATGGTATTTTAGGACTCTTGAAATTTGCTGGTCGATTTGAATGACGGATCCTGTGGGTGAATGGGTCTGCCCTCGCCGTGAAAAGAGGGGCTGCTTTGTTCGACTGTGCTTGTTGTGCCAACTGTAGCTCTATTTCCGCCAATCTCCGTATCCACTGCGCTCCAGCTTCCGCTTCACGCCGTTCTCTAACTTCTCTTGGAGGGTTGCCTTGCTCCCCCAATCTTATCGGGGAGAGCGGCCTCAGTCCCTTGAGCTCCTCCGGCTCCAGAGGGTACTCGATATGTACTATCCTCGGGTGCCTTCTATTGCCTATCTCTTCGTGGACGAGGGCTGACTGTGGTGGACTCACTTTCCGCCATTCCTTCTCATTCCATTCTCCTTCCTGCTTTTTCTGATAGTAAGTGAAGGCTCTTTTCCGCTACATGGCTTACTTTTCTTTCTTCGTGGAGATCCCTCATGACAAGCGTCAATTTTGCAGTGTCATCACTGACTAAGGTCCTACCATTGTCCATAACGGTGATCGCCCCTGACCTCAGTAGCGATGGTCTGAGAGTTTGTCCTCCAGGCAGCGGCCTCTCGAAACTTAACGTTCTCACCACATTGTCTACGTCTTGTGGAGGCTCGTTTGCTTGATTGCCCTCATCGCTAGCCATGGTGATGTGACGTGAGAAACCTTTTATTCAGAGGTTTCTCACAGACGGCGTCAATGTTTGTACAAGTGTGTACCGGGTACCTGGGTAGCGGGATTTGCATGCCCCTGTTACGCTGTCAGTAAGAACATAAGACGTTATTCGCAGATCAAAGACCACCGAAGGACGGTCTTCGACTCTCCGATGCATAAGTCAGTATTGATGTTGACATAGTAGCAGTAGATGGGTATTGAATGCGTAGTTAATGAGGTGAGAGATGATTACCATTTATAGGCTGTTGGTGGGAATGCTTCCTCTTGCTTCTCGATGTGGGACTAGTATGGTTCTGGCTGCTGCAATGATGTCCTATGAGGCGGCATAGAGGCCGCACGTCCCTGCTGTCACACCCCGAATCTTTTGAAGTTAATAAAAGTTACCTTTCACAGAGATTCACGAGTTACCGAGGGTTTTTAATTTCGATCGGTAATTTGATAAGTTATCGCTCGAGTTAATTTTTGAGTTTTTCTAAGTTCTCCAAATACCTGATTTGATGACTCGATGTTGTAGTACGTGTCAACACGAGTCTCCCGGTATTTTTGGAATATTTTTCGGAGCTTCGGTTTATTTTCTACGGATTTTTGAAGTTTCCGGTAACTTTTAATTATAATCCGGTAAATCAGTTTTTACCATTTAACCTTTTCACTTTTTACCTTCTTCCAATCTGAACCGTTGGATCCTTTCAAGATTGAATCTCAACCGTTGATTTTCCTATAAATAGGAGAACAGTTTTGACTCGGTCAAAACTGTCTCGGCTCGGTCAACCGAGCTCTCCCCGAGCTCACGCCTCCTCCACTGTGCTCGCCCGGCGCCGGCGACTCCGGCCACTACACGCCGGCGGACCACCTCCATTCTTCTCCCCTCTTCCTCCTCTACTCCTCCATATCCTCAGCTCACCGAGACGGCGACCGTGCGAGGAGATCGGAGGTTACTGGCTCGGCGGTCAACGACTGTTTTCCGGCGATCCAGGCGGCGGTTCGGCGCGTGAGTGGTACATTCCTTCTTCTCTCCTCCTCCTCTTCCTTTTCCTTGCTTCTGATCGTTCGATGTGAGCCTTGCTCGAGAACTCCTCTTCCACTGTTACTCACTGTTTTCTGGGTTTAGACAGTGGGTTTCTCGATGAGGCTAGCAGCTCCGGCGACGGTCTTTTGAAGGACTCTGAGTGTTGTTGAGGCTCTGTAGATGATGGAGAAGGAATGGAGGTGGCTGGAGTGGTGCCTGGGCTCGAGGCAGCAGGGCAGCGTGTTCAGTAATGGCGTACAGTAGGAGCAGGAGAGCAGAGGAAGCTGCTGGTGCCAGTGTGGAGGTGAGAGACAGATCTTCTGTGTTCTTGAGTAATTGCTGCTGTGTTCTGCTTCTGTGATCACTGTGTTGGTGTTGTTTGATTTGTTGGTCTGGTATTGATGCTGATGTTGTTGGGTGTTGTTTTCGTTGTTTCATGTCGATAACTTGGTGACGAAGGAAACGTGGAAACTATGGCGAAATTCCGGCAAGTTACCGGAATCCGGCGAAGATACCGGTGATACCGTAAACCGGCAGAATGCCGAAGAGGTAGGAATCGAATCCTCGTTACTCAAGTCAAAAGTACGATTAATTCGTAATTTAGACATTTACGGAAAATTTGACGTAAGTAGGAAGTTTCCATTTTTGGGAAACTTCCCATTTTAAGGAAGACTTACCAATTTAGGAAACTTTCCATTTTGGGAAACTTTCCCTTTATGGAAGGTTACCAGTTATGAGGAAAGGTTAAATCGGTAAATCGACTCAAGGTTAAATGTACTGTTTAATGTGACACGTTGGGTGTCCATAGTAATTCAACGAATTAATAAGTGACACCCTAACGTCAAGTTAAAGTAATAAAGAAAAGTTCGGAAGCTGAGTCGAACTTTCGGTAAATTGAGTTAAGAGTCGATGACCGGGAAAGAAAGTCAAAAAGGTTAAAGTGCTAAAGTAAGGGACTTGGTCAACGCGTGGTCAAATAGGATTCCTGGTCAAACTAGGGAAAAGACCAAGTCAACGATGAAATGACTAATATAGTGGTTTGTTTGTACAGTCTCTGTTTGAACGTGAGACGGGCTCGACTACGCGGGTAGTTCGAGGGTTTCGCTCGAGGAGCTTTCCGAGCGAGAAGGTCGCAATAGTACTGTGAGTGGACATATTATTTTAAATAAATGCATGCCTTAATTATTGAGTTAATTGCATGGTTTTTATGATTGTTTTCGAGAATTATATCCTTCTCGGGTTCTTGAACGTATTTACATTATTACTCAATTATCTATTTCTTCCGAAAATGGTTATAGACGGTGAGGGCCGTCCTTCGAATGGATTTGAACCCGAGACTTCGTTGGAAATTGGTTTTATGCATATATGACAAGGAATTGTTTTACTTATTTGTTTTGGGAAGGGAATTTGATTAATGTATTGTTATGAATGTGTATTTTAAGGGTTGACCAATAAATATGCTAGCTAGAGTAGCGTGAGGGCGCTACTAGAGCTCTTAGCTCCGACCCTAGCCTGAGAGGTCAGGCAACTACGTAGTGCACTATGAGGGTTGACCGTATCTTTTCATTAGAGCTCTTAGCTCCGACCCTGGTCTGAGTGGACAGACAAACCTGAGAGGTCAGGTTGATATTATAAGGGTTGACCGTATTATTTTATCTAGCTAGCATGGCGTGAGGGCGCCACTAGAGCTCTTAGCTCCGACCCTAGTCTGAGAGGTCAGACTTATTATGTTGTGAACATTTCTCTTCCCATATTCCTTGTTTATCTTACCGTGCATTTGTGGAAATTGAGTAATTGTGGGCATGCATAAATGTTATTTGAATCATTAAAGTTTTGGGAGAGCATTAAAGGAAATGAAGTTTTTATATTTCATTTTCGTCCACTCACTCTAACAGTTTTTTTTTAAATGTTTCTCCCCTGGGCCTTTCGTTTTTAAATGCCCAGTGGTGCAGGGTTCTTGAGAGGAGGTCGAGCGCGTACGAGAGCCGAGGCATAGTCGATCATTCCGTTGCTGCTTGAAATTCTTTGGGGTAATCATCTCTGTAGACTGCTCTGACTAACCCGGTTTAGCTAGTTGTGTAGGAAGGGTTGGCCATTTCAAGGGGGTTTCGGTAAGAAGTTCCCTTGAGGTGGTCCCCGCAGGATTTACTTCGGGTTAAAGGGGTTTAACCCGGGGTGGGTCCTGTCAATGGTATCAGAGCCAGGTTATCGTTTCCTGTTACTACCTCATGTACTTAGTATCACTTAGTGTCTATAGAGTGATGGTCCGACCGCGGCGGATCCATCGGCATTTTATGCTTTGGATGTTTAGTGTTTATTGAGGATATGAGTTAGTACTTCCTGATTGAGATATGGACCGAGTGGTCCTATAAACGATCGAATCTTCAAGACTATGCCTCCGTACGCGCGACCTCACAGAGAGTTCTTGTAAGGAACAAGGTAAGCTCGTTACGTATTTATGTTTATGAGTTCCCCAAGGATTTATTGAGATTTGAGTTGGGGATCGAGCTGGAAACTCACGTTTAATGTTTGAGCATTATGTGTAAGTATTCGGTGGTGAAACAGTAATTCACACCTGGAAGGCTGTCATGGTTGTTGACAGGGATGCTGTAGAAGCCTAAGACAAGGCTTTGGTGTTCGTGTTATGAGGCTCTTAGCAGTGAAGAGTCGTACGAGTTACTGAAAGATGTTGCATCCTGTGATGGAAAAAGGAGCTGAAGTCGCCTAGCGCGATTATTCTGAGAGGATGAATAATAAGATTTGACGATTGCCACGATTTTGTTGAGGTTCGTCATTAGTGTGGTTTTGGAGAAACCAACGGACATATGAAAGTGGAATGACTCAAGAAAGTTGAGTGTAGTCATTTTGGGATCAATGGACTTGTTTCTGGTGACGAGTCCTTGATGTGACACTACTGGAAAATGTTAAGGAACTAAAGGCTGTTTTGGTCACTTGATGTTTGTGGGACAACCACTGAAACTGATGGTTTGGGTCACCTTTGGTGCTGACATTGTTGTCGTCAGCTACGACTAGATCTTCTTAGCTCCAGCCACCCATGTTTGGGGTACTAGAAATATTCGAATCGTTAGTGAGTCCAAGTGTGATTTGAATGGTTGGTGACAATGATCATTGGACCATTTATCATGGAGGCAGAAATTAAATCGTGTCACCAGATCTTGGGGCTCCTATGAATCATAAGGTGAGTTATTCACCTGCGGTCAAAGTGTTTTAATTAGTACACCTGTGGAGGAGTCTCCAGGTTGGCTGTGTTAGAGTTCGATTTTCAGATCGAGGAAGCGTTACTAGTGTTAATTAAAGGTAATTGGTTTCGGAATTTAAAGAAACATGTTGGAAGTGGCAACAGGCCACCGAGTCATGGGCCAAGGGTGCTCGGGGTACCAGAGATAGTGTACGAGCCTTGATGGACTTGGTATTATTGTGGTGTAGGAACCGGTAGTTGTGCAAACGGCACTGTTTGACGGCTGAAGATGTACATGGGTATACCCCACATGAGCACGTGTACCCACCTGTGTAGGGAAGTGGTAAAGTTGAAATTTGGGTAGCACATGCTGGAAGGCATAATTATTGTGTGCAGTTGTGTGTGGTCAAAATGACACCAGATAAGTGACTAAGGCTGGTGATGACATCATTTTAAGAATGTGTCATAAGAGTTCCATTTATTGAGAACGGAGATTAAGGACATTCGGGTAGAAGTTTCTGTGCAAACGTCCAGTAGATGGCCTAACCATTTAGGTATATGTCGGAGGTGGGTCATTCATAGTCGTTCCGACCCTTATGATGGTTAGCGAGATTATTTTATGTGGTCAGTAAGTGGTTGATTGCCTGCTGAGTTAAATGCACGGAAAAGGTGAAGTGACAGCAGTGGGGCAAGGTCTACTGAATCTTTGAATATGAGTGAGAATGTTAGTAGATGGCCAAGCTTGAACCTGCAACCCAAGTCATCTGTTATGACACTTGGTTTCTGTGAGGACGATTAACTGAGCTTGATGACATGGGAATTTGTGCACCCACTGGCTGTGGACTAATCAAATATTGTAATCGAAGGTGTACTTAGACGTGTTTGGAGTTCATAAGTTACATCCACTGCAGAGACAGGAAATATTCTCAATTTGGTCTGGGAAATTGAATTTTGGTGTACATAATGAAATCCTGAGAGGATTAAACTACTGTTGGCATTGCTATGGTCATTGGTCATTTGAGTAGTGACCCTACTTGTTAGGAATTATTGACCTAACGACAGTTCTTGGCGCCACGAGTGTAAAGTGGTAGCAAGAAAGATCATTGGAGGTGACTTGCGAAATTGTCAACATTTCGGTGAGTATGAAATGCAGTGAAACTGAGGAAAGAGTTTCTTTGATGACTCAAAGGTGTTACGAGTCAAGGTTTTGGAAACCAAATTGTTACAAGAGTAGTAAAGTATGTTGCTAAGTTGTGCAACACTCCATCGGAAACCGTGGAGTGACTAAGCCACGTTCAGATTAAGTTACGATCTGAGAGGATGTTAACGTGGGGCAGTGGATCTTGTGATTTAAGATCTAGAGTGGTAAGCGATGGAGAATTTTGAATCTTTCCGAATAGAGGTTGCGGTGGATGGTGTACTTGTAGAGCGTGGGGGACAGGTGTGTTAGAAACTGTCTAGTTGTACGAGTGGACACTGTGATGTTCACTCACCCAGTGCGGTGATGACATTTGTTAAATTATGCCTTGATAACTGGATGCTCGGTGATCAATATGGCTAAGTTCGGGCGGAATTAATTTCCCGATGCTTGATCAAGGGTTCCTTTGGGTGTGCACCAGTGGCACTGAATTTTATGTAGATGTCCGATCTGGTTAAATGCCCAAGTTGTCAGTTAATAGGGACGAAGTGGTAATGGAGGCATCTGGGAATGGAATAACCATGTTGAGCGGGTAAGGCTCTGGGAGTCATTTAATGGTAAGTTTATCCCAGATTGTGATGCAGATATTGTTTAATAGACGCACAGTTATGGTTGAAGTGCAAGTTCTGCACTATGCGTCATTCCAGGTTAAAGTAAGAGATGGGGAGGTCAGTGGTACCTCACCGACGAGTAGTACGGTGAGGTATTACCGTGGTAAAGTATGTTGTAGTTCCACAAGGTGATAATTGAGCAAGCGATTTTATGTTTGGCTTAAAAAAAAAAAAAAACCCGGATTTGTGTTGTCAAAATAGTTACGTGAGCAGTGTGTAGCCTGACAATTTGTCTTCATGCGAGGAGTAAGTATTGTGGGATCTCGATGTCTGGAGACTTGTATCTCCCTGATTTAAAGGCTATGATTTTGGGAATACGCTAAAGGTCATGGCAACTCATGTCCTGTGTGTGCAAGTGGTTTGAGGAATGATAGAGTAAGGGAAGACAATTACTCTACAACAGGACAACTTGACAGCATGGTTTCTAGGAAGCGTAAACCAGAACAGGGGGCCTTGGTTTAAATGAGGTGATAGTTTGTGTGACACAAGTCGTCATAGTTTCCTCGTGGGCATGTTGTCATGGGTGTTGACCCCACGTCGTATAATGATATCGGAGGATTTAAATCCATTAATGACATCGGACCCTACTCCTCGGGCGTGGTAGTCATTTCCTGCAGAGGGAATGTGTTGAGATGATATCTAAAGTTTAAAGGAAGAATACGAGTATCCTTGAAGGAATTTTACTCGCGATAAGCGAGGTTGGTTGAATCAGAATGAGTATTAGCAGTATTGTGACGACGTCACTTGTGGTTGGTAAGGACAGTTGTTTGTGCTTAGTTGGCTAAACCCGGAGGGATAGGAGATTGGTTACTGGTCGAAGTTGTTATGTTGATCGTAAAGGGCATGTGTTTAGAGTTTTGACAATGCTATTTGTGAGGCGTCTCGGATGAGTTCTCAGAAGGAAGTGATATTGGAGAGCAATATTATTATTTTAAGTGGTACTATCCCCCACTGTATTGGACTTTGAGTATTGAAATTTCGAGGACGAAATTTTTATAAGGTGGGGAGAATTGTCACACCCCGAATCTTTTGAAGTTAATAAAAGTTACCTTTCACAGAGATTCACGAGTTACCGAGGGTTTTTAATTTCGATCGGTAATTTGATAAGTTATCGCTCGAGTTAATTTTTGAGTTTTTCTAAGTTCTCCAAATACCTGATTTGATGACTCGATGTTGTAGTACGTGTCAACTGATGACTCGATGTTGTAGTACGTGTCAACACGAGTCTCCCGGTATTTTCGGAATATTTTTCGGAGCTTCGGTTTATTTTCTACGGATTTTTGAAGTTTCCGGTAACTTTTAATTATAATCCGGTAAATCAGTTTTTACCATTTAACCTTTTCACTTTTTACCTTCTTCCAATCTGAACCGTTGGATCCTTTCAAGATTGAATCTCAACCGTTGATTTTCCTATAAATAGGAGAACAGTTTTGACTCGGTCAAAACTGTCTCGGCTCGGTCAACCGAGCTCTCCCCGAGCTCACGCCTCCTCCACTGTGCTCGCCCGGCGCCGGCGACTCCGGCCACTACACGCCGGCGGACCACCTCCATTCTTCTCCCCTCTTCCTCCTCTACTCCTCCATATCCTCAGCTCACCGAGACGACGACCGTGCGAGGAGATCGGAGGTTACTGGCTCGGCGGTCAACGACTGTTTTCCGGCGATCCAGGCGGCGGTTCGGCGCGTGAGTGGTACATTCCTTCTTCTCTCCTCCTCCTCTTCCTTTTCCTTGCTTCTGATCGTTCGATGTGAGCCTTGCTCGAGAACTCCTCTTCCACTGTTACTCACTGTTTTCTGGGTTTAGACAGTGGGTTTCTCGATGAGGCTAGCAGCTCCGGCGACGGTCTTTTGAAGGACTCTGAGTGTTGTTGAGGCTCTGTAGATGATGGAGAAGGAATGGAGGTGGCTGGAGTGGTGCCTGGGCTCGAGGCAGCAGGGCAGCGTGTTCAGTAATGGCGTACAGTAGGAGCAGGAGAGCAGAGGAAGCTGCTGGTGCCAGTGTGGAGGTGAGAGACAGATCTTCTGTGTTCTTGAGTAATTGCTGCTGTGTTCTGCTTCTGTGATCACTGTGTTGGTGTTGTTTGATTTGTTGGTCTGGTATTGATGCTGATGTTGTTGGGTGTTGTTTTCGTTGTTTCATGTCGATAACTTGGTGACGAAGGAAACGTGGAAACTATGGCGAAATTCCGGCAAGTTACCGGAATCCGGCGAAGATACCGGTGATACCGTAAACCGGCAGAATGCCGAAGAGGTAGGAATCGAATCCTCGTTACTCGAGTCAAAAGTACGATTAATTCGTAATTTAGACATTTACGGAAAATTTGACGTAAGTAGGAAGTTTCCATTTTTGGGAAACTTCCCATTTTAAGGAAGACTTACCAATTTAGGAAACTTTCCATTTTGGGAAACTTTCCCTTTATGGAAGGTTACCAGTTATGAGGAAAGGTTAAATCGGTAAATCGACTCAAGGTTAAATGTACTGTTTAATGTGACACGTTGGGTGTCCATAGTAATTCAACGAATTAATAAGTGACACCCTAACGTCAAGTTAAAGTAATAAAGAAAAGTTCGGAAGCTGAGTCGAACTTTCGGTAAATTGAGTTAAGAGTCGATGACCGGGAAAGAAAGTCAAAAAGGTTAAAGTGCTAAAGTAAGGGACTTGGTCAACGCGTGGTCAAATAGGATTCCTGGTCAAACTAGGGAAAAGACCAAGTCAACGATGAAATGACTAATATAGTGGTTTGTTTGTACAGTCTCTGTTTGAACGTGAGACGGGCTCGACTACGCGGGTAGTTCGAGGGTTTCGCTCGAGGAGCTTTCCGAGCGAGAAGGTCGCAATAGTACTGTGAGTGGACATATTATTTTAAATAAATGCATGCCTTAATTATTGAGTTAATTGCATGGTTTTTATGATTGTTTTCGAGAATTATATCCTTCTCGGGTTCTTGAACGTATTTACATTATTACTCAATTATCTATTTCTTCCGAAAATGGTTATAGACGGTGAGGGCCGTCCTTCGAATGGATTTGAACCCGAGACTTCGTTGGAAATTGGTTTTATGCATATATGACAAGGAATTGTTTTACTTATTTGTTTTGGGAAGGGAATTTGATTAATGTATTGTTATGAATGTGTATTTTAAGGGTTGACCAATAAATATGCTAGCTAGAGTAGCGTGAGGGCGCTACTAGAGCTCTTAGCTCCGACCCTTGCCTGAGAGGTCAGGCAACTACGTAGTGCACTATGAGGGTTGACCGTATCTTTTCATTAGAGTTCTTAGCTCCGACCCTGGTCTGAGTGGACAGACAAACCTGAGAGGTCAGGTTGATATTATAAGGGTTGACCGTATTATTTTATCTAGCTAGCATGGCGTGAGGGCGCCACTAGAGCTCTTAGCTCCGACCCTAGTCTGAGAGGTCAGACTTATTATGTTGTGAACATTTCTCTTCCCATATTCCTTGTTTATCTTACCGTGCATTTGTGGAAATTGAGTAATTGTGGGCATGCATAAATGTTATTTGAATCATTAAAGTTTTGGGAGAGCATTAAAGGAAATGGAGTTTTTATATTTCATTTTCGTCCACTCACTCTAACAGTTTTTTTTTAAATGTTTCTCCCCTGGGCCTTTCGTTTTTAAATGCCCAGTGGTGCAGGGTTCTTGAGAGGAGGTCGAGCGCGTACGAGAGCCGAGGCATAGTCGATCATTCCGTTGCTGCTTGAAATTCTTTGGGGTAATCATCTCTGTAGACTGCTCTGACTAACCCGGTTTAGCTAGTTGTGTAGGAAGGGTTGGCCATTTCAAGGGGGTTTCGGTAAGAAGTTCCCTTGAGGTGGTCCCCGCAGGATTTACTTCAGGTTAAAGGGGTTTAACCCGGGGTGGGTC
This sequence comes from Comarum palustre, assembly GCA_951800085.1. Classification (NCBI taxonomy): domain Eukaryota; kingdom Viridiplantae; phylum Streptophyta; class Magnoliopsida; order Rosales; family Rosaceae; genus Comarum; species Comarum palustre. The sequence continues at coordinate 19,021,607 of OX637572.1, forward strand.
CTGTCACCTGCTCCATCTAGGTAGCAATTTGTGACTGTCTGAAGCTGGCGCTGCTGCATGCCTTAGCTGTGGCGGGTTCGATGGTTATAGTCAGTCTAAGTGCTGTCAAAGGGCGCCAGCTAGGCATGTATGCTAACACTCTTAATTGATGAAGGTTTTGTTCAAAGATTTCAAAGATCTCATGTTTGCAAACCAAAAATGGATGAAACTAGGAATTTTGAAGAAATGACACACTAGCAGCATTTCGACACAACTTAGTTCTAAAGAGAAATTGAACAGGAACATTTTATCCTATATATGAGGTACATAATCTTTGCAATCCTATATACATTTATGCTCGGTGAAAATTTTAGAAAGGCCAAATGAGTTTCAAAGCTACCCTTCACTTGAAAGAAGCACAAGAATAACCTGTACATAGATCATTGGTGCTGTTGTAGGGGGCCAGAGCCACAGGTCGAGCTTGTGGCAGCTCAGGGATTAGCTTATCCATGCACAGAAACTCCACAACTTGCTCCATAGTAGGTCTCCCCTTGCTCACATTCAGTGTGCAAAGCAAACCAATCTCCAAAACCATAACTGCTTGCTCCATATTGATCACTGCACCCATTCTCCTATTCACAACCTTCCTCATTTCCCCAATTTCATGCATCCTCCAAGTGAAGTCCAGCAAGTCCTTCTCTTCCAGTTCAGTCTCCAACCTCTTCCTTCCTCCCACCACTTCCAACACAAAAAGGCCGAATTCAAACACATCCGCGCTTCCGCTCACTGTCAATGCAAACTTCCTTGATTCTGATCCACAAAGCACAAACCCAGTCTCCTAGCACTGCCCGGAAACTAACATCAAGTTCTTATGCGCCAACTGATTATTGTGCAAGTAACTCAGTGCTTCAGCCACATCTCTCACAACCTTGAACCGCCGAGTCCATGGAAGAACACCAACACCAAACAGCCACTTATCAAGGCTTCCATTAGAGTAAAACTCATACACAACTATCATCTCGTTCTTGTCCTGACACCATCCTCTAATGGAAACCAAATTCGGATGCCTTACCTGCTAATCCCCTTGATTTCCTTCAACAATCTCCTCCTATCCAACCCTTGCGAGTTGAGAAACTCAAGCAAAAACCACTTCACAGCCACTTGACAACCGTTCGAAAGCTTCCCTCGGTAGCACACACCTCTTGATCCACCTCCCAGAATCTCCAACTCCCCAAAAGACCTAGTCGCCAATGAAATTTCCGACACAGTGAAGCTTCTAGGCTTGTGTGGAAGCCTCGGTCTCTGCTTCTTCTTCGGCAACACAACACCCCCACTATCCGAATTCACACTTCTACGCCTGCTGTTATAGTAAAGACTAAGCATCACAGCTATAGCTAATACCAGCACAGCTATAAAGATCAAGAACGTGCCAGGTGGCTCAGCATTAGAGTTTTCATTGACAACAATCTAGCTCTCACATGTCTCCATCGATGGCACGCGAGGAAAAGCTTGACTGACAGAAGTGAAGTTCCATGAAAGCACGCTGTGGATTTGTGTATGATTTCCTGTGGAAGCTGAAAATCCAACGAACATGTACTCATTCAGAAATGGTGAGAGGTCAAGAGAGCCCGAGAAGACGGGCTTTGAAGGGTTACTTCCGTCGTCTGATCCCAACCGAATCTCCATCCAACGGCGTGATCCATTGTAGCTGATCCAAGCTCGGTGGAATGAACCATTATTGAGGAAGACACCAACGTCAGAAGCGTTGATGGTCTCGGTTGAGACAATAGTCCCCAAGTTGATGCCTACATGGTTGTCATTAGGATCACCAAACTCCGGATTCAAACGTGTGTCGAATTCTATAGCTATAACCTTGTAGTCATCTTCGCAAGCATCGTTGAGCATGGCAAGCCAAGCACCAGGTCTGCCGACTGTGAACTCATTCGGTACGATGACGAAGGCTAGTCCACTGCCACCAACACCGTAGCCACAGCTTTGAGTCATTTCGATACGTTCGGCAGAAGATGAGGAGGCATTGTGGAACTGAAAGGAGAAGGTGGTTTCGAAAGAGGCATGGGGTTCGGTGTGAGGGTCGAGGAGGCGGATTGAAGAAGAGTATATAGCTCGTCCAGCTTGATGTCTTAGATCATCGACATGAGACTCGTCGGGGATTTGTATGGCACTGGTGTTTGATGCTAGCTTGGCACTGCCTAAGTGCTTTACATCATTCAGGATTCTGGGGTTGTATGAGAGGTTGAAATCAGGGAAGGTGAGTTGCTTGTCACAGTAACAACCGTTCCTTTGTGGTGGTTCTTGTCACCAGCTGAAGCTACTAGAGCAGAAGCTAAAAAGAGCAACCAGATGAAACTGTAGTTGAAGCAACTCATTGAGTTTAGATGTGGTTGCAGAAATGAAAGGGAAACTACAAAAAAGAGAAAAGGAGTTGGGTGAAGAATGAATGAAGATAGACAGACGGTGTCGATAAGCAAGTGAATATGAAAGCACACATGTTAAGATAATAGAATGGAACAAGTTACAACCTGAATAGGAATTTCTTATCTACAAAGATGCATATCATCTCAGTCTTATAGATTAGTCATGCTATGAATGAGTTATCATGCCCATGGGACCAAGCATGTGGAGTGCATAGAATTTGGCACCACAAATGTCACTGTGAATCTTTATAGGGTTGGTTTTAGACCACCAGTACCAGGCACCTTATTAGCAAATCACATCAAATACTCTTCTTAGGGGAATCAAACTTGACATCTCAGTTCTGACCCGTTTAGCTATCACTCTTCTTCAATCATTTGGAAGATGGAACAAAGACAAACCAATAACCATATGTTACCCTAATGCACAAACGAAGAGCATTGCCGACTGCCCGACTCTAAAAATGCACAGCCCTTTTGATTAACTACTGAAACAAACCGTGAATGACCACATAGATGGTTACCAAGAGCACAAGGCAAATTCCTAGGAGGAATCAGCAAGCTTAACACCATCAAGCATTTCCACCTTCCTCACCTGAGAGATCAACCACAAAATTTATCAAGAACCACATAAACTAGAAAGCCTAACATTGCTAAATGTACAATGACAAAAATTTAGCATTTCTCAAAAACATGTTATTCACATCAAAGAACTAAAGCAGCTTGTCGAACCAGAGAAGTATCCAAGAAAGTTCAAAGTGACACATACGTCCTATCATTTAGAAAAGCAACCCCAAATAAACCTGCATTTCCCTCAAGCTAGTAATTCAGGTTCAAGAACTCAAGCAAAAACATAAATCCCTTGCCCAATCACATGACATTTACCATAACAAACTTCAATCTCAGTACTAGAAAGTGACAAACAATTCCTAATAGCAGGTTTTCAAATCACCCATCCTAAACTTGTGCAACCATCTAATAGTCAAGAAAATAACATACCACTATCCTTCCAAACGATACCGCACAACATTAGTTCAGAAAGAAATGCAAAAACATCCCATTCTCCCTGGTGATGAACCTTTCATTTTGAAAAGGATACATTTAAATTGTCAAAAACACTTCTTCATTAGTCCCTGAAACTCCAATACCTAAACCCAAGAACACAGCAACACCTACAACATTGTCAAAATTACCACCTAATCACTCACTACCAGCACAACATATCGCAGCATTTAAACAATGACACACACCACAACTGACACACAAAAACCGCAACGAAAACTCAATTTCAGATCAAACCAGCAACCAATTCCACATCCAACACCAGTTTCTACAAAACAACAGTATGACCAAATCGAAAAAAGCTAGGGTTTAAAGATTCCAATACCTTGTTCTCTCCGAAAAAGTTCATGATCTCGATCGCATTAGCTCCGCTAGGAATCGAAGCATTGATCGGAAAATGAGCATACACAAACCTCATCCTGTACCTGTACCCCTCGTGACTCCAGTGATGAGATTCTCGACGTGCGAGAGAGCAGTCCTTATGGCGGCGCTGGTCTTGTGAGTACCGACCCAGGCCTCGATCTTCAACTTGCGCTGCCCAGTCTCCTCGTCCTTGGTGAGCTGGAAATCCAAGTTGAGATGCTTCAAGTTGCGGACGAGCTTGCCGCGTGGACCTTCGACTTCGATGATCTTAGCGTGGACCTTGATCTTCACCCCGTCGGGGATGTCCATGGTCTCCGACGAAAGAATGGTCTTCATCTCTGAAAGACAAACGGTTTGGAGAGAGCTCTAAGGCGGCGGAGGAAGTGTGAAGATTTTGGAGGGAGGCATAAAGATGTTTAAAAGGGATCGTGTTGTGTGGGCCGGGCCGGGCTGGTTATTTGTTTTCAAAATAGCTCAAGGCCCGAAAACTCCAAAATGGGCCTGGGCTTGTTTTGTGTTTTGTTTTTGAGAAATATAAATCAGCTCGGTTTGGATCTGCTCCGATCGCCAAATAAGAATAATCCAACCACACCGCCGACGACAAGGTAGCAACGGGAGCTTCCGCTATTCACCGAGCTATGTCGTAAAGCTGCCGAGATGCGTCTTCAGACGGATACATTTGAATTTGGATCATTTAACCTAAAAGTAATTGTGCTAATGTGTTTTGGGAAATATTTCAACTATTCAAGTGATGCAAAACAAAATTGTAAAGAAATTCTATGTGAAATTAGAAATCTTGGTATCATGCTAAGATGATGACAGAATTTGTTTCCATGTTTCTGCAAAACAACAAGAATGGTGTAGAGGTCTCAAAACAACCCAAAAGAACAGTGAGGGCTTTAAGGAATCAGTTGCACAGCAGAACTGCAGAAGCATATCACTCATTTGATACGAGGCACGAGTCTGTTTTTCTCTGTTATATATATGTCTTATCAATCTGGCACAATTATGCCTCATTTTCTTGGAACCTTTTGCTTGCTTTCTTCTACTTTCCCCGAACCTTTATACATATATTACCTCACCGATCAGCTTTAGCTTTCCTCCACTAACTTAATATGATCCGTTGTTAAATCCAATTAACAAAGCAAGAACAAAGCTGGTGGTTGCTCCTTTTCTGGTGCCAGGACAAAGATAGTGATTAGATAGATTCCTAATGAGTCACCAACAACATTAACCAAGTCTATGAGTTTGATTCATGTAAGGGCACAGATTACTGCTACTACTACCACTACTTGTCTCTACTACTACAGAGAGTGATTGATGAAGAGATGGCACTGACAAAGAGAAGCTGCAGCTTCACGTCAGACATCTGTTTCGTTTTGGATTTTTCCAATGCATTCCTGCCTCTGCGTCTTAATTTCTGGCTTTGACCACTTTTTTGTTGGAAACCAGGAATCAGATAGATAGGTTTCAGATATAGGAAAATATATATATCTCACTCATGAATTCCCTATTTATTACTACTAGTTCTTTGTGCACACATATATATAACCCCTCAGGACAGTCACAGAAGACAGCTGAGTAGAGCTTTGTTTTGCATAGATTTTTACATGGAGATGGGTTTCGTGAGGAACTGGTTCAAATGGTCGCAGCTGGTTTTTGCAATGGTGGTGGTGCAGATGTTTGTAGCAGGGATGAACTTGCTTTCCAAAGTGATTCTGAGTGAGGGAAGCTTCATTTTTGCACTCATGGCGTACCGGCATGTGGTTGCGGCTATTTGTGTAGCTCCTTTTGCAATCTGTTTCGAAAGGTTCAATTCCTTTTCTAGTGCTTGTTTCCTTGCTGTGATTTTGTTTTGATGCTCTTGTCCCAACACCGTTTTTTCGGCATTGCCATTGTTGCAGGATCAAAGAACATAAGTTAGGTTGGTCAGTTTGGTTCTGGCTCTTTGTCAATGCCTTAACTGGGTAAGCCGTGTTTGGTATGGTTTGTTATTTGGTTTTACATCGTTTGTTATGTGTTATTTTTGCCACTTGAAAAAGGCAATTCAGATTGCATTTCATTCAAGTATGCCAGTATGGCAAATCAATTTATCGATTCTAAGCCAGTCATTTTGATTTGTTGTTATCTCTTATAAGGACAACATACGTAACTTGATTCAATCACATTGTCTGGGGTGGAAGGCTGCTACTGGCTGCAGAAAAACAATTATGAAATGCAGATATAGATACTACTGTTCTATTCTTATCCTTTTTGATAATGATTTGGATTTCTTTGTTAATGTGACATTAGATTTGGTTTGGGAGGTTTAGATAATTATGTCATTTGTGGAAAACTTTAAACAAATCTATGATCTGATTAGCTGCTGCTTTGTATGCAAAGCAAATGTCATTCTTGTTGCATAGCTCCCATTCGGTTTGGCATTGTTACTCAGAGGCCTCCAATGTTACATGAATGACTGCAGGATAACCGCAGCAATGGCATTGTTTTACTATGGCCTCCGAGACACCACGGCTACATATGCTGCCAACTTCCTCAACTTAATTCCCATAGCCACCTTTGTCCTCTCCACCATCACAGGGTACATGTTTTCTTGAAACTTCATAAATGTCTCATATTTATTACATTATAAAGCAAAATTTTCACCATGATCTTGCTTTTGCAAACTTCGAATTTCAATAGAACAGAAAAACTGAATCTGAGAACAAGAGCAGGGCAGATTAAGTGTCTAGGGGTGATAGTGTGTGTTGGGGGAGCCATAACTACTAGCCTTTACGAGGGCAAAGCATTTTATTTGATTCATCACAGTAATAATCACCATCACATCACTGTCGATACAACATATGCTCATTGGACTCGCGGCACTATCATGCTCGTTTGTAGCTGCCTCTCCTATTCTACATGGTTCATCATGCAGGTACGTATGCATTCTGCATCCTAATTCATGTTGGTCATGGTTATTTAAGGATTTCATTAAGCAGTAATTCACTTTTTGTGACGTTTTCATATCTGGTAACAGGTTAAATTGCTCAAAATATTTCCACTGAAATATTGGGCAACAATGTTAATCTGCATCATGGCAGCCTTGCAATCAACAGTCATAGGCTTATGTTTGGATACAAGTACAGCTTCCTGGAGAATAGGGTGGGATCTGCAACTATTTACCATACTCTATTCGGTGAGCTACTTACCATCAATGAACACAGAATCATAGGAACTGAAAGAATTCTTGGCAAAGCTAACTAGATGAAATTGAACTAATTGCTGTGTAGGGAGCACTAGCAACAGCTGCAACATTCTGCTTACTTTCATGGGCAATCTCAGTCCAAGGACCTCTCTATCCTCCTATGTTCAATCCACTGTCTCTCATTTTTGTGGCAATATCAGGAGCTCTCATACTCGGTGAAGAGATTAGAATGGGAACGTATGTACCCAAACGATTTGTTTATGTGCACATTCTTTATAGTATGCTGCAAAGCTTAACTTGAACTACTAACATGTTTTACAGCTTGCTTGGCATGGTTATGATCATAGTAGGGTTGTACTCATTTTTGTTGGGTAAACGGAAGGAGACAAAAAGAGTTTCCTTACCGGAACAAGCAAAAACAAATGCCGAGCTCACAGGGTCTCAGTTGATAGCTGCAATTGTGCCGACTACTTCACCACATAACTGTCACCCTGATAGCATTGCTGTTGATGTTGATCATGAAGATGGTTTAAACAAAACAACGGTGAATCCTAGAGGGCTTGATGCAAGGGCAATAACTATGATTATGATTTGATTTTTAACAAAGGCAAAAGTAATTTTCTAGCTTTCTTGATGTAATTTTTTCATTAAAAGAAATCAACTCCTGACTCGCTTTGTATGCAAGGCAAGTCAAGTTCTCTTCCTTTCTCCACATCTGGAAGTGTCGTGGGTTAAATGAGTACTCTCTAGGAATGGAGGATTTGAACATAGCAGATTATCTATAGCCAGATTGAATATTGTGCAGGAATTAATCAGAAATTGACAATTGGAAAATGATATCGATGATGTAACAGGAACATCTTTAACCGGAACATAAACTGAGAAAAGCTTGTCCAACAATTTCATGGACTTCTTGTTAGAAAAATGTGGTGATTATATTGTTTATATACTAACAAAAATGAAATAACAAAAATTAATTATAATTAATCAAATTGCATGAACATGAATAGAACCATAAAATGATAAATTGAAGATTTGAGAAGAAAAATTCAACCAATGGAAGTTTGTTGAGTCTCGTGTATCACACGATGTCCTTAAGACGAATTACGGCGTCCCAATCGGTGCAACGACCTCAATGCCGCTTGGTCTCTCAGGATAAAACGACAATCAAGCTCAAGTTGTTACACTACGAATAAGAGCTTCAACGAACTAGGAAAAGCCTTCAAACTATCACCGAATTTCTGAAAGAACAGAATAGGAGCAGAGAAGCTTTTTGAAGAGGAAGAGAAGTGTTTGTTGTTGGTGTGTTGAGAATGAAGAAGAGATCACCTATTTATACATGAGGGGACCTTGAAGCTTCTTGAATGCCATGAATGAAAAATCATTAGTTACAACCTTTCATTAGTCCACTAACATGTCATTGAATCTGTTGTTATTACAAATTCAACTTTAGTACAAAAAATGTTTTATGCATTCAACTTTAGGTGACTATTCTAATTCACCATAAAACCATCTAATTAAAATGATTATTTATATCATTTTTTCCAACAAATCTCCACATGAATGAAATAGACAACCAAAGACTCGATAGACTCGGTGATAGTTTTCTACGGTTGAGACATGCACATGATAGGTAGGTTATGAGCCTTTGAACCCTCCCTTATGAAAATATGCTTACTTTAATAACTAAATAGTAGAGGCGATGTCTTTGAACTATCCGTCATTTGTGTAAATGATGGTATGTGCCACACAAGAATCTCCATAGCACATTCTAGTTCTCATTATTGTGTCCATTTTGGCCTTGGACACGCGTCTGGTCCTGCAAGAGTTTGACAAGAGTTGTGCCTTCAACAACTCACATAGAAGCGGCCCCACTTCTCTCTCACATAAGTGATTTCTTAATTAAGAGTAACCCACATTACTCCGCTCGGTTTTACCGACGCATAAGAATCATTAAAAGCAAAGCTTAACCTCATTCCGTACGGACATCACTGTTTTCATCATAGGAATGGACATGGAAAGAATCTCACAGTGATCCATCACAATCTCTACAATTTAGTTGTCCCTTTTGAACCTAGTTTTTGGGATCTCCAGTCAGCTAGGTTGGGTATCCACTGCAAAGATTTGTTCTTTCATGGGCTTTAGTCTTATTCCCCTCGATGATTTATCAACTTGCTCTCTGTTCAACCCTTTGGTCAGCAGATTCGTAATGTTTTCCTTAGACTTCACATAGTCTATAGAAATAATTCCAGTTGAGATTAGTTGTCGAATGGTGTTATGTCATCGTCGGATGTGACGAGACTTACTATTATACATCTTGTTATGTGCCCTACCAATAGCTGATTGACTATCATAATGTATGCATATTACAGGCACATGTTTCGTCCACCTTAGAATATCCTCAACGAATTGGCGTAGCAATTCGGCCTCCTCCCCACATTTGTCTAGGGCGACAAACTCAGATTCCATTGTGGATCTGGTTATGATCGTTTGTTTTGAGGATTTCCATGACACTGCTGCACCAACTAGTGTGAACACAATCCACTAGTGGACTTTGAGTCTTTCATGTCGGATATCCAGTTTGCATCAGTAAACCCCTCTATGACAGCTGGGTACGATGTATAGTGCAGCCCATAGGTAGGAGTATATCTTAAGTATTTTAATACTCTTCCAATCGCTTGCCAGTGCATTGCCCCTGGATTACTCGTGTACCTACTTAGCTTACTCACTGCATAAGCCAAGTCTGGTCTTGTACAACTTGTTAAGTACATCAGACTCTCAATCACTCTTGAGTATTCTAACTGAGAGAGACTTGCCCCTTTGTTTTTGGACAAGTGTAAATTTACATCTATCGGTGTCTTGGCAATTCCAGAGTCTTCCTTGTCAAATTTTCTAAGGATATTATCCACATAATGCGTTTGGTTCAACATAAGACTATCTGATGTTCTTGTAATTTTTATCCCTAAAATTACATCAGCAAGTCCCATATCTTTTATCTCAAACCGAAATCGTAACATATCTTTAGTAGATTTGATCACCTTCTCATTGCTCCCCGCAATGAGCATATCATCTACATATAGACATAAGATGACATATCGATCTTGTGTATCTTTCACATACACACATTTGTCACATTCGTTGATTTTATAACCATTGGTGATCATGACATTGTCAAATTTCTCATGCCATTGTTTTAGAGCTTGTTTTAAGCCATACAGGGACTTTACCAATTTACACACTTTTTTCTTTGACCTGGGGCCGAAAAACCCTCAGGTTGTTCCATGTAGATTTCCTCATCTACATCCCCACATAAGAAAGCAGTCCTTACATCCATTTTATGTACTTCTAGCTTACGCAAAGCCGCGATGGCAAGCACCATCCTAATGAAGGTTATTCTCGTCACATGAGAATATGCGAAGAAATAGTCCAGACCTTCATTTTGCTTGTATCCTTTTATGACAAATCTTGCATTGTATTTGTCTATGGTCCGATTTGTTTTTATCTTTCTTTTAAAGATCTATTTAGAACCTAAGGGCTTACACCCCGGTGGAAGATCCACCAGTTCCCAAGTATGATTTTGCAGAATTGAGTGTATTTCACTCTTAATCGCCTCTTTCCATAATGGTGCATCAGTGGACCGTATTGCCTCTGTATATGTCAAAGGTTCATCCTCAAGCATATATGTCAAAAAATCTGAGCCAAAGGATTTTTCTATCCTTGCTCGTTTGCTCCGTCTAGATTCTACCTCTTCATGATTTATTTGTGCCTGATTTTCTTGAATATTTGACTCAATTCTGGAAGAACTTGATTCTTCCTCAGTTTTCCATGGAATATATTTTCAAAAAAATGAAGTCTTTCTCGATTCTATGATCGTGTTCTTGTGTATATCCTCAATTTCAAATTTTTGCACAATGAACCTATACGCGTTGCTATTTTCTACATAGCTAATGAAGGCACAGTCGACCGTCTTTGACCCATTTTTTACTGTCTTAGGCGGAGGAATAGCTACCTTAGCCAAACATCCCCATACTCGCAAGTAACCGTAGGATGGTTTTATACATTTCCACAATTCATAAGGAGTCTTTTCTGCCTTCTTTTAGAAACTTTTTTAAAAAGGTAATTAGCCGTGAGAGTAACATCTCCCCATATGTTAGGTGGCAGCCCAGCACTTAGGCGCATTGCATTCATCATTTCTTTTAAGGTACGATTTTTCCTTTCAACCACACCATTTCATTGTGGTGAATAAGGCGCAATTCTTTGATGTATAATCTCATTCTGAGCACATAAGTCAGCAAATGCTGATTCATACTCACCTCCACAGTCACTCCTTAGTACTTTGATTTTCTTATTAAGTTGATTTTCAACCTCATTCTTATAGAGAACAAATTTTTCTATAGCCTCGCTTTTATTTTTCATCAAGAACACATAGTAGTATTTTGTGCTATCATCTATGAACGTGACAAAATACTTGTTACCACCTCTTGATTTTTCTGTTGATTTCAAGTCACACACATCTGTGTGAATTAAATCTAGGGGTTCAGTGTTTCTTACCACTGTTTGAAACGAGGTTCTAGTGAGTTTAGCTTCAACACACGTTTCACACTTATCATTAGAGTCGATTTTAAACGTTGGTAAGTGTTTCATGTTAATTAACCTTCTCAAGGTATCATAGTTAACATGTCTTAATCTACCATGCCACAAATTGGAATACACAATTATGTAAGCAGAAGATGAATCTCCAGCTTCATTATTCTTGTTGACAACAGTCATGACATTTATTTTGAAGATACCATTAGAGAGATATCCCTTACCAACAAATATGTCACTCTTGAACAAAACAACCTTGTCAGACTCTATGATAATGCTAAACTCATTGGTGTTTAGCAACGCACCTGTAGCGCTCCAGACGGGGAAACTACAGTGACCATGAATTTAAACCAATAAGAAGCCAACACGTCCGAAGGACATGCCAACAACTTATTAACCTAAAGTCGTAGGCTTTTTAGTAAGTAAAAATAAAATTAAACTTTAACTAGAGTGACACCAAATTATTTCTTAAAACATTCATCAGATGTTTTCCAATTTCGCAGAAGGTGGTCAAATTAAAGGGTCAATTAAAAACTTTAGCGACAACAATGAAAATATAAAACAGGGTCAACAATTCAAGATGACACATTTACTGTTTATGTAAAAAGCTCTGGTAAACGACCCGAAGGATAATACAGTAAAAGTGAGTACAACTCGGACCAAAAATCAAGGAAGGAATGATGCTCCACATGCACAGCTCTCTCTATCGATCCCGTCACAGTACACAGTACCTGCAAACACTCTGTTATAGGGGTGAGCGTCGTCCTCACGTGCTCACATATAGACCCACCAATGATAGGTTTGAAAAACATAAAACCATATATATATATATATATATATATATATATATATACGTATATATATATATATATATACGTATATATATATATATACGTATATATATATATATACGTATAGATTTGAGCTCTTAATAAAACCATTTAGAAAAACCTTGGCACACAAAAACATCATTTCATATCTTTTAGGAAAACAGTGCAGTATGCTAAAACAGAGGCCAGAGCGCTCAATGAACAATACAACATGCAAGGCTTCACGAATCTCTGTGATCGAATCCCCGGTTTGTCTAAACAGCAAACCGGGGCCAACTACTTATGCGTCTGAAGACGAATAGTAGCGAGAGTGTCCATTTACTGCTAATGCCCAACAAATCACTCGTAACAGCACACCGCACTTACGTCTCACTTAACTCTGTACGAGACGAGCGTAAGTGGGATAATTAAAATAAACAGGGCATTGCCCTCGAGAGGTTCACGGTCATCGACACCGTGGGAGTGCTATATACTATGTCCCGTCACTCTCAGGTCACGCATCGGAAATCAGGACAACGGTGCTCAACATATCACATCATCATATAAAAATCATTTACGTCTAGCCTCGGGTTTTCTTGGCCCAATCATAAATCATTTATCACATATATAAAGAAAACTTCCCGAGGCATCGACCATGAGCATACGAAATCATGCACTTTCATATATATACAAAACCACTAACAAAGAGGGTTTAGTTTCCCTACCTGGAATAACTGTTCCTTAAGTACGCTCCAAGCTTTCAAGAACCGCCTCGGTAAACCGAGGTCACCGCGTAAGCTACCTCGTCCAATGAATCACTGCAGAATTAGAGTAGCTTAACAACCAAGAAACAATAAAAATCAGTTGACCACGGCATTCCTAGTTTGACTAGGAATGATCACATTGACAAAGTTGACCAACCAATTACCTTTTTAACTCTTTAACCTTGACTTTCTTTTCCGATTATCAACTCTTTGCTCATTTACTGAAAGTCCGACTTAACTTCTGAACTTTCCTTAACCATTTCAATTGGACGTTAGGGTGTCACATAATAATTCATTGAATTACTATGGACACCCAACATGTCACTTTAACCAATTCTTTAGTCTTGAGTCGATTAACCAATTTATGTGAATCACCAATTTTTCTTAAAACGGTCAACTTGACATTTTCAAAATTTCCAGTTATCAGTTTCCGATAACAATTCAACACTTTATCAATGTAACCAAATTGTGTCAAATTTCGTTGAACTTCAATTCTTTACTAAACCGTTTTTCAAAAATGGAACTTTTCCAAACTGAAAACTTTCCCAAAATAGAAAGTTTTCCAAATTAGTAGGTTTCCAAAAATAGAAAGTTTTCTAAAATGGAAAGTTTTCAATTATGGTTGGTTTCCGTTTTAGTACGTTTCCTTACGTAAATTCTGATTACAACCCTTAACTCGGCTAAACGGAAAAAATACACTTTAAAAAAGAGTCGAAGACTACCTCTCGGCATTTCTGACGGTTTCATTGCCTCGTCGGAACCTTTTCCGGATTCCAGTCAACTTACCGGAATTTCGGCAGAGTTTCTCTTGTTTCTTCGTTTCCAAGTTATCGACGTACATGTAGGAAAACAACATCATATCAGTCACTAATTCACCAACAAATTATCAATAGTAACAAAAAACAACAATCATACAGTAGCTTGAACAAAACAGGAGACCACCTCTCACCTCCAAACTCCTCCAATCCAAAACCTAGCATCCATCCTTACCGATTCCTCCACCCTCTCCTTGTCACTGAACCGAATCCAGTGCCTCCCTTTGCTTCCAAACGATGTCAGTAGCTCTAAACCTCCTCCTACGCTACAGCAGTCGTGCCCCTAGCCTCTAACAGAGACATCCACGTCTCTAAAGGCTCAAGAGGTTGTCGACGAATGCAGAGAAGACTCGTCGGAGATCGAGAACCCGAACCCAAGAAAAACCTGAAAAATAGTGAAAAAGGGAGATTTTTGAATTAGGGCCTAATTCGTTCAAAAAAGGGCATTGGAAGGAAGAGAAGAAGGAGATGAGCAAGAATATACCTCTCGCCGTCGTCGCCTGAGCTCGCTAGAATCCGATGAACACAGTGGGTGTTCATGGATTCGATCTCCCTCGATCGTGGATGTTTGTTGGATTGGTTTGAGAGGTTTTGTAGAGGAGAGAAAGAGGAATCGAATGGGAGTGGTCCGCCGGCCTGTGGTCGCTGGAGTCGCCGGCGCCGGGCGGAACACAATGGAGCAGGAAAGAGAGAGATGAGGGGAGAAGCTCGGGTCAAACCTCTCTCCTCCTTTTATAAAGAAACCGACGACCAGGATTCAATCTAGAAAAGATCCAATGGCCCAGATTTAAAGAAGGTAAAAAGTAAAAGGTAAAATGGTAAAACTCTTTTTACCGTATTGATAATTAAAAGTTACTGAAAACTTCAGAAATTCGTAGAAAATTAACGGAAGCTCTGAAAAATAATCTGAAAATACCAGGAGACTCGTGTCAACACGTACTATGACATCAAGTCATTAATTTAGGAATTTGAAGAACTTTTAAAAACTCAAAAATGAACGTGTCGTTCACTCGCGAAGTTACTGAATACGACTTAAACCTCAGCAACTTGTCATTAACCACGGTTAAAACGTGCGGAGTTTCACAGCACCAGACACCAGGTTCTTGCGTATCTCTAGAACATACAAGACATTGTTCAGGGTCAGGTTCTTTCCTGATGTTAGCTTGAGGATTATCTTTCCTTTCCTCTTTATTGCAGAGTCAGTAGAATTTCTCATATACAGAATCTCCCCTTCCTCAGTAGGCTCAAAGGTGAAGAATATATTCTTGTCAGCACAGATATGTATAGTGGCTCCAGTGTCCAGCCACCAGGTCTTGGGGTTGGAGTTCACCATGTTCACCTCAGTCACCATAACACACAAATTAATGTCGCCACCATCTTTGGTGACAGCTTCCAGCAGATTAGCCTCACGCTTCTTGTTCATTTTCTTGCTGTAATCCACAGACTTGTGGCCAACTTTGTCACAATTGAAGCACTTGCCTTCAAACCTTGGCTTCTTGGAAACACCTCCTCTTGGGCCAAGTTTGGACACCTGAGCCTTCTACTTTTTGGTCCTTGAATTTTGGCCATGTTTAACAACATTAACCTTGGCAGTGTTCATCCAGCTCTTTTTTTTCATTTTCACGATTGTCTTCCTCAATCCAAAGACGGACCTCTAGGTCCTGCATGCTCATTTCCTTTCGCTTGTGCTTAAGGTAGTTTTTGAAGTCCTTCCATGAAGGGGCAACTTTTCAATGCAACATGCTACTTGAACGGGTCCAGAAAGGCATATTCGTTCACTTTGCATCTCATGCATGATCAATTGAAACTCAGAGAATTGACTCATCACAGTCTTAGAGTCCACCATTTTCCAATCAAGGAATCGGCCCACAATGAACTTCTTGGCCCCAGCATCCTCAGTCTTATATTTTTTCTCCAAAGACTCCCACAAGCCTTGAGCGGTCTATGAATGAATGTACACATTGTACAAATTATCTGACAAACCATTGAGGATGTAGTTCATACACAAATAGTCTGAGCTATTCCATGCATTTACAACAACAAGCTTTTGCAAGTCACCATTTTCCTCGTTAGTGAGCACGGGGGCCGTCTCAGTAAGGAATCTTGCAAGGTGCAAGGTGGTCAAGTAGAACTTCATCTTTGCTTGCCACTTCTTGAAATTCAATCCAATGAACTTTTCTGGTTTCTCAGCATGAGAGACGGATAGTGCGGGAACAAGTGCAAATGGAGGTACTACTGTTTGCATGGTGTTCTCACCACCATTGTCACCACTCGAGGAATTTCCTTTTCCATTAGTCATTTTGTGTTATCTTTTTCTAAAAAAAAATACACACACAACACAAGTTAGTATAATTTTTCAGAAATATATAAACAATATAAAAGATAATTTGTCTTAAGATTGTTAGAAAAATGTGATGATTATATTGTTTATATACTAAAAAAATGAAATAACAAAAATTAATCATAATTAATCAAATTGCATGAAC
This sequence comes from Comarum palustre, assembly GCA_951800085.1. Taxonomy (NCBI): domain Eukaryota; kingdom Viridiplantae; phylum Streptophyta; class Magnoliopsida; order Rosales; family Rosaceae; genus Comarum; species Comarum palustre. Next base: position 19,038,091 of record OX637572.1, read on the forward strand.
ATGAACCGAACCATAAAATGACAAATTGAAGATTTGAGAAGAATAATTCAACTAATGGAAGTTTATTGAGTCCTGTGTATCACACGGTGTCCTTAAGACGAATTACGGCGTCCCAATCGGTGCAAGGACCTCAATGCCGCTTGGTCTCTCATGATAAAACGACAATCAAGCTAAGTTGTTACACTACGAACAAGAGCTTCAACGAATTAGGAAAAGTCTTCAAACTATCACTGAATTTCTGAAAGAACTGAATAGGAGTAGAGAAGCTTTTTGGAGAGGAAGATAAGTGTTTGTTGTTGGTGTGTTGAGAATGAACAAGAGATCACCTATTTATACATGAGGGGACCTTGAAGCCACTTGAATGTCATGAATGAAAAATCATTAGTTAAAACATTTCATTAGTTCACTAACATGTCATTGAATCTGTTGTTATTACAAAATCCAAACAGCCATGGAAGATGGAAGATGAAAGTGTAAAAAACGTTTTATGCATTCAACTTTGGATGACTATTTTTATTCACCATAAAACCATCTAATTAAAATAATTATTTATATCACTTTTTTCCAATCACAGTACAGAGAAATGTAACAGTAAAATAACTCCTTCACCAATCACAAACCCCTTTAGCAGACTGAAGCATCTCCAGTATTGACTCTCTTATATCGAAGAGCGGGTCTGTTGTGTACTTTACCAAACACATACTACCGGCAAAAACACCATGAACATTATCAGGCAACCTAGCCGAAAAGCTAACTCTGTCGCTCCGCCTCTGCGCCATCTCTTTCTTCCTTCTCCTGTTATGTTCCTCAGTGACATGAACTATGGTTCCTGGAAATTATACAATGCTCAAATATATATATGCTTGTATTCTTCTGGAGCTAGCAGATGGAACTTTATAAATGAAAAAGCCATTGAATGACATGAATGCAAGGCCAGCATGATTCTTGTGAATACCGGCGGATGCAAATGAAATTCATGTGACAGTGAGAGCTTTTAACTGAAGTCACTTATGAATCAGAAAGACGCATTCATATGGACAGCTAGCTAGTGGATCATTCAAATCGTTAACTTTACTGTCAATAACAGCTAGCAGAGGTAGAAGTTACCCTGGCCCCCAGTAACTCTGCATCCATGATTTCATGGATAGTTATGTGTGGTAAAACATCAAAAATTAACTAGTACATGATATCAAGCACTTAAAACCAGAAATTAGGAGACATTTATTAATCAGCAGCAAGGTTTGCTGGACTGTCACGGCAGAGTCTGCAGGCAGCAATAAACTAACATCATCTGTGTATACATTGCGGTGATCCTCCCTTTAAGTATACAGAGAGAGATTGGACTCTACGTGACTTCAACTTGCTAACAGAAGCACAATTGTTTAATTAACTTGTAATTTCATTATAGATTAAACTAATTGATCTTCTTAGTCATGCTTTTAGTTAATACTTATATATGCATCCAGTTGATGCAAGATTGAAATTAGATTGACTTATCCAAAAATCCCAGAAAAATAGTAGCAGGAGACTAGAAGTTAAATATCTGTGCAGCCTTTCTGGAAGTCATGACATTATCAGAGTATGCTACTGCTGCTGCTTCTCGATCATATTCAAGTCATGACAATATCTGTCATTGTCTCTCTGAACTTGAGGACGAGAAACTGAGAATATAGCTTGAAATGTAACCATGTCGGACGGAATAAAGTGAGACGAAGAATAGATAATAATTATATGGACCAAAAAGAAAAGAATAAATTGTACATCATAACCTTTTCAAACGATTCCTTAGTTATATATTTTTATGAAGGAAGATACTTGGAGCGTCTTAGACCTTATTGAAATCTGAAGAAAGGTAATGAGAAATATAAATCAAAATCATAATCATCGTTCAAATAAGAAGTAAAGAACTTAAACTTTTTATATATTCACCTTTCGGCAAATACTAATTTTTTTTGGCAAATTCGGCAAATACTAATTGGAGGATCTAATTCTATGGGTCCTTGTTTGTCATCTTGCTTAACCATTGCTTAGAGCGTTTGGGAGGCTTGGCATTGGTTATTAACTAACTCCAAGTCAACCCCATTTCGAATCCCCTTCCTAGCATTCTCTTAGTCTTCTTATTTTTATCGGTGAGCCGATCATTTGCACAAAATAAGAAAAGTCAAATCTCAAACCAATGAATTAAAAAGTCAAATTTTCATTACAATACAAGGTGTACTTACTAATGCCCAAATACACAAATCTTTATTAAATTCATAATAAAATAATATTTTTTAGACAATTTTACCCTTGTTCTTTATACACTTGGAGAAAAAAATGAGAGAGAATATTTTGCCGGAGCATCTCTGGTTGCCGGACTCCAGTCACCGGACGTCGGAAAATTACTAGTAGCCAGAATTTCGCCGAATTTTTTTTTTCTACTAGGGGCAATAAACTTTTACAGAAAGTTAACTCGGGCAATATCTACATCAAATTCAAGTCTACTAACCCCAATATACTCTAAATTTAAGTCTAATAACCCTAGTATACTACAAAATCAAATCTACTAACTTCAGTATACTCCAAACCAAGTCTAATAACACATTGTATACATCAAAACCAAGTTTACTAACCCCAGTATACTTCAAAACCAAGTCTCACTACCAGAAAAAAGACTTTAGCCGACGAAATATCAAAAAACAGGCTGACGAAAAAAAATTTTATCGGCTAACTTAAATTTTCGTCGGCTAAAGTGGAATTTTAGCCGACGAAATTTTTTTTCATCGGCTAAACTAATTTTTTCGTCAGCTATAGTTAAATTTTAGCCGACAAAAAAACTTTTCGTCGGCTAAAGTGATTTTTTCGTCGGCCCCATAGTATGTGAACTTTAGCCGACGAAATACCCTAATTTCGTCGGTTAAAGTAACTTTTAGTTACAAAATTGCACTACGGATATTTCTGTGTCCGATTGACTATTGTGATACTAATCTGGAAGCAGAACGGCCCTACGAGTCAAACTCATAGCTGTAGCTATGATATACAGGCTTTTTTGGCCATCCGAGTTCGTTTAAGGCTTCAAAATGAAGTTTTTCTAAACGCTTAACACACGAAAATGTCCATATCTACACCTATATGAGGTATTTTGGTCAAACCTTCAATACAACAAACACTCACCATAATGAGACGCAAATGTCCATCTAAAAATTTTGAGACATTTACCTCTCGATGATAGGACTCCCCATATAGATAAATAATGGTAAATAGTAGGCATGTTGTGATTCCGGTCATCAAAATTCACAAACAAAAATACGACCATCAGATATTATCAATATGTTGAAATATCTCTCTGGTAAAAAATTCAACTTTATCCGATAAATTTAAGGACTTCATCTAGACGGTCAATCTCGTAAGTCAAACCCTTAAATTGTATTGACTGCAACTATCGGCACCGAGACTTTACCGGAATTACGTGATTTTTCAACCGTAGACGTATTTCACCATTCCGGTCATATCTTATTTACGAATTTTTTGCGTTTGAAGTTTCTACGTAGAGTTTGTTTTAGAAACGAAACATTTACTTAAAGCTTAGTAAACAAGTTATAACAACATTAGTATGCATGTTGTGATTCCGATGATCAACGTTGAGAAACAAAATTCTGACCGTCTGATATGATCATTATGTTGAAATATGTCTATAGAAAAAAATTCAACTTAATCTGACAACGTTAAGGGCTTGATCCTTACGGTCAATCCCGTAAGTCAAACCCCTTAACGCACAGAAACGGTTATTTGACTGTCTAAATTACGTATTTTGCCGAGACCTTCAACTGAAAATAGTTTCAAATCGATGAGACGCAACCAGTGGTATCAAAATTTTATGAAAAATAACTACCGGAGATAGGGCTACCTCTAGGGAGAAAGAATGGAAAATTGAGTTAACCGCAATTATCGGTACCGAGACTTTACCGGAATTACGTGATTTTTCAACCACAGACGTATTTCACCATTCCGGTTATATCTTATTTCACGACTTTTTTTCGTTTGAAGCTTCTACGTATATGGTTTAGGGTTTTAGCCGACGAAATTAGGATAATTCGTCGGCTAAAGTTAAATAAATAAATAAATAACTATAGCAGACAAAATTAGGGTAATTCGTCGGCTAAGGTTAAATAAATAAATAAAATAAATAACTATAGCCGACAAAATTAGGATAATTCGTCAGCAAAGGTTAATTTAACGAATTCGACAGATATGATTTGGGTTCGTTCAAAGGGCATGAACGGCTCTTAGCACAAAGGAGGAAGATTACCAATAACCAGGGGACACAAGTCTCATTACTCTCATACAAGACCACGATCAATAACAACCACAGCTCATACATGACCAAGTGATAGAAAGATTTCATATATAGTTAAACCAAGTCATCACAATATTCCGATCACTAACCCTGACAAAAAATTTCACCACATAACCCATTATTCATTAGTCATAGCCTCTACTGATGACTCATGATAATCAACCGAAAACACATCATCCGTTCTGATCAGCTCAAATACCCTGAACTCAAAACTTTCTTTTGTTATTAAAGAAATGAAATGGAGAGAATGAAATATAATAGTAGACAGAATGCGCAAGTACCTGAAATGGGCAGTGAACGACGTGTTGCAGTTGGGTTTAAAATTTAATGGGTCGCATAGGGAGCGAAAAGTCACTATTGACCCTGTATGTATGTGGACTTTTCGATGTGTTTCTGACGTGTTTCCGGTTAATAATGCGTTAATACTGGGAAATGAGAAGTACGACGTAAAACGGTCCGATAACGTCAGGTTCGTATTCGGAAATAAATTGAATACTGGGAACAATAATGTCTTTTTGATATTAGTACACGTCATGGCTGCAGAATTTTATTGGGCTGGCCCAATAGGATACTAAGAAGTCCAATCCAACAACATCATCTCATCAATACTTTGATACATCTAGTCATTTAAAATGCAGGTCAGTGATATGTGCATGTGTGTGGTGGATAAGTGAAAACAAAATGCAACATAAACCCACACTCCTGAACCTCCGCCTAGAAAAAAAGCAACCAAATTTCTATGCAAAGAAACACAAATAGAGGGTTAAGACTTGAGACTTCCTAACTACTTACAGCTTAGACCTCATTTTTCATACCAATAAAGTTAAGATATTTTATGTATCAGTGAACTTTTGTGTAAACTTCAATTGGAGATTATGACCAAGACTACTATGATAGAACGTAGAAGATTATGGGATGAGCTCTATGCTATTAGAACAAGGTTTGTGGATGACCCATGGTTGGTTTGTGGTGATTTTAACACAGTATTAGGTGCACATGAGAAGAAGGGAGGCATAGCTGTGTGTCGTCGCTCTTGTGAGGACTTCCAAGCCATGTCTGATCAATGTGAGCTTGAACATACACCTACTCATGGGACTCAGTTCACTTGGGTATGCAGGAGGGGTCTCAGAGGCAATGTGGAGGTGCGTTTGGATAAGTGTTTGGCAAATCATGCTTGGTTGGATGCTTGGGATCAGTTTGTATGTTGTACCCTGCCTCGGATATGCTCAGATCATCATCCTCTTTTGATGACCTTCTCTAAATCTTTTGGGGCACGTTAGAGTTTATTTTGATTTCGTAAAATGTGGCTGGAGCATAAGGATTTTCATGAGTTTGTGAGACAATGATGGAACTCTTCTCAAGTTTATGGCTGCCCACTAACCATCTTGCAGCATAAATTGCAAGTCTTGCGCAAAGCTCTTCGTAAGTGGAACTGGGAGGTTTTTGGGGATGTTCATAGAAAGGTTAAGGCTGATTTTGCTAATTTAGCAACTCTTCAAAATAATATAGCAATGTCAGAGGGTTCTGATTCTGAGTTTACTTTAGAAAGAGAGATGCAAGCTAACTTGTCAGTCTTTGAGAATCCAAGAAATCTATTGGAAAAAGCAATCAAGAGCACGTTGGCTAGCTGAGGGGGACAAAAACACCAAGTTCTTTCATGCTGTGTAAAGCTCGTCGGTCTACATCTTCAATTCACTTGTTGCGGGAGAGTGAAAGGATTTATGAGGACCCCATATCCATTCAGGATCATATTGTTGATTACTACACAAATTTGTTTTCAGGGTCATTCCTTTTTTGGTGACTGTTGATGAGAATGATTTCCTTACAAAAGCTCCCACAAGGGAGGAAATTTTTTCGACAATGATATTAATGGATCCTTCCAGTTCTCCAGGTCCAGATGGTTTTAGTGGGCAATTCTTTATATCTTGTTGGGACATTGTGGGAGACGACGTAACTGCTGGAGTTCAATATTTCTTCAGGTATGGTACGCTCCCAAACTCTTTTAATTCAAATTTGATCATTCTTATCCCTAAAGTTGACTATGCAGACTCGATTACTCAATTTCGTCCAATTGCATTGGCGAATTTTGTCTTTAAGATAATCCAAAAAATCTTATCTATAAGGTTAGTTGGCATTGCTTCGCGGATCATATCCCCCAGCAACATGGGTTTGTACGAGGTCAGAATATTTCAGATTGTATCTTAGCCACTTCTGAATACTTTAATATGCTTGATAATAAGTGTTTCAGTGGGAATGTTGCAATCAAGGTGGACATCGCGAACCATTTGACACTCTTTCTTGGGATTTTCTCTTAAATGTGTTGAAGGCATTCGGTTTTAATAATATTTTTATAGGATGGGTGCAAGCAATCCTTGAATGTGCGAAATTATCTTTGCTACTCAATGGAAGGTCAGTGGGTTACTTTTCCTATGGCAGGGGAGTTCGACAAGGAGATCATCTCTCTCCATTAATTTTTTGTTTAGCAGAAGAGGTTTTGAGTCAGGGTATTACTGATTTGTTTGCCGAAAGAAACTTCATACTATTTCCTATCCGAGTGGTGTTCAAGCTCCCTCTCATGTTCTTTTTGCGGATGATGTAATTATTTTCTCTCACGGTGATGGTAGGAGTCTGGGGATAATCATGTCTTATTTGTAGGAATATGGTATTAATTCAGGACAAATTATAAACAAGGCCAAGTCAAGAGTTTTCATTAGTAAGCACCTTCAACGGCGTAAGAACTCCATTTTGTCCAAGCTGGATATTCCTCTGCTTTCATGATATACTTTTTAGTTAGTTCCTCAACCTGCACTATGTGACCATTCAGAAAACAAAGCAACATATATATTTTTCATTAATATTCGTTGAAAAGCCGTTAGATTGTAATTTGTTACTCACCTCTTTCTCCAATCTTTTTAAGTCGTCCTTAGGGTAGCTTGAATATAACTTTTTAATTGCATCAATTGCCTGTAAAAGAAACCAACTACCTATTCAGACACAGATTGGAAATATAACAGCTAACACATCATAACTAAACCTTTTATAGCCTAAAATTGTTTTAATCTTCAATACTAATAGAGGCACAATTCTTCATGAGAGCAGACCGGGTTCAACTTATCGTCTGATACTACTGTTACTATAACTGCTGATAATGCATCATATCTTTCAAATGTATTGTTTCCAAACAGGATTAGAAGAAAACTAATTGGTTTCTGTTACCTTTTGGCGTCCCCTTCTTATGCTTAGTCTGCCATCTTCACAAGACTTGTTAACCACTCTACAGATAGCCTGGTAACATATTGTTACTGATAAGACATTGGTTATCAGATGGCAAAAGTGTACAACCCAAGAAAGAGAGGAAAGTAGTTACTCACCTGAACATGCTCTTTGGTCAATCTGGCTGTTAATATATGCCTTGAACCAGCTATTCGGGGATCTCGCTGTTGTCTGTTATGCTGGGTTCCGTTCGCGCGCATCAGTCGTTCGCGCGCATCAGCCGTTCGCGGGCTCAGTTTCGCTCGCGGGGGTAGTCGCTCGCGGGGTCAGTTTCGGTCGCGGACGTTTAGTATATAAACGTCCTAAACCTAATTGTATTATATATACTTAGTAGTGGGTTGTTAGCGCCGCACACTCTGTATATCTCTGTGTTCCGCACTCTGTATTCTGGGTTCTTCCTCAATCAATAAAACTGTTCTCCTTCTGCCGTGGACGTAGCTAACATATCGTTAGTGAACCACGTAAATCTCTGTTCTTTCTTCCGTCCGTTATAACAAACTGGTATCAGAGCCCAGGAGGGGTTCGAATTCTGGGAAGAAAGATGTCTGGGTTAAACGTGAAGATTGATAAATTCACGGGGAGAAACAGTTTCAGTTTATGGCAGATCAAGATGCGAGCCTTGTTAAAACAACAAGGGATGTGGGCGCCGCTGGTGAAGAAACCGGGGGATCTAGAAATCGCTGAGATGGCCAGTCTGGAGGAGAAGGCACACTCGACAATCTTGTTGTGTCTTGCAGATGATATTATCACCGAGGTCGCAGAGGAGGAAACTGCGGCTGGTCTGTGGTTGAAGCTTGAGAGTCTATACATGACGAAGTCTTTAACCAACAAGTTGCTTCTAAAGCGACGTCTGTTCAGTCTGCGAATGGAAGAAGGCACGACTCTAAGAGATCACTTAGATCAGTTAAACACAATTCTATTAGAGTTGCGTAATATTGATGTTAAGGTTGATGATGAGGATGCTGCTTTAATTCTGCTGGTATCTCTACCTTTGTCGTATGAGAATTTTGTAGATTCTTTTATTGGTGGGAGAGATACTATGACTCTGGAGGAGGTTAGATCATCTCTTCATACTAGAGAGATGCGTCATAAGGCCACCGGTACAAGTTCAGATAGTCAGGCTGCTGGGTTGGTAGCCAGTGGAAGGATGGGACAGGGAAGCTCGGGGAAGAAGAAATTCAAGAAACCAGTTTCAAAGAGTTCCAAATCCAATGATGTCTGTAACTACTGTAAAGAAAAGGGACATTGGAAAAACGAATGTCCAAAGAAGAAGCAGCAGCATGAGAAAGCATCAGGTACTGCTGTTGTAGCAGAGGTTGATACCAATTCTGAAGAGGATTTGGCTTTGGTTGCAGATGCACACATACATCATAGGGATGTGTGGATTTTAGATACCGGGGCGTCTTATCATATATGTCCACGTAGAGAGTGGTTTTCAACCTATGAGCAGATTGATGGAGGCAATATTTCTATGGCTGACAGTCATTCATGCAAGGTGGTTGGAATAGGCTCAATAAAAATACGGACACATGATGGTAAATTCTGTACATTGAATGAGGTTAGGCATGCTCCACGCATGACGAAGAATCTGATTTCTTTGGGTCTACTAGACAGCAAAGGGTTCAGTTATAAAGGCTCACGTGGAGTCATAAATGTCTACAAGGGTTCTAATGTAGTCCTGAAAGGTGTCAAGCGGGGTACTTTGTATTTTCTGCAAGGTTCTACGCTTTCAGGTTCTGCTGCTGTTGCATCATCGGAGTTTCACAAGGATGATATGACCAAGCTATGGCACATGAGGCTCGGTCATATGAGTGAAAGAGGGATGCAAATTCTGTCAAAAGATGATCTCCTTGGTGGCCACAAGGTCAAGGATCTTGATTTCTGTGAACACTGTATCTTTGGGAAGCTACATCGCAGAAAGTTTCCTAAAGCAGTTCATAGAACTAAAGGCACGCTTGATTATATCCATTCTGATTGTTAGGGTCCTTCTCGTGTTGATTCTTTGGGAGGTCACAGATATTTTGTGTCTATGATTGATGACTACTCAAGAATGACTTGGGTGTTCGTGATGAAGCATAAAAGTGACGCTTTCAAGAACTTCAAGCAGTGGAAGGCATTAGTGGAAAATCAAACAGGGAAGAAGATCAAGAGGCTGCGAACTGATAATGGTCTGGAATTCTGTTCTGCTGAATTTGATGAGCTCTGCAAATCTGAAGGCATTGCAAGGCATCATACAGTCTGGGATACACCACAGCAAAATGGTGTAGCAGAACGTATGAATCAGACACTTCTGGAGAGAGCTAGGTGCATGCTCTCTAATGCTGGATTAGAAAGAAGGTTCTGGGCAGAAGCGGTGAGTACTGCTTGTTATCTGATAAATCGTGGACCTCACACAGGTATACATCTCAAAACACCTTATGAGATGTGGTCTGGTAAGTCTGCTGATTACTCCAATCTGAGGGTTTTTGGGTGTACTGCTTATTATCATGTAAGTGAGGGTAAGTTAGAACCAAGAGCTAAAAAGGGAGTGTTTGTAGGCTATGGGGATGGGGTTAAAGGTTTCAGAATCTGGTCTCCATCTGAAAAGAGGGTTATACTTAGTAGAAACGTAGTATTTGATGAAAATTCTATGTTTAACCCTACTGTGAAGTCTACTGTAGTATCAGAAAATTGTAGTGTTGAGAGACAGGTGGAGCAACAAGTCATTGAAGATGAGTTTGAACCACAACAGGAAGATCAACACTTACATTCAGAAACAGAACCAACGGTAGTTAATCAGCATATTCTGACTCATGAGCGACCTAGGAGAGCAAATTTTGGAAAAGCTCCCACTAGGTATGGGTTTGAGGACATGGTGGCTTATGCACTACAGGTTGCTGAAGAGGTGGATCCTCATGAGCCATCCACCTATAAGGAAGCAGTTACATGTCCAGAGTCAACCCAATGGCTTGCTGCAATGGGAGATGAGATGGAATCACTTCAGAGGAATCAGACTTGGGAATTGACCAAACGACCTGGTCAGGGGAGAAAGATCATTACTTGTAAATGGGTCTTCAAGAAGAAAGAAGGGATGTCACCTGCTGAGGGCATTAAGTATAAAGCTAGAGTAGTTGCAAGAGGGTTCCATCAGAAAGAGGGAGTAGACTACAATGAGATTTTCTCGCCAGTGGTCAGACATACCTCTATCAGGGTGTTACTAGCCATAGTAGCACATCAGAATCTGGAGCTTGAACAACTAGATGTGAAGACAGCTTTTCTACATGGAGAGTTGGAAGAAGAGGTATACATGACTCAGCCAGATGGTTTCCAAGTTCCTGGAAAAGAAGACTACGTTTGCAAGTTGAAGAAGTCCTTGTATGGACTAAAGCAGTCTCCCAGACAGTGGTACAAGAGGTTTGATAGCTATATGATAGAGATAGGCTACATCAGGAGTCCGTATGATTGTTGTGTCTACTACAACAAGGTCACAAATGGGTCTCTCATTTATCTGGTCCTGTATGTAGATGATATGTTGATAGCTGCAGAAAACAAGTCTGAGATACAGAAGTTGAAGGGTCTCCTCAGTGCAGAGTTTGAGATGAAGGATTTGGGAGCAGCTCGGAAGATTTTGGGAATGGAGATTTACAGGGATAAAAGTCAGAAGAAGCTTTTCTTATCACAGAAAGGTTACATCGAGAAAATTCTATCCAGGTTTGGTATGTCTACATCAAAATCTATAGATACTCCAAGTGCTGCAAATATTCATCTGTCTGCTGCGTTTGCACCTAAATCTGCTGAGGAGAAGGAATACATGTCTCGAGTTCCCTATGCAAGTGCAGTAGGAAGTTTGATGTATGCTATGGTTTGCACTAGGCCTGATCTTGCACATGCTGTTAGTGTTGTCAGCAGATTTATGGGTGATCCAGGAAAGGAGCATTGGCAAGCCGTGAAGAGAATTTTCCGGTACCTCAAAGGTACATCTGATGTTGGTCTCATTTATGGAGGTGATACAAAATGCTTAGTAACAGGCTATTCAGATAGCGATTATGCTGGAGATGTTGACACTAGGAGATCTATGATCGGTTACGTATTTACCCTTGGTGGTTCTGTTGTTAGTTGGAAAGCTACTCTGCAGCCTACAGTGACTCTGTCTACTACTGAAGCAGAGTACATGGCTTTGACAGCAGCTGCAAAGGAGGGAATATGGTTGAAGGGACTGGTCAGCAGTCTTGGTTTGCATCATGATCAGGCTATAGTATATTGTGACAGTTTGAGTGCAATATGTTTAGCAAAGGATCAGGTCCATCATGAGAGGACTAAGCACATTGATGTCAGGTATCATTTTCTGAGAAGTGAGAGCAGAATTCAGGTGAAGAAAGTGGGTACTGCTGATAATCCCGCTGATATGTTCACCAAGCCGGTTCCGCACAGCAAGTTTCAACACTGTTTGGACTTGCTAAATGTTACAAGCTGTTAGTTGCCCTTTGGGGGTAACATCTGAGGCTGAGGAGCCATCTGGTACATCTGGCACTATTGTGGTGCATCTGGTACATCTGAGGCAGAGGAGTTATTTGTACATCTGGTACTTCAGGTGGAGATTTGTGAGAGGATTCAAGTCAAGGTGGAGATTTGTTAATATATGTCTTGAACCAGCTATTCGGGGATCTCGCTGACCGGTCAGCGAGTCGGGGTCCAGGGGCGACGCGCCCTGGTTTGGGGGTTCGGGGGCAACGCCCCCGAAGCCCACGAAACCTGTTGCCTGTTATGCTGGGTTCCGTTCGCGCGCATCAGTCGTTCGCGCGCATCAGCCGTTCGCGGGCTCAGTTTCGCTCGCGGGGGTAGTCGCTCGCGGGGTCAGTTTCGGTCGCGGACGTTTAGTATATAAACGTCCTAAACCTAATTGTATTATATATACTTAGTAGTGGGTTGTTAGCGCCGCACACTCTGTATATCTCTGTGTTCCGCACTCTGTATTCTGGGTTCTTCCTCAATCAATAAAACTGTTCTCCTTCTGCCGTGGACATATCGTTAGTGAACCACGTAAATCTCTGTTCTTTCTTCCGTCCGTTATAACACTGGCAATCACAAAACAGGAATAGTATACTAGTCAAGCAATTAGACACCTGGAACAGTTTATTCAAAACTAATCTATTCTGTGTATGAAGGTTTACACCACCTGTTACAAATAAAATGTGTTGACATCAGAGGAGAGCATGAGTCACAACAATAGAACACTTACGGAGGAATAGCTGCAATTAATCGATCTCCATCGGTTTTAGGATTTAAACCCAACGGACATTCATAATAGCAGTCTCTATATTCTTCAGGGCCTGCAATATTTACTACATTAGTGAGGTAATCTTATATATTTTAGGCAGGACGAAGTTATACCATTTCTTAAGCACGAACATTTACAAGTCATGCTTAATCCAAACTGAAGTTCTAGAAATTCTTAATCTCATAACTAGATTAATTTTGAAAGCTCATTACAGAGCACATGTATAAGACTAATGGACAGAGTGTAAACTAATGATCACATGCTGATGGCATAGAAAAAGATCAACAGACACTTAAAAGAAATAAGCAGGATTTCATGATATTTAGATCAAATGTATAAAACTGATGAACAGAGTGTAAACTGACGATCACATGCTGATGGCATAGAAAACAAAGATCAACAAAAACTTAAAAGAAATAAGCAGGATTTCATTACATTTGGATCAAATGGATTGATAGACAAAGTCTTCGAATCCATGACTGAAACAACCGCTATCTGACTCAAGGGTAGCTTCAACCCACCGGCTTCCACAATAATGTGATCCAGCATTCCTGCACACACATACATTTTCCACAATTCAAACAATCAGTCAACAAAATCAGTCCAAATTCCGACAAACTCAAACCGAAAAAGAAAGAACGAAAAACTTCAGCAACCTGGAGATGCTCTCCCAGTTCGCCGAAAGGCTTGCAGGTCCTCCTCGCCGGAACACCAAGCCGATTCCGATTCCAATTCGCCTTCTTCAAATACCTCACCGACTCCTCTCCGATCACCGCCACGCCTTTCTCTCTCGCCGGACTCATCAGAATCTTGTCCTGTCCATGAACCTTGAAATACGAAAGCACGCCGTCTTCGAGCAGAAACCACCGCGACCTCCACCCCTTACCGTAGTTCACCTACTTGTACAGAATCCCAGCCACTCCTCCGCCGTTCGCTCCGAACACCTTCGAATCCCTCTGCTCGCAGAACGCGGCGTCGTCCGCGTCTTGGTGCGCCACCGAGGCTCTGTCCGATTCGTTCCCCGCCAACGATACCTTCGCCGAGTAGCCGCCATAACTGACGTTCCGAATCGGAACAGCAGTGTCGAGGTAGTGACCAGAGTTCTTCGCGGCGACGGGGTCGGTAGGGTCCCGATCGATCGAGACCGGCGCATTTAGCAGCTTCGGCTTTTGGCTTCTAAAAGCTGGGGTCGAGCAGCTTCGGCTTTTTGAGAGAAAACACCCGCGTTTATAAGCGAAGCAGGTGGGAAGCTGCCTACCAAACACACTAACCAGCTTTGCTTCGAAGCAAAGCTGACAAAAAGCCCTACCAAACGGGGACTAACAACAGTCATAAAGGGTTGCAGTTTCCAAATGACAGCAACGAGCAAGATGCAGAAATTTCTGAGTTCCTGAGCACAATATTCAACTGTTCAGAGGGGTACTCCTTTGAAGATTTGGATACTCAGATAAGTTCCGCAATTGGAAGTGAGACCAAGAATGCTGTCCCGGTTAAGGACTACGGATCATGCAATGATGCAGACACAAAGCTGAATGATGTACTGGTGAGTAGAAGCTTTTAAGATAATTTTCTCTTTTTCAGTATGGCCTTTTCCACATTTTGCCTTTGATCTGACATTGTCGAGGGTATGGTATTTACCAGATTATTTGATTTCTGCTTAATCTTTTAAAGAACTGTATCTGAAAATATTTCTGTGCTCATCTCATCCAGTTTATGTCTGAGCTTCAAACTCCTGTCTGGTTGGAGGGGACTATCGACAGAAATGGTCCGGTCACACCCATGCAGATTGCAACAACTTCGCAGGATAATGGTATGAATCATCTGTCATTAACATCGATGATTGTGGGAGATAACTGTATGAAATTAATACGGTGCCATTTTTTTCTGCAGAACAATCCTCAAAGGTTGAGGTATCAAGCAATCATTCAAATGCTCCTCTCAGTTCCAATGTTGGCACTGTGATTAGGATTGTGACTCGCCAAACACCACCAACTACCACCTTAAGACCGAGTGTTATGACACAGAGTGAAGCACCAAGAAGAATAATGTATCAAAGTAAACTTCAAATAGGGTCAATTCAATGCAGGAATATTTCTAAGAACCTGCATTATAGACCAGAAGATCATGAAAGAAAACTAATCGCTGTGGAGGTGAGAAGCGCAAACAATGTCAAAATCTGCTGAGATTTGTTCAGGGGCTGATAATCCTTTTAATGCTGCTTGCAGGAGACAAGCGACTTAGAAAAGAAAGCTAGCAGTGATGCTGCTGCTGGTGCTGGTAATGCTTTAGATGAACCACTGGAGACACTCGTTGTTGAGTCCAGTAACCAGACTATTTCCGCAACACCAAATATCACATCAATGGGCAGCGGCGTTTTGACAGGCAAAACGGTCCCTTGTGTGGGCTTGAAGGCCTCTCCGCTGGCCATTCTATTTGGTCATTTGCGTTTATGTCTAGACTAGTTGTGGGTGTATTTTTGTTCAGTGTTTGCTAGCATGTGGGGATTTCATAAGTTTTGAAGCTGCTGGAGGACCTTTTGCCGTGCATTTGGCCGGAGACCCCTAATTTTTGAGAGGGGTGCTTGGATAGACTTATAGGACTTGGTATCTGTACTTAAATTTTGTGTAGTCAATCTTGTATGTACAGCCGCAAACCATTTTGAGGAGTTGTTTTGTTTTGATAAATAAAATTATGAATTTCCTATCTGAAATTGTTAGCTGGTGATTTTTTGTTCATGAATTACCTTGTCTTGGATTCGAGATTCAGAGGCAGAGGATAATAAAAAAAGTGTTAAAAGCGCGTCCTCCTTTTGGATCGAAATCACAACCAAACTGAAACCCTAATCGAAGGAAGCCACCATGTTAACCCTCATCAAGGCCTTGTCACCACTGTTGAAACATGTTCGTCGTCCTTGCTCCTCAGCACCGTTGGCCATGAAATCCTCATCACCACCATCCGCAGCGATGCCGGACAGCATATCCCCAGCCAACGAGTGGAAGCCGAACATGAGCGTCTATGATCATTTGACAGAAGAAGAATTCCGGAAGAGTATGCTCTTAATTTTACTTTGTTTTTATGTTTTCTTCTATCAGCATTTGAACTAATCGGGTATTAAGTTTGTGACTTGATTGTTCCTTAAAACCATTAGGATCAGTCTCTGAGTAAACTCGTTCCTCATCGATCTGTTAAAAACATAGTTTGCATTATCAGTGGAGGGTCTGTTTTAACATTCTTTTTTTTTTCTGGGTGCAAAGAAATCGATGAGGAAATCGATGTTCCGGATGATGACGACGATGAAACATACGATCCTTCAACAGTTTTACCAAAAGTATTGAGACACAATGATGAAGCACACTACAATTCACATGGCAGAGCTCAATCTGCTCTGCCATTCTCTTTTCCTTTCCAGCCTTATATATAACTTACAGGCTGTAGAATAGCTTCTCATCTTGTATAAATAGTTCTACTCAGATCAATGCTAAATACAATCTACTTCAACCTCATATCAATTCTATTATGGTATCAGAGCACCAATCCTGGTGTCTCTCACCCACCAACTTCCGCCACAAACAAACCCAATACACAATACAGTCAGCCTCACCTCGGCAGCACATACTACCAGCCCTGCACATCCCACACCGTGTACATCCAGCCTCACCTCGGCTCAGTACTGCTCCACCACCACCGAGCCGAGCCCCAACCTCCACAATCTGTAAACACAACCTGCAGCATCATTTGGAGGAAACACAATCTGCTTCCACGACCCAACGCCTCCAAGCCTCCTCCACAGCTCCGAGTTCGGTGCACCTCAGACCCACCCTCCACAGCGGCCCTCCCAGATTCCGACAGCACACCGACGTCGATCCAGCACCTCAGGCCTCATACCGGCGCCGATCCAACTGGCCCTCCACGGCTCCTCCACAGAGACAATCTAGCAGCACACCGACGTCGCGAGCACACTCCCTTCCCTGACCCCGATCTAAGCGTCGCTCGGTTTGGGAGAGATGGCGAAAGTTTAAAAGGAGAAGGGAGAGAAAATGAGGTTAGCGTCAGCAGAAGAAAATGACAGAGTTAAAAGGAGAAGGGTTAGCGTTTAGTTTTAGAAGAGAGAATTTTATTCTCTCGCGTGCATCGTTCCCTCCATCTGATTTCTAATTATTTTGAAACGGACGGCCCTTAACGGATCATATCAACTAAGATCCGGATCCGATCTATTTAGTAAACGGGTTAACGGATCAATGGGTCAAATTTTCGATCCAAACCCGTTTAAAAACTACGGATCCAGAGCGGGTCTAGATAAAATCTGGTCCATTTACAGGTCTATTCCCAAGGCAGACATGCATCATTTTTTATTTTTTTTTCTGTTTAAAAAAAAGAGTATTTGCAACTCCTAGCTGAGTAAGGGGTATTGGGTGGTGTCTAGGTTGAGACAAGTATCTGGGACCAAAATTGGATCTTAAGATTGTAGATTATGCTTGCACGATAAGGCTAGGGGTTTCAACTTTCGCAATCATCAACAAGTCCTACAAGTCTTTTTCTACCTGGCCATCTAGCCTTCTGAAACCACGGAGTTTGTTCAAAAATGAAAGAAAGAGAGGACCAGAAACCAATGGCCTCAGACAATGCCCCGACATGGGAAAATTTCAATCATCCCTTGCACATTCACCACTTAGATCAGCTTGGAGCAATCTTAGTTCCACAACTTCTGGCCGAAGACAATTTCAGTTCATGGATGTACAACATGAAGGAGGCTCTTCAAATCAAAAATAAAATAGGGCTCGTCGATGGAATGCTACCAAAGCCCAAGAAGAACGAGGACGAGCAGAATCAATGGAGTCGATGTGACATCTTAGTCAAAACATGGCTGAAAGCATCAATGTCCAAAGAAATTGGCAAGAGCTTCTCACACTGTAAGGATTCAAGGACAATTTGGGTTGAGTTGCATGAAAGGTTTGGACAAACAAATACTGTTCAACTATTTCATATTGAGAACTTGATTCATGATTGTACACAAGGAACTCAATCTGTCACATCATTCTGTACTAAGCTCAAGAGCCTTTGGGATGAGAAGGAAACTCTTTGCAACATCCCTGCTTGCATTTGTGAAGCAGGAGAACAATTGAAGACATATGTTGAGACTGAAAAGATCATGAAGTTCTTGTTAGGCTTGACTGATGAATTTGCTACTACTCGAAGCAATATTATTGCCATGGATCCACTGCCATCTTTAAATATAGTGTACTCCATTTGTCTCAGACATGAAAAACAAGCGGTGGTTGCAGCAAACAAATTCATAATGCAGCCTTCTGAATCCACTGCATTCCATGTGCAGCAACAACATGGCAGCCAAGAGCCTCTTGCAACATGCGGGTCCCAATCCTTCCATGAGCCCTTTACAGGCTATGCACACAAGTCAGGACATAGAAACAACAAGCAGCAACGTTGTAACAAATGTGACAAGACAAACCATTCTACTAAAAATTGTAGAGCTAACATACATTGCACAACTTGCAATTTGAAAGGGCACACTGCCGAGATCTACTGACAACACTTACTTTGTTCATATTGCAACCTCTGGGGACATGTCTATGAATATTGTAACAAGAGAAACGCAGCACACTCCGGGGAAGGACCCAGCCAAGTTAATCATACTCTGGCAACTTGTGGAGGGACTGTGACGAGGCCGTTTTTCAACAACCTGCAATTTAAAACCCTATCGTGTAGTATTAGTAAGTAGGGTATCGTTCTAGCCGGGGACACTAGGGAAGGACTTATATTCTGCAAAAACGAAAACGTTAGTAATATTCACACATTTTATACAAAATACACATATACATAGCATATACAATTATCTGTCACATAATATACAAGTATACACAAATGCAAAAGTATAAACATATTTACGATTTTTAAATGGGGGATTTATAAGGTGGTTCGAAACATATAAAGAAAACAAAACAGAAATATTTACATACATTGGTCAATCAATACTCAAGCATAAAATATAGCAAACACCGATTAGAAAACACATAAGTTTTATGACAGATCAAGTTAATACGTTTATGTTATCATAGATGTAAATTAATTCCAACTTTTATGACTTCTCATGTAACTTAGAACTTACGACGCGCATCATCCTAAGTTTATGTGTCATCCTGTTTAATGCTTACGACGCGTATCACATTAACACAAAATACACTTACCGTTCATGAGTCGTTGGAGACATGATCCTAGGTATGTCGTCACTCATCCTATTAGCATGTAAATCACTTACCCTAGCAACCCTATGCAGCAACTACAATTGAGAACCCGACACGGTGAACTCAACCCTAGATTACTACGGCAGATTAAACTCCCCCCTTAGAAACATCCAGGCCTAGACTATCTTCAGGTTCGATTACGTGATCAGGTAAGCAATAAATCAATTCAACATCTACTAAACACAAACATAAACAACTTAAACTAAATCATAATCCTAACATGAAATCTAAATCGTTACACAAATAACATATTCATATGCAAATCACAAAGAAGAGTTCATAAACATGCTTATTATGCAAAACCAAAAACCAAATCGTATATATATCAATAACAACTGTCTTTACACAGAAAATACATACACAAACCATGAAATTATTCATCCTTAACCTACCTATAAGGTTCGGCAAAGATGAAAAGGGAATCGGTTGAAGAAAGGCAGTCGGCAGTGAAGGGGAACGGCGGCGGCGGCAGCTTGTGTTGTCTTCTGCGTTAAAGGGTTTTTGGGTAGAGTTTGGCTATACTATGTTTTGAGCAATTGAAAGACACTTTTTCAACTGTGTTATATGTGTATTTATAGAGACAAAACCCTAAAGAAACCTAATGAAAATCGGCAGCCCCCTTGTGTTCCAAACCGGGTAGGTTTCTCTTCTTTCCTTGTTGGATTTGTCTTCCTTCTCTTTAATTTGCTGACTTGGAAAATAGTTTAAAAAATTCTTTTTCTGAATTCATGGACTCTTCTTCATGTGTGTGGGTCGGCATTGGGCTCTCCTTCATGCTCATGGACTCCTAGGACAGCCGAAAGGCTTCCATAATCTCGGTAGAACAAGTTATCTTGTTTTGACCGGGATAACTTTCGTAGTTGTTATTTTCGGCTTCTCCTTGGTGATTTCTTCGATTCTTCTTCTTCTAAACAACTTCCCATATCATCATTAAGCTCTTCATCAATCATTTCAGCATGATCTGTCCTGTTTCCAGCAGACTGACCTCCGGCCATTGTTTCCGGCATAACTCCTTCCTCAGACCTTGGATTGCTGCGATTCCAAAAGATTTCGAAACTAGACATCCACAGCTTTCCATCCATATATGGCGCGTTCCCTAGTTCCTCCTGGATCGTCCTAGGGAAATCTTTGAAGTTGAGTTATGGTTTCTGGAAATCCTCTGTTTCTGTTCCGAATTCATGCTTTTGGCCTCTTGTCTTTCCATGCTTCTTTTGCTACCTTCCATAAGTCCGATCCTCACGATTCTTGTTTTGTTATGTCCACATACATGTCACCTACACATTCAAAAGATATAATCAAGTAGTGACAATGTATCGGTTTACAGAAACTTAAGAAAATCACGAACATTTCCAATTTCAGCTTTTAACGATATTGCACATACTTTATCTATTTTACACATGTTTTAGCCAATGTTCTACAAATAACCCCTTATGCTAAATAACTACTAATACTAATCAAATAATGGATAGACAAAGCATAAATGAGGGTAAAAACATGTTAAGAACGTAACGTAAAATGCTCCTATCAGACTGACCCTTACTCTTTGTTACAAGCAGAATGTGCTTATTTGAGGAAACTTTTGGACAACAATCAAGCTCCAAATCAAGCCTGTAAAATTCGCGACTATGAGAAACTATCTGGTAAGGTTGCTTCCCTAGCCAATAATTGTTGTCATACACCAACGTGGCTTATAGATAGTGGTGCAAGTGATCATATTGTGTGCAATGATGAATTTCTTACATCTAAAAGACTTTCCATGAATTATACTGTGAGACTACTCCTATTTGGTTCATCTGCTCAAGTTAGGCACATTGGCACGGTAATATTTTCGTCTCACTTAAAGCTTGAAAATGTACTATGTGTCCATTCCTTCTATCTGAACATGATATCTGTCAGAAAACTGGCTTCAGATTCATTTTATGTGACCATATTTCTGACGCAAGTTTGTATTATGCAGGACCTGCGATCAGGAAAGATGATTGGGATGGGCACTAAGAGGAAGAGAGTCTACTGTCTCGACAACCACCATAAAGGAACATGCAATATGGCTAGAGTTCAAAAATCCAACCTCTGGCATTAGCGTCTTGGTCACCCATCACAACAAGTATTTTCATTGTTTCCCTTTTCTAAAGACAATTGTGCACCAAATAATTGCTTAATTTGTCCCTTAGCTAAGCAAACTCATCAGCCATTTTCCTTAACTGTTACCTTCAGTAAAGAGTGCTTTGAATTAATCCATATTGACATTTGAGGTGGTTACCATGTTCTTTCACTTACTGGTGCACAATATTTTCTCACTATTGTTGGTGATTATTCCCGAGCTTCCTAGATTTATCTTATGAAACACAAGTCTGAAGCACTTTCACTCATTGTTAGTTTTGTTAATTTAACAAAAACTCAATTTGATAAACATGTCAAAATTATTAGAAGTGACAATGGTCTTGAGTTTCTCATACATGATTTTTATGCAACTTATGGCATAGAACATCAAACAATTTTTGTCAATAATCCACAACAAAATGGTGTTGCCGAGAGGAAATATCGTCATCTTTTAAATGTGGCTCGTTCACTCCTTTTTCAAGCCTATCTTCCTAAATGATTTTGGGGTAAAGCCATTCTCACTGATACTTATCTCAAAAACCGCACCCCAACACCCATTTTGAAAGGAAAAACATCATTTGAGAAACTTTTCTCAAAAGAACCAACTCATGATCATTTATGGGTTTTTGGTTGTAGGTGTTTTGCCTCTACACACTCATTAAAACCCAACAAATTTGATCCTAGGTCAGTTGAATGCATTTTTTTGGGGTATTCTCATGGTAAAAAGGGTTATCGTGTTTATGATTTTAGAAACATGAAAATTTTATTCTCTCGAGATGTGATTTTCATTGAGGAAGATTTTGCTTACCGCACAAAGTCTAATGACCCTTCTGAAGAACCAATCCCACAAAATTTTCCTTTCATTTTTGGTGGTTCTTTGCCAGAATCTAGAGACACAAATCCCGATGATTCCAATTTTTCCCCACTACCTGACCATTCCTTATCAAAACAGTCCTCATCCTAATTCTCCTGATATCGAGTCACCATCCACTTCTCAAATTTTTCCATCACCTTCAACAAGTGTGTCTAGTTCTGTAACATCCCGTACCCAAAAGTTACCTTTCATAGAGATTTACGAGTTACCGAGGACTTTTAATTGCGATCGGTAATTCGATAAGTTATCGCTCGAGTTAATTTTTGAGTTTTTAAAAAGTACTCTGAATACCTGAATTGATGACTCGATGTTGTAGTACGTGTCGACACGAGTCTCCCGGTATTTTCAGAATATTTTTCGGAGCTTCCGGCTAATTTCTGTGAATTTCTGAAGTTTATGGTAACTTTTAATTATCCATCCGGTAAAAAAGGAGAATTACCATTTAACCTTTTCACTTTTCACTCTCTTTAAATCTGGACCGTCAGATCATTTGGGGAATTGATCTGGACCGTCCATTCAAGTATAAAAAGGGGAGTAATGAGTTGACTTGGTCAAAAGACCAAAATCGGGTCAAACCCGAGTTTCCCTTCTCCCTTCCGCGACGCAGCGTCGCCCTCTTCGCTTCGATCGACACCACCGGCGCGTCCGGCCAACCCACGCCGGCGCACCCCCACCAAACTGACCCTCTCACTCTCCTCTACAAAACCCAGTCACTCAATCCGAGATTCATCAACCGTCGACGGAGATCGACAAAGGAGAAACTCGACTGTGTTCGCCGTTTTCCGGCGACTCAAGCGGCGATTCGACTGTTGGAGGTGAGCTTCTTGTTTCTCCTCTCCTCTTCTTCATTTCCTTGCCAAGGAATCGATGGTTTGGAGCCTCAATCAATAACTCCCTCTTTTCTGTTTTTCGGGTTTTCTGGGTTTCTCGGGCAGACTTCCGGCGATCGAGTTTTTGGAGTCCTTGACATCTCCGCCGTGCCCTAGGGAGCCTCACTGAGTTCTGTTTGATCCCAGTTACGTGTTGATGGTGTTTGAGCAGTGGCAGCTCGTGGGGGGTCGATGCAGCAGCTCCTGCAAGTTAAAGGCAGAGTTGGGGTTGGGTTGGTGGCCGGGGGAGCTGTTGGAGTGGGTCTAGGAGGTGGTAGGCAGCAGGAAGCTGCTGGGTTTGTGGTTGGTTCGAGTGGAAGCACAGAGGCAGAGGGTAAGGTTTTTCCCCTCTTTGAACTGTGAAATTTGGTTGCTACTGTGTTGTTGGTTAAAGGTTGTTTTGTGTTGTTGAATTGTTGTTGACTTGTTGTTTGGTGTGTTGTTGTCGTAACTTGGTGAATCGGAGGAAACGGGGAGGTTATGGCGAAATTCCGGCAAAGTTGCCGGAATCCGGTGATTGCTCCGGGAATGCAGTGAACCCGGCAGAAAGCCGAAGAGGTAGAAATCAAATCCCTGTTAAGCTTTTAATCGAAAGGTTCAGTTATCTCCTAATTTGAGTATTTACGGAAAATTGGACGTAAGTAGGAAGTTTCCATTTTGAGAAACTCCCCATTCTAAGGAACACTTGCCATGTTAGGAAACTTTCCATTTTGGGAAACTTTCCCTTTTTGGAAGGTTACCATTTTTGGGAAGTTTGACCGATAAAAGTAAAAAGGGAAAGGTTAATCTTAGTAACCGGTTAACTGAAGACAACCAGATCTTTAAGTGAGATTCTAGGCAACTCAGAAATCTTAGTCAGAAACCGAGTTGGGTGCTTTAAATATTTAGATAATTTCTTACTGGATATATCGACTCATAACTCGTATTTGGTAATCACTACCAGGATAAGCACTTTAGCCGACGAAATTTTTTCGTCAGCCTGTTCACAATTTTCGTCGGCTAAGATTATAGCCGACGACACGTCGTCGGCTATAATTCGTCGGCTATGATTATAGCCGACGAAATAAAGGCCGTCGTCGGCTATACTCCACACCTTAGCCGACGAAAAAATATAAAAAATTCGTCGGCTATACTCCAAACCTTAGCCGACGAAATAATATAAAAAAATCGTCGGCTATGATCCACACCTTAGCCGACGAAATAATATAAATATTTCGTCGGCTATAATCCAACACTTAGCCGACGAAATAATATTAATATTTCGTCGGCTATAATCCATCACTTAGCCGACGAAATAATATTAATATTTCGTCGGCTAAAGTTTTTAAAAAATAAAAATTAAATAGAGAATAACCGACGAAATTAGCACACTTTCGTCGGCTATAATACTTTTAGCCGACGAAAGTGTGCTAATTTCGTCGGCTAAAGGTTGTTGAAAAAAAAAAATAGCATAGCCGACGAAATATGGTAAATTAATATTTGTTCATAAACCTAAAAAACTAAATAAATAATTGTTCATAAACTTAAAAAACTAAATAAAATCGATATCGTCTAAATCAATATCTGCTCCAGGATGAGGTTGTTGGGGAGGTTGGGGAGGTTGCGGCGGCTGAGGTAAGACAATAGGCGGGGGCATGGGCGGAAGCGGAAGTCCCTGCTGCTGTGCAGCTATAAAATCATGCATGTACTGGTACATCTGCTGCTGCTGTGTCTGCTGGGCGGCATGGCATGCTATAGTGTACTCCTGTAGAGCGGCAGTATATGCTGCTTGGGCGGCCTCTCTCGCGGCAGTATATGCTGCTTGGGCGGCCTCTCTCTCGGCATTATATGCTGCTTGGGTGGCTTGTTGTTCCCGTAACATCTGAACTTCTGCCTCAAGCTGAGTCGTTCTGCTGCTGGTCGAGGCTCCTTTTTTCTGAAACCCAGGAGTGGTTTTCAGTACCCCCTCGCCCTTCTTTCCCAGGCCCCGACAGTAGAAGTTATTTCCTCGCGGTGGGAAGGCTGTGCCCATGATCCTGGCCCCAACGCTGAGATCCGAACTGTCGATCCGGGACATGGCTTCGGACATGTCTTCCTCTTGCGTGTCAGGCCATGTCTCCCTGACTATAGCAGCCATCACCTCGTCACTAGCCTGCCTCACCCTCGCCTAATTTGATAGGAAAAAAAATTAATTAACATTTTAAAATATATATATATATATACAGATAATTGACTAAATTTTAAAACGTAAAACGACTTACAATATCCTCCTGGGAGTCGGGATATGCCTTCTCGTACGTATAGACGTACTGGTTGACCTCTGGATGTTCCCTAGCCGCCTCCTCCATCAACGATGCGAACGGTCTAGAACCGGCATGATGGTTCCTCATGTTGCGTTACCGGTTTTGAGCGTTCACCCGGGAAACGGCCTACAAAGGAATCGAATTAGTAAAATATTTTAAAACGTATTAAATATAATTCAATATAATAAATCATTATTTTTAATTACCTGTTTATGTGGGTTGTTGAATTCCGATATCAGAAGCCAACGCCACTCGTACTCCCTGAACTGGAACTCAAGGGGGGTGCCGGAACGTTCGTTCCCATGTGTAGTCCAGTGGGTCCGTAACTCGTTCTTCCACTCCTTGTACCTGTAATACGCCAAAAAAATATAAATATTATAAATTAAACATAGTTTTTTTTTGTCCTTAACTTTGCAACGTACCTTCCCCCGTGCACAACGTCCGCCCAGGTGTTCCTCAGGTACTCGGGAACGTCAAACCACACCTGCATTTAAACATTTATTACTTTAGACGTTCATAAATCTACAATGTAATAAATAATATCAAATATGAATTTTGTTATACTTACCGACATGGCGTTGTGGACCATGTCCTTAACCTCCTGTGGGACCTCGCCCCAGTCTGACCACAACATAGGGACTCTATCCCTAATAAGCGCTCCCACGCGGCTAGAGTACATCCTCGTCTTGCCGCCCGATACTACGTTCCCATCCTCGTCAGTATCAATGACGATCCTTCCCGATGTACTCACTGTCTTCTCGAGAGCTTTCCCCGTGACCGGACCTCTCTTCTTCCTTGTCGGCTTGGCTCCGATGGTACCTATCATAAATTGATGATTAGTAAATTAATTTTATTATAACATTATAACATAACAAATTACTTATATAATCATTACCTGAGGGCGTTGGAGCGGATGCGACGGACTCCGACTCTGTCGCCGACGATGATACCCTCGCAGAGATTAACTCTGTAGCAAACGGCACGAACAGGTACACCGCTGATGGGGTCACCTGGGGGGGTAGTGGATAAATCGGCGCCCCTGAGTCATCGACTGCAGGTATTGCCGGTATGAAGCGCGGAAGGAAGAGAAGAGGCGGCGGCATCTGTACCCCGGAAGACCCACCCTCCGATGCACTAGGGCCCGGTGCCGGTGCCCTACGTATCTCAGGCATACGTGGTGCAGACACCTCCGCCTGAGTCGGAGGCCACAGCTGCCTCGAGGAGTGAGGGCCGCTGGGCTGCCTGGAGGAGCGCGGGGCGCTAGGCTGCCTGGAGGAGCGAGGGGCGTCCTGCTGGCCAGAGGAGCGAGGGGCGCTAGGCTGCCTGGAGGAGCGAGAGGCGTCCGGCTGGCCGGAAGAGCGAGGGGCGCTAGGCGGCCTGGAGGCGGGAGGGCCATCTGGCTGCCTGGAGGAATGTGTCGGCTCCAGAAGAGACGCCCGTCGGGCCGTCATTGGGCCCTGAAACGAACCTCGAGGGTTGCTAGACGTTCCCTCTGACGATTCACCCCGGCCCTTCGAACTCTTTGATCTGCTGAATAATCCTTTCATCCTAAATAAAATAATTAATATTTTGTTAAATTAAAAATGAACAATATACCAAATAAAAAATGAACAATATACCAAATAAAATAAAAAATGAACAATATGCTTCTGCTAATATTGTAATATACGCAAATATATTAAATATACTAAATACACCCAAATACACCCAAAATCAGTAAATACACCCAAATTCAGTAAATACACCCAAATACACCGATATATATTAAATATACTAAATACACTCAAAATACATCCAAATATACTAAATACACCCAAATACACCCAAATATACTAAATACACCCAAATACATCCAAATATACTAAATACACCCAAATACACCCAAATATACT
This sequence comes from Comarum palustre, assembly GCA_951800085.1. Taxonomy (NCBI): domain Eukaryota; kingdom Viridiplantae; phylum Streptophyta; class Magnoliopsida; order Rosales; family Rosaceae; genus Comarum; species Comarum palustre. The sequence continues at coordinate 19,065,234 of OX637572.1, forward strand.
AAATACACCCAAATATACTAAATACACCCAAAATACATCCAAATATACTAAATACACCCAAATATACTAAATACACCCAAATACATCCAAATATACTAAATACACCCAAATACACCCAAATATACTAAATACACCCAAAATACATCCAAATTTACTAAATACACCCAAATATTCTAAATACACCCAAATACATCCAAATATACTAAATACACCCCAATACACCCAAATACATCTAAATACACCCAAATACATCTAAATACACCCAAATACACTCAAATACACCCAAATACACCCAAATTCACCCAAATACAACCAAATATACACCCAAATTCAGTAAATACACCCAATATAATTCAACATTATCACAACATAATACAATTCAACATTATCACAATATAATTCAACACAATTCAATATAATGCAATATATTGAAAAAACAACCCAAATTTGTTCTATAATACAATATAAACATGAAATTGCATACCTAATTAGTTTGGGAGATGAGGGAGGCGGAGTGGAGGCCGGAAACCGTCGAAAATGGCGAAAGAAAATCGAGAGGAGAGGGAGAAACCGTCCGGCCGAGAAGGAAAAGTGGAGAAAGTGGGGGTTCTGTCGCTGCAATCGAATATATAGGAATAACTATAGCCGACGAAATAAAAAATTCGTCGGCTATAGTTGGACTTTAGCCGACGACAAAACCCTAATTTCGTCGGCTAAAGTATATTTTATAATTATTTAGTAAGTTCATGCACAATTTATTTGTTTTATCTTGTGAAACGAAAAACCGATCGTCAGATATCATCATTATGTTGAAACATGTGTGAGGGTCAAATTTCAGCATCATCGGACACACGTAAGGGCTCGATCCGCACGGTCAATCCCGTTGGTCAAACCCCTAAACACAAACAAACGGTGATTTGGCCACCTAAAATACGTATTCTGTCCGGACCGTCAACTACAAATACTTTCATATCGAGGAGACGCAGCTAGCGGTATAAAATTTATAAGAAAAATAACCGTCGGAGATAGGGCGTCCTCTATGGCGAACGAATAGAAAAAATGCAATGACCGCATGTATTGGCACCGAAACTTATCGGAATTACGTGAAATTTCAACCGTAGACATATTTCATCGTTCCGGTCATATCTTATCTCACGACTTTTTTTGTTTGAAGCATCTACGTATAGTTTGTTTTTAAAACGGAACATTTACTTAACACTTAGTCAATTAGTTATACAACATTAGTAGACATACTTTGATTGTGACAATCCATCTTGTGAAACGGAAAACCGACTGTCAGATATCATCATTATGTTGAAACATGTGTGAGGGTAAAATTTCAGCATCATCGGACACACGGTCGGGCTCGATCCGCACGGTCAATCCCGTTGGTCAAACCCCTAAACACAAACAAACGGTGATTTGGCCACCTAAAATACGTATTCTGTCCGGACCGTCAACTACAAATAGTTTCATATCGAGGAGACGCAGCTAGCGGTATAAAATTATTATTTTATTCATTTCACTTTAGCCGACGAAATATTAGGGTATTCGTCGGCTATACTTTAGGGTTTAGGGGTTAGGGTTTAGGGTTTAGGGTATAGCCGACGAAATATTAGGGTATTCGTCGGCTAAGATACTTTTAGCCGACGAAATATAACATGTTTCGTCGGCTAAAACTGTCAAATAGATAAAAAAAACAGTTGGTTTAACCGTACCCATAACAATTTCCTGCATATATAACCAACATTAAGATACATTATGAATTGTAGAGCTTGTACCATATAAAACACATCAAATTGTAGTACAAATTCAAATAACTAAGAAGGCTCGTAATCAGAATCATCCGATGAGTCTTCTTCGGTGTCAGAATTAATTTCCGGTAATCTATGCATTTCTACATCACAAGAGTCGTCGTCTGTTTCTTGATTTGGATCCACATCAATAAGGCGAGCGTCTAAATCACGAATTCGAACCGAACGACCCGGTTTAAAATTATTAAGGCGAATTGTAGAGGAGTCAGGAATATCTATTGCACTGTGTTCTTGATACGCAACATTTTCTTCCTCGTCTTCGGCCTCTCCAAGTGTAGCCGCCCGGTAAATGTTTCGAGGGTGCACAAGATTGACTACTTTCCACGCGTCACCCTTAACAAGGTCATCAAGATAAAACACTTGTTTCACCGATGTCGCAAAAACAAAGGGGTCATCTTCGTAACAGCTTGTGCCAGTGTTCACCGATAAAATCCCGTACTGATCAATCTTCATGCTCTGCGAGCTTCTAGTATCAAACCATCTACACTTGAACAGGTGCACGGTCATGCCTTGCCCATAAACGAGTTCCACCACTGAATCAAGAACACCATAATAATCAACTCCATTCCGGCCACCATGCGCCATAACCCTAGAATTCTGTGTTCTTCGTCTGTTGTCTCTCATTTCACATATAAATTGCACGCCATTGACCTTGCACATCGGGTAAACTCTTGACATTATCGGCTTCATAGCTAGAAGTCTTAGTTCGTGAGACCAATTTGGATGACCATCAAATTGAATATGGTTCATCTGCAACCAAAGATTCAATGTATTATAAATGAATATGAATAATTATGCAATCAAGGAGACTTGCAACATACAAAATTGAAGAATTACATACCCAATCGCCAAAATAGTTCGCGAACTCCTTGTTGTGGTAGTCGAGATCACCTTGAATGTCTGGACAGTGTAGATGGATGTCTTTCCAGTATTCAACTTCTTGACAATTAATCAATACCCACCAATGGGCTATGACGAGCTCATGGGGTTGCAACTTGTAGGACTCTGGTAAAATTCCATAAACTTCAACATCATTTGAGACTATGGAAAGGTTAAACTTCGGTTCATCAACCGGCATGGTTTGTGGAGTTTCCTTCAATGCTCCTAGATACAACTTCATGTAGGTGACGCACTCGTGCGCAATATATGCTTCTGCTATACATCCTTCAGGCGCGGATTTGTTAGCCACATAAGCTTTGTAGTTTCCAAGTTGTCTGTAAATAAATAAATTTGTTGTCATATGTTACGATTATACAATGAACATGTACAATAAAAACATTAGGTGTAAAAAACATACCTTTCTATAGGATACATCCAAGTATAGTGTACTGGACCGGTAAGCAACAATTGCTCGGGAAGATGGATCATCAGGTGCGGCATGATGTCAAAAAAATTTGGAGGAAATATTCTCTCAAATTTACACATGATATAAATAATGTCCTGTTGCATTTCCCGGAGATCAGATTTTGTCACTTCCCTTGTGCATAACTTCTGAAAGAATCTTGACAACGCTACTAACGACTCCACCACCTGACGGGGAAGGAAGGGTCGAATGAAAATAGGGAAGAGACGTTGTAGCAGAATATGACAGTCATGACTCTTTAACCCGTACATTTTATTGTCCCGAATGTTTACACACCGGGCTATATTTCCTGCGTAGCCTGAAGGATACTTCACAGAACTCAACCACCTGAAAATTACGTTCTTCTGTTCAGGCTTCACGGTGTACGGAGCTTGAGGCATTTTTTTCTTCCCTTCTTTCAACCACAAATGTCTTCGTATCTCCATTTTTTTAAGATCAATGCGTGCCTTCGGACCGTCTTTCGTCTTTCCCTCCAAGTTCAGCACGGTTCCCACCACACTGTCACACACATTCTTTTCTATGTGCATCACATCTAGGTAGTGTCTGATCAACAACTTACTCCAGTATGGGAGTTCCCAGAATATGCTCTTATGTGTCCAAAATTTATACCTGTCGGGTCTGTCAGGTATTGCCGCCACTATATTGGGATGATTGCTGAGCTGCCCAAAATCATACTCATTAAGCACTGCTAAAATTTCTTCCCCTGTCCATCTTCTAGGAGGCACACCAAGTTCTACAGTCCCATCAAATGCCTTGTCATCAAACCGCCATTCGTGATCATACGGAAGGAGAGTACGGTGACCCAATCTACATATCTTGTTGCAATGACTACTGCTCCCCTCATCGCTTAGGCACTCTGGACAAGCCTTGTATCCCCTAACAACGTTGCCCGACAACATCCCACGAGCAGGAAAATCACTAATGGTACCAACAACCATAGCATGCATCTGGAACATCTCGTGCATGAACTTATCATAAGTGGGATGACCAACGTCCCAAAAAAACTTAAGCTCTTCAATCAAGGGTCTCAAATACACATCGAGACACTTCCCTGGATAACCGGGTCCCGGAATCAACAAACTCAACATATTGTATTCCTTCTTCATGCACATCCATGGAGGAAGATTGTATGGTACCAAATTCACCGGCCATACACTGTATTGAAGACTCATGTTGCCAAAAGGATTGAACCCGTCGGATGAGAGCCCGAGCCTCACATTTCGGACCTCAGACGCAAAATGAGGAAACTCCCTGTCTATATGCTTCCAGGCCTCCCCGTCAGCAGGGTGTATAAGGGTATCTTCGCCTTGCAATTCCCTATCGGCGTGCCATCTCATAGATTTGGCCGTGTGTGATGACATGTACAACCGTTCCAGCCTATCCCTCAACGGGAAATACCGAAGTACCTTCATAGGTTTCCAATTGCCTGCAGGAGTCAACTTATACCTGTCACTCTGACATACTGGACATGTGTCAAGGTCACCAAGGTCATTCCCTTCTGGATCTTTACCCCAGAAGAGAACACAATCATATCTGCATGCATGGATCTTGATGTAGGAAAGCCCAAGATCTTTCAGTATACATCGGACCTTATGATGAGTGGTAGGAAGACGATGACCGTGGGGCAGCATCGAAGCAGTGTACTGTAGATACTCATCAACAGCCTTCACAGTCGATTTTGTCTCAACTTTAATCTTCATAACGTCCATCACACTTTCAAGAACCGTTTTCTGACAACCGGGGTACACAGGGGTCTGTTGGAAAGCAAGTAGTTTGTTGTACCTGTCAATACCAGCAGTGTTGACAACTCTAGGGAAGGGCTGCACCGGGTCAGACATATACGGTCCTTCAGAGCATACACCCCTCTCATAAGGAAACATATCGTTGATGAAGGCCGTTGTTGGATCGTTGGATGTACTGCCCGTCTCAGAAAACTGCCCATGATCATGCGGACCCCTTGATGATGTTTCACCGTGATATATCCAACATGTGTACTTCTCCCAAAACCCATTACTTTGAAGGTGCTGCCAAACCTTGTCAATTGGAAATTGATACATATCGCTGCGACACTGACATTTAGTGCACGGACAATAGAAAATTGTATTCCCTTTAGCATTATTGATCACATATTCAATAAAACTAACAACTCCTTTAGCATATCTTTTGTCCCATTTTGGAAGCGAAATCCAACTCTTATCCATATCCTGAGAAAATAACATAATATATATGTATAAACGCTAATTAATTAAATTTACGAATCATTCAATTTATATTATATCTGAGTTAACGTACAATTAATATATATAATAATTACTAATTAATATAATCAAATTAATATATATATATATATATATATATATATATCAACAACTTCATATATATTATCAAACCCAAATCGATCAACTCAATCACACTCAAAACACAATATAATCAACTCTAATTAAAACTCAAAATCAATGTGCATAACGAAAATAAAACTCTTAAATCAACTCAAAAACAAGATATATACATATACGTACCTATATATAGCGCCACAAACTAATTTCCGACAGATTTCGACAACACCCAACAATTTCGCCAACCCCAAAATTTTTTCTCCCGTTTTTTCTTTCAAATCAGCTACTGTCTAGATCTGGAAATATAAAGAATTTTAGCCGACGAAATTATATATATCGTCGGCCAAAGTTTTAAAATTTCGTCGGCTATAGTTCACAGACTATAGCCGATGAAAAAAACTACTTTAGCCGACGAAAATTTCACTTAGGCGACGAAAGTTTTTTTCGTCGGCTAAAAGTCCACTTTAGCCGACGAAAATTTCACTTAGGCGACGAAAAAAAATTTCGTCGGCCTGCTAATTTTTTTTTCGTCGGCTATGATACTTATTCTGGTAGTGAATGGTTGATTGGGTGTCCATAGTAATTCCACAAAATTACTATGTGATAACCTATCGTCAATAAAATAGTAAGGAAAGTCGATACGCTGAGATTACGAAGTCGGAAACCAAACTTTGAGTCGATATTCGGAATTAAGCGTATTGTTGTAAAGTTGTTAAAAAAAAGAAAGGAACTTGGTCAACACGTGGTCAAATAGGATTTCCTGGTCAAACTAGGAAAAGACCAAGTCAACTTTGGAATGACTAATATATTGGTTTATTTGTACAGTCTCTGATTGAACGTGAGACGGACTCGACTACGCGGTTAGTTCGAAGGTTTTCGCTCGAGGAGCTTTCCGAGCAGGAAGAAGGTCGAGATAAGTACTGTGAGTGGACCTTGCTTTTAAATTAAACTGCATGACATAGACTTTATTTGTTTTCTCCTTTATTTATGAGATTTCCTCCATTTAATGTTTTACGGTGATTTCGAGATTTAAGGATTTACCATTTTAAAGATAAACGAGCCGGGAAAGAGGTTCCTACCTTTCCCGGGGTTTTAAAAGATTTTCTCGGATTATGGTTTAATGGTTTTCACCGTTTTGGGGATTATGGAGGGAGACATTTTAAAAAGGAGAATTTGGCTCTTGGATTTAAAGGGTTTTAAAGTAAAGGCAGAGAACCGGTTTTTGGTTCCTGGAAAGGTTTTTAAATCCAATGTATTTGGGGTGAAGTCAGGGAGATTTGACTTGGTTTTCGATTTATTATTCCCATGAGGTTTTACGAGGTTTTACAGGTTTTACAGGTTTTAAAAGGATTTAAAGGATAAGGATATATATTGCATGCTAGCATGGACCCTCTCCAGATGGAGCGGGTACCATCTCTGGATAGTAGCAGGTCGGGACCCTCTTCGGTAGTAGCTGGTCAATAGACACTCCCGGATAGAGCAGGTCATGACCCTCTTCGGTGGTGGCTGGTCAAAAGACCCTCCCGAATAGAGCAGGTCAGGACCCTCTCCGATGAGCTGGTCAATGGACCCTCTCGTGGTAGAGCGGGTCGGGTTTTCTCGTGGATGAGGTTAACACCCCACATAATTGTTTATATTTGAGCCAAGGCATTATTTATGTTTTACTTGCATGCGGATTTTCTTATGAAAACTTAGAGGGAGAACATTAACGAAGATAGAGCTTTTATATTTTATTTTTGTCCACTCACCCTGACAGTTTTGAATGTTTCTCCCCTGGGCCCTTCGTTTTTAAATGCCCAGTGGTGCAGGGTTCTCGAGCGGAGGTCGTGCGCGTACAAGAGTCGAGGCATAGTCGATCAATCCGTTGCCGCTTGAAATTCTTTAGGGTAATCATCTTAGTAGACTGCTCTGACTAACCCAGTTTAGCTAATTAAGTAGGTTAGGGAGCAGGATGCCTTCATGAGTTAGGGATTGTTGTTAGATACTCATGGAAGTGCTGAGTTGGTAGGTAGGAAGGGTTGGCCATTTCAAGGGGGATTCGGTAAGAAGTTCCCTTGAGGTGGTCCCCGCAGGATTTACTTCGAGTTAAAGGGATTTAACTCGGGGTGGGTCCTGACAAGTTCTCCCACATCTTCTGACCTTTCTCCACAACTTACTCCACGTCGATCAACTCGACCAACAAGAACTCCAAGCCTATTGCAAGACTTTCATATCGAGGGAACTCTCCCCTCACGTGTCGTCCTACAATCTTCACCGATTGAGATCTCAGGTACGACTCATTCTTTATCCACCGTATTCTCTTATAATAGACTTTCAAGTTCACATCATGTTTTTACTGTTGCACTCACCATGAAACGTGAGCCTACATCATTCTCCTAAGCAGTTCTTGACTCCAACTGGTGTCATGCAATGCAAGATGAGATTCGAGCCTTACAAGATAACAGAACTTGGAGCCTTGTGTCACCACCCTTGAATAAACGCCTCATTGGCTGCAAATGGGTGTACAAGATTAAATACAATCCAGATGACAGTGTTGAACGGTACAAAGCCCGTCTCGTTGCAAAAGGTTACCGTCAGATTGAAGGAATAGATTATCGTGAAACTTTTGCACCAGTAGCCAAGCTCACTACTATTCGAATCTTTCTCAGTTTATCAGCCCTACAAGGGTGGCATCTTCACCAGCTTGACATCATTAATGCTTTCCTACATGGGGATTTATTCGAAGAGGTTTATATGCAACTTCCTCCTGGTTTCAGAGGAAAGGGGAGAATCGAGTCTGCAAGCTACACAAATCATTATACGGTCTTAAGAAAGCCTCTAGACAATGGTTCATAAAATTGTCCGAGGCACTCACCACTGCCGGTTTTCAACAATCCTAGTCAGATTATTCTTTATTTGTGAGAAATCACAAAGGGCATTTTACAATCCTATTGGTATATGTTGATGACATTATTCTAGCAGGAAGTCACATGGACGACATAAACATGGTGAGGAGTTACTTATCTGACAATTTTAAATTAAGGGATATGGGAATACTCAAATACTTTCTTGGCATAGAAGTTGCTCGCTCCAAACAAGAAATTGTGCTCAGACAAAGAAAATATTCATTGGAGATACTGGAGGATTCAGATTTTCTTGGAGCAAAACCTACCACATTTCCTGTAGAATACAACACAACCTTAACACAGGAAGAAGGAAAGCTATTATCTGAACCTGCACAATACAGACGATTGGTAGGAAGACTAATCTATCTCACTATCACAAGACCAGACATTGTGTATGTTGTTCACATCCTAAGTCAATTCATAAATAAACCATGAGAGCCACATTTGGAGGCTGCACACAAAGTACTTTGATATTTGAAACAGACTCCAGGACAAGGCATATTGCTGTCATCCACAGGAAACTTGTAGCTGAGAGCTTATTATAATGCAGATTGGGCAAGATGCAAAGATACCAGGAGATCCGTTACTGGATATTGCATTTTGCTTGGCAATGCACCCATATCTTGGAGAACAAAGAAGCAAACAATTGTGTCAAGATCCAGCTTAGAAGCGGAATACAGGTCTATGGCGTCCACATGTTGTGAAATTACATGGTTGCAAAATATTTTGAAAGACTTGAACGTAAAAGGAACACAACAAGCACTTCTCTTTTGTGATAATCATGCTGCACTCCGCATAGCATCTAATTTTGTATTTCACGTGCGAATAAAGCATATCGAAATTGATTGTCATGTCGTCCGTGAAAAGATTCAAAGAGGACTTATCAAAACTGCCCATGTTCGAACAACAGAGCAACCTGCAGATATCTATACTAAGCCTCTACAGCCAAATTGAACAAGTTTAGTGTAATTAACATACACTTTAATTACACTCCAACTTAAGTGTAATTAAGACACAATGATGAAGCACACTACAATTCACAAGGCATAGCAGAGCAGCACACTACAATTCACATGGCACAGCTCAATCTGCTGTGCCATTCTCTTTTTCTTTCCAGCCCAATATATACTCTACGTAGAATAACTTGTCTTGTATAAATAGTTCTTCTCAGATCAATGCTAAATACAATCTACTTCAACCTAATATCAATTCTATTAAAAAGGATATATGTGGGTTTCTAGCTTCTTTCCTAATATAAGATGAGTCAGATACAGTGATGCCTATGTTTTGTCTTAACTGTGGGCAGGGCAGAGATCACATGAATGAGGACTGCCCAAACAAGAATACTCCACAGGCTATAGCCCGGCGGAGGAGAAATCTTTCCCTAAAGTCTTCAAGTATTTAGACCGACCAAGTAGTTATGTGTCCACCCTACTAATCCCCTCCATGATATAATGCCAGTTTTCTTATCATCTACATACCCAAATCTTGTTGATGTTGGGACCTTAGTTTGTACGTCTATGTGAACCTAAAAGCATTATTTCTTCCTTCAGCTGTGCCTTTTTGACACATCCTGCATTTGAAACTCGGAGAGAGTTCACGTTTTATGCTAACACGAGTGAAATTCACAAATTATGGGACAACACTCGGTAGTCAGTGTCGAAGAAGTAAATACACCAAGAATTTGCATGCTTTTCTATTAGCTTCCTTCTTCTTCACCACATGAGGGCACCTGTCTGGAATTGGGATGGTGTCAGCAGTCATTGAATCTGAGAGGTCGTCGGGTTCTGGGTTTTGAACCACGAAATTACATTCCGCGAAAATAAAAATCACATTGGGGTTTTAGCGGGCTAGGACGAGATGGATCGCGTCATGGCGGTTTGGGCCATGATGGGTCGGACAAGTAAGGGCCTCCACCATTAAAAACAAAATAAAAATAACCAACGAATTGGGCTTTTACGGGCTCGGTAGACACGCGTCGCATTATGTCGGTCTGGGCCGTGGTGGGTGGACGGAATGTGGGCTCCACCTTTTAAAAACAAAGACGACGAATAGTGCAAGTCATCTCTGCCTGTTTAAGATGACTTATCTTTCAGATTCAAGCAGATTGGCAATACAAGCAGATTGATGACATGAATCCTTGTTCGATTTTCAACTCACTTCTGGTTTTACATCTCTCATTTTCTTCCTTTTGTGTCATCCATGCCACTCTGGACCAAAACTACGCACAACAGATTCTAACCGCAGCTCAGGAAGACAAGAACTGGTTAGTCTCAATAAGAAGACAAATCCATGAGAACCCGGAGCTCAGATTCCAAGAGCACAACACCAGTGCCCTTATACGCAGAGAGCTAGACAGACTCGGCATCTCTTACTCATACCCAATTGCCAAAACTGGCATTGTGGCCCAAATTGGGACCGGTGCAGGCCCAGTTGTGGCTCTTCGGGCTGACATGGATGCCCTCCCTATGCAAGTAAATCGAAAACCTTTCCTTTTGCGATTAGGAAATCTAGTTTGGGTAGTGATTTGGTGTGTGTGTATAGGAGCTTGTTGATTGGGAGCACAAGAGTAAGATTGATGGGAAGATGCATGGTTGTGGCCATGATGCTCACACCACTATGCTTCTAGGCGCTGCTAAGTTGCTTAGTCAACGGAAAGAGAAACTTCAGGTCAGTGTGTTCTATACTTTTGTGTGACTGAGTTTCTGACAAAATGAATGTTAATCTGAGCACAAGTTTAAATCTTTTTTCAGTTGGAATTTATGATATTCATTGATGAAATATGCAATGTTGTGTTGAAATCTATTTTACTAGCTAGCATGTTGAAATCTCTTCTTATTACCACAGGATTCAATCTGTGTGTTGAAATTTAGTGCCTGTATGAAAATATGAGATCTTTCCAAGTTTATGTTAGAGTCGGTCATACCATAATGTTGTGCAACCAAAATGAGTGTCTATCTGAGCACACAGTTTCATTCTTTATTTGGAAATTGAGAGATGAATGCAGTGTTTGATAGAAGAGGGTTCTTGATTTTAGATTCAGACAGATTTTTTTTTGATACGGTGTTGAAGGGTACAGTTAGACTTATTTTTCAACCCGCTGAGGAGGGAGGTTACGGAGCAGCCACGATGATAAAAGAAGGTGCTATTGGTGAAGCTGAAGCAATATTTGGGATGCACGTCGATTTTGAGACACCCACAGGAAGCATAGCAACCATTGCAGGGCCACACTTGGCTGCTGTTATCTTTTTTGAAGCAAAGATAGTCGGTGAAGGAGGGCATGCTGCAGCTCCCCATGAGACTGCTGATCCAACGCTTGCTGCCTCTTTTGCAATTTTGTCATTGCAGCAGCTCATCTCAAGAGAAACTGATCCCCTCCAAAGTCAAGTGAGTCCCTTTCACCAAAAGATAAAATTCCAAGCAGTTCCATATAATAGATTCATATTGATGACTTTTCATTGTTTATCAAAGAGGGAAGTGAAGCTACATAACTGTTGCTTGATATGTTTGAAAGCACTTATATATTCTGGCTCTACATAATCTCAGACAAATTCTTCTTTAATTTAATTTGTTCAGCTTCATATCCAATTGCTCCATTTTTGGCCCAAGACTCATTGCAAACTTTATTTTGCTACGTACTGACAGTATTTGGAGGAAGTACCCCACTTATGTTTCATCAATTACAAAAAAAATCAGCTGATTGAATAGACATATGACAGTAACGATAACGTAAGAACCTCCAAGGTTCTAATAGCTAGTTTTCTGATGAAGGTTCTGTCTGTCACTTATGTTCGAGGAGGGACTGCATCCAATGTAATTCCAGGCTTCGTTGAATTTGGGGGAACATTGAGGAGTCTTACAACAGAAGGTTTGCACCAACTCACGAGACGATTGAAAGAGGTACGCGACATTAACCTTTTTCCCGATAGACTTGGTAGAAAGAATATGTTGTTGCATACTATCATCACCATATAATTCAGTGTTGCATCACCATATGTTGAGAGAGCCTCTAAGCGGGTCTAGGCGGCCACTATGCGGGTCTAGGCGGCCTCTAGGCGGGTCTAGGTGGCCTCTAGGCGGGCAGCCTTTAAGTTGGTGATGCTTAATTATTTGGGATTTCTTGCAGGTTATTGAAGGGCAGGCAGCTGTGCATAGATGTACTGCATACGTCGACATGAAAAGTGAAGAATTTCCCCCAATACCTGCTGTTATTAATGACGAAAGCTTGAATTCGCATGTAAATAGGGTTGCAAAACTTGTGCTTGGTCCTGAGAATGTGAAGGTCGGCAAAAAAGTGATGGCAAGCGAAGACTTTGCTTTCTATCAAGAATTGATTCCTGGAATCATGATCAGTATCGGGATAAGTAATGAGGAAGTTGGTTCAGTTCACTCACCGCACTCCCCTTACTTCTTTCTTGATGAGGGCGTCCTTCCTGTTGGGGCAGCATTACATACTGCCTTGGCTGAGATGTACTTGAGCGAGCACCAACGTTCTGCTATACAGTGAAAATTACAGAGCATAGTTTTGGAGAAAACTTCATGATTCCTACTGGTTTAATTGAATGCAAGCTTAGATGTGAAATTTGTTCTTTAAACAAACTATGTAGATACTTGGTTCGTTTAATGATAAACTTGTATGTAAAGAGAAACATCACAGAAAATGAAAATTTTCAGGTTGAAAGTACAGTACGAGAGTAATATGATATGAATTAATGTTTAATGTCCTCATACAATAGGGTAATGAGAAATCAACTGTATGCATCCAGCAAAATGATTATTCGAAAGTGATCAAGTGTTAATAGAATGGATCCCATATTTGATATAAAGAACCCAAAGCATGGGTAACCTGATCAGCAAAATCGTGAAAGGATACAATGTATGCATTCCAAAACATTCCCATAAACAGCCCATGTTGAAGGAAAGGAAAAATAAGGGCAGAGTCCAGGGAAGATGTTGACACTACCAGAATAACTATTATAGCCGACGAAAAAAAAATAACAGACCGACAACTTTTTTTTTCGTCGGCTTAAGTGGATTTTTAGCCGACAACTTTTTTTTCGTCGGCTATAGTCTGTAAACTATAGTCGACGAAATTTTTAAAGTTTAGCCGACGACATATATAATTTCATCGGCTAAAAATCCTCATATTTCCAGATCTAGACAACAGCTCATGTGAAAAAAAACAGGAGAAAAAGTTTGGGGGTTGGCAAAATTGTTTGGTGTCGTCGAAATCTGTCCAAAATTAGTTTGTGGTGTGTTTATATGTGGAACCTAATATTTCTCCTTTACCGGGTTACAATTCAAGAAATAACACCAAGTGTGGTCAATTATTAAATATGCATCGTTTATTATGCTTGAAGTACTGTTTACAGGGCCAAAGGCCAGTCAGATTTGAGAAGCCACTCTGGGTCCTTTGTCAGGGCCCAGTTCATTGTAAGTTTGAGGCAAAGCAAGGGAGTTCATTCCCACATTGGAAAAAGACAAAGTGCTGCCTTTAATGCTACTATAAATACCGGTGAGGACCTCCCGGTAAGAGGACGGACAATTCCTTAACTACTCTTGAGTTTTCTGCTTATCTGACAGTGTCTGACTTAAGCATCGGAGTGGCTTCCCTCGGTAAACCCGGGGACGCCCTTTGACGTGTTTGTTCTTTACACAGGAAAACTCGGAGTACAAGGAAGTTCGCTATTTCTGGAACCGTGCAACCCGCCAAAGGGGCCACGAGTTTACACGGAAACAATTGGTGCTCTCGTTGAGAGATGAACTCAAGACCTCCCAATTCGTATTTCGAAGGACGGTGGAAATGGCAGGAGAACAAGATCCAACTAGAAGGCTTAATTTCTCAGGGGATGATAACCCAGGGACCTCCGGGACCCAGTTTGGCCAAACAGATTTGGCAGCAGCATTCGAGCTCTTGAAAAAGGACTTTCTCGCTCAAAAGGAGCAATCTACTCGAGAACATGCCGAGTTAATAACGGTAAGGGAGCAGTTAGCGACTATCCAGGCCGAGCATGGGCTTCTTCAAGCAACCTTAACTCAAAGAGCGAATGCCATGGGGACGTCAGCCAGACTTGCTGATATCATCACCCCAGAAGGGAATTCTCCGGGTTGTGGAAACCCGCGAACTTTTGACAGTGCATACATACCACCCGCTATTCTCCCAACCACTGCCCACCCTAACCCAAATCCACAAATGATCCATCTCTCCAATCCTTTGTTTAATCACAATCTTACAGGACCTCCTCCACCCCCAGAGCCGTTGTTAAATCAACCACTTCCCCCAGCAGATGCCCAGACCCAGCTGCTGTTACAGTTGACACAAACTGTGACCCAACTTGAGCAGCGCCTAAACTCGGGAACGGGACCACAACAATACCAACCCTTTATTACCCGTGCAAGCCCATTCTCCGCACGGGTTCAAGCAGATAAAAAGCCACCAGAAGCAAAGCCATTTAAGATTAAGAGATATGCCGGAATGGGGTGCCCGTATGCACACCTTGAGTTGTTCCAGTCTCAGTTGGATTCAACCCGGTTCACAGACGCCCAAGCATGCCATGCTTTCCAGGAAACACTCAGTGAGGAGGCATTGAGTTGGTTCCTCAAGTTACCGGCTTTGTCAATAGAGACCTATGGTCAGTTGACACAGAGGTTCCTGTCCCGGTTTATCCTGCTGTCAAGTGCCAACCGAAGCACCACTTCGTTATTCAAAGTCCAGCAAAGGGATGATGAAAGCTTGAAAATTTTTGTAACCCGTTGGCTGTCCACGACTTCCAAGTGTGGGCACTTGGACGAGTCAGTAGCATCAGAGGCGTTCTTACAGGCGCTCAAACCAACCCGCTTTGTGGTGGAGCTCAGGAAGCAGCGGTTCAGGTGCTACGACGATCTAATTAATGAAGTAACTCGGCAAGCTCAAGCCGAGTACGACACCTTCGGGGAACGCCGGACGAACACCGGGTTCACAAGCCAGCGAGCTGATGGATGGAAAAAGGAAGGGCAGCATAAGAGTGGCCAGGGATACTACGGCAAAAGTTCAAACAGACCAAGGGAGAAACCAAGAGAGGCTCCATACCCAAGACATCCAACCCGGGAGGAAAAGAACACTTACATCCCCCGATATGAAGTGTTGACCAACTTGACTGCCTCCTATGAAGAAATTTGGAACCGCCATAGGAATGAAGTTCCCCCGGCTCCAAAAAGAAAGTTTCCCAAAAGGGCAGGGCCGGACAACGGGCAACATTGTGCCTATCACAACGAGTCTGGCCACACAACCGACCGGTGCTTTTCTCTTCGGAACACCATTGAGTACATGATCCAGAACGGCAAGTTACAGCAGTATAAGTCACCCGCCACAGGTGTCAACCTGATTGAAGTATATGGGGAGATAATGACGATTCACGGGGGTGGCACCCAAGGGGTGTCCGGCCACCGGGCCAAAAGACTCTGCCCAAGAGGCCCGGAGTTTGAGATAATGCAGCTTCGTCAGGAATGCCGCAAGGAGCTGGTTCCTTGGGATACCGTGTCATTTTCTCAGTCTGAAGACACGCTGAAAGTGCATCACAATGATCCTTTCATTATCACTCTTCAGATTGACCACTGGAGAACTCGGAGGGTTCTAATAGACACGGGAGCCGCTGTCAGCGTCATGTTCAGCAGTTGCTATAAGGGGTTTAAACGAGGACGAGATAAGCTCTATATGAACCATG
This sequence comes from Comarum palustre, assembly GCA_951800085.1. Classification (NCBI taxonomy): domain Eukaryota; kingdom Viridiplantae; phylum Streptophyta; class Magnoliopsida; order Rosales; family Rosaceae; genus Comarum; species Comarum palustre. Next base: position 19,081,335 of record OX637572.1, read on the forward strand.
AGCCATTGATCAGTTTTTCAGGTGAGACGACTCAACCGTTGAGGTCTGATCAACTAACGGTTACAGTTGGAACCGGGCACCAGTCCACAAGAATTGTAGTTCCCTTCATAATTGTGGACTGCCCATCCTCCTACAATGCCATACTCGGGAGAGATGCACTCTGGGGCCTACAAAGTTTTATAGCGGATCACATGCTGCTTATGAAGGTGCCTACACCCGGGGGTTGGGTTACAATTCGCGGAGACCAAGAAGCCGCTGTCAGATGCAACGCGATAGCAACTCAGTCCCAGCACGAGATGTTTTCGGCCGGTTTTTCCTTGTCTCCATTTGACAAACCCGATGACCCCAGGGATGACCCGGATTCTTTGCCCATCAGCAAGACGGCACAAAAGAAGAGCCAGAAGTATCCTGCCAAGTTCCCCCGGCCAGCCCCAATTGAAGCAACATAATGGATTCAGATTTCAGAAGAATACCCGGAGAGGAGGATTTGCATTGGCACAGGCCTTGACCCCGAGGTCAGAACCCGGATGGTTGAGCTGCTAACCCGGAAACAGAAGGTGTTCGCATGGTCATATGCAGACATGCCCGGGATTTCTCCAGACGTTATGACACATTCCCTCAATATTATCCCGGGTGTTAAACCGGTAAGACAGAAGCGTCGTGCATTTTGCGCAGAGAAGTACAAGGCCATTCAAGCAGAAGTTAAACGTCTTAAAGACATCGGGTTCATTGGAGATGCAACATACCCGGATTGGTTGGCCAATGTGGTGATGGTCAAGAAGGCAAACGGAAAGTGGAGGATGTGCGTCGACTACACAGATCTGAATAAGGCTTGCCCGAAGGATAGTTTTCCCCTTCCAAAGATTGATCAACTGGTGGATTCAACCGCGGGCCACCCCCAGTTGAGCTTTATAGATGCATACTCGGGATTTAACCAAGTTCCGATGAATCCCGCGGATCAACAGCACACATCTTTTACAACGGACAAGGGGATGTATTATTACAGAGTGATGCCTTTTGGACTCCGGAATGCAGGAGCCACGTTCCAGCGCCTCGTAGTGGGCATGTTTGCAAACCAACTCGGGGATACTATGGAGGTTTACATAGATGATATGCTGGTCAAAAGCCGGGAGACAAGCAAACACCCGGATGACTTGGAGACCGTCATCGACATTGCCTTGAGCAAGGGGATGAGGTTAAACCCGGAGAAGTGTGTGTTCGGTGTTTCGGGAGGAAAGTTTCTCGGGTTTATGGTCAGCGCTCGGGGAATTGAGGCAAACCCCGACAAAATTCAAGCCGTCTTGGCCATGCAACCGCCAAAAACCAGGAATGAAGTTCAGCAACTTACTGGCAGGCTGGTAGCCTTATCCCGGTTTATATCCAGGTTAACAGATAAATGTGCCCCCTTCTTCAAAATTCTCAAGAGTCAACACCGCGAGCGGATTACATGGCAGGAAAAGCACAATCAAGCTTTTGAAAAGTTGAAGGAATACTTGGCGTCAGTCCCTTCTTTATCCAGACCAAACCCTGGGGAAATACTCTATCTGTACCTGGCGGTGTCTCAAACGGCTGTCAGTTGTGCCTTGATAAGAAAGCCAGACTCTGAAGAGTTGCTGGTCTACTATACTGGGAAAGGATTCAATGATCCTGAAACTCGTTATCCAGATATTGAAAAACTGGCCCTGGCCTTGGTTGTAGCAGCAAGGAAGTTAAGACCCTATTTTCAAGCACATTCCATCCATGTACTCACCAACCAACCGCTACGGCAGGTTCTGCAAAACCCGGCGACTTCGGGAAGACTGGTCAAATGGGCAATTGAGTTGGGGGAGCATGATTTGCACTTTAAACCGCGAACGGCAATCAAAGGGCAAGCAGCAGCAGACTTCATTGCCGAGTTAATCCCAGCAGATTCAACAGTTGCTGAAACTCTTCCTACACAAGCTGAACCGGAGAGTTGGCAGATATTTGTAGATGGATCAGTCAATCAGAGGCAATGTGGAGCAGGCATTACATTGGTAGACCCGGAGGGTAATATGTTTGACTATGCCTTACGCTTTAACTTCAAAGCATCAAACAACACGGCTGAGTACGAAGCCCTAATCAAAGGGCTCCAACTCGCTAAAGATATGGGCGCCCGGCATCTCCGCATACTAAGTGATTCACAGCTGGTAGTGCAGCAGGTTAACGGCGGGTTTCAGGCAAAGGAAGCACATCTTTCGTCCTATCAAAAGTTAGCGGCTTTCTTGCTGGAGAAATTTGACAGCTTTGAGGTTACTCAGATACCGAGGCAGCAGAATGTGAGAGCAGATACCCTGGCTAGGATTGCAACAGGGGACGATTCCAATACCGAGTTTAAAAGCTTACTGGTCGAGACATTGGAGAAACCAAGCATCTCACTCTCCTTTTCTGAGATTTTCGCGGTAGAGGCAAACCCGCCACCATCTTGGATGGATGAGTTCATCAACTTCATCCAACATGGAACCCTACCTGAGGACCCGGTAGCGGCCAAACGACTACGGGTTCGAGCGGCGCGGTATAGTATCCGTGATGGGAAACTGTACAGACGAGGACAAACTTTTCCTGATTTGAAGTGTATTACACCCGAGGAAGGAGACCGGGTTTTGCAGTCGCTTTATAGCGGGGTATGTGGAAATCACTTTGGAGCCCGTAACCTGGCTTTCAAAACCCTAAGAATGGGATATTACTGGCCTTCTTTGGAACACGATGCCAGAATCGTCGTAGATTCCTGCCTTCAATGTCACCGATTTGCAAGCTTTCCCCGTGCACCATCAGTCCCACTATCAGTAATAATTTCTCCATATCCATTTTGCATGTGGGGGATTGATTTCATCGGGCCTCTACCCACAGCTCCGGGACAGCTCAAACATGCCATTGTCTCAGTGGACTATAATTCCAAGTGGATAGAAGCTCAACCCCTGGCACGGATCACGACCGCAAATGTTAAGAAATTCCTTTGGAACAATGTCTTTTCCCGGTTTGGAATCCCGGAGACGTTTATCACAGATAACGGGACGCAGTTTGACAACGATGAGTTCCGGGAATTCTTACACTCCAATGGGACAAAGGTCCTATATGCCTCCCCTGCACACCCGCAGACTAATGGACAAACTGAAGCCGTTAACAAGCTCATCAAGCAAGTTCTGAAGAAGAAGCTGGAGGACGCAAAGGGTTTATGGGCTGAGAAACTTCCAGAGGTTTTGTGGGCACTAAGGACAACTCCAACAGAAGCCAATGGGGAGAGCCCATTTCTTATGACCTTTGGCTCTGAAGCAGTGATCCCGGTAGAGATGGAAGTCCCGAGTGACCGGGTACAACTGTTTGACAGGGAAACCAACAATGAAGGCATCCGCCTTAACCTGGACCTCCTGGAGGAACGCCGGGAGCGTGCACATCTCCGAAATATCAACAAGAAGCAAAAGGTGGCTAAACACTACAATTCCCGGGTTATCAACCGCCCACTCAAACTCGGGGATTGGGTAATGAAGGAAGTTATCCCTAAGCCAACGGGGTTTAAAGCTCCATGGGAGGGTCCATATGAAATCGTTGAAGTCGTGGGCCCGGCAACGTTTTACATCCGGGGTACAGATGGAGTTACGCTTCCACGACCATGGAACGCCCAACATCTGCATCTCTTCCCCAAATAGGTACCGAGTTATCTATGAATGTCCAATTTTATTGTTTATGATGTTGTATATAAAGCCTTTCAGGCCCACAATGCATGAATTCCCCTACCGGGTTATGTTTCATTAAAGAGTTTGTTGAAGTGAATGCAGCCTTTAGCGGCCCTACTTGTATGCCTTAATCGCCAAGCTCCGATAATCTCCATGACATGAAATATTGCAAGCCTTTCACGGCCTTATTTCATGGTCAAAACTCGCCAAGCTCCGATAATCTCCGATAATCTCCATGACATGAAATATTGCAAGCCTTTCACGGCCTTATTTCATGGTCAAAACTCGCCAAGCTCCGATAATCTCCGATAATCTCCATGACATGAAATATTGCAAGCCTTTCACGGCCTTATTTCATGGTCAAAACTCGCCAAGCTCCGATAATCTCCATGACATGAAATATTGCAAGCCTTTCACGGCCTTATTTCATGGTCAAAACTCGCCAAGCTCCGATAATCTCCGATAATCTCCATGACATGAAATATTGCAAGCCTTTCACGGCCTTATTTCATGGTCAAAACTCGCCAAGCTCCGATAATCTCCGATAATCTCCATGACATGAAATATTGAAAGCCTTTCACGGCCTTATTTCATGGTCAAAACTCGGCAAGCTCCGATAGATCTCTAATAATCTCTGGTAATCTCCATAACTTGAAATATTGCAAGCCTATCACGGCCTTGTTTCAGTCTTTGAAAGTCTTAACGAACCCATACAGCCCTAGCGGCATTATTTTTACTTACATGCTAAACCGGCATTATATGTGTAAATTATCACATTTGCATATTTTGCATCAGATTACCGTGTTATTTGGCAAAGAAGCCCTTGGAAGTCCTAACGGACCCGTAAAGCCTTACTGGCCCTATCTTCACTTTATAATGTTAACATGCCAACCCGGCACTATGTGTGAATTTTCTCAACACTTGCAGGTTATGCATCGGGATGAAATTCCTAACGGATCCTTAAAGCCCTAGCGGCCTTTAAAGCCTTAGCGGCACTATCTTTATTCACATGGCAAACCGGCGTTATATGTACATTTTTGTACTTATCAGGTTACCGTGTTTTGGCACGGGAAGGATAGCGAGAAGGAAAAATTTTATTACTTCAAAAATATCAATTACAAAAAGTAGCAAACCGCTACAGGTAGACTAATCTGTTACAGAAATGAAAAACATCCTAAGGCTCCGTTGACGACCCCCTACCCCCGCCAGTGCTAGAACCGCCACGACCTCCCCGGGGCTGTATGATGAACTGACCCCTACGCAGAGGTGGCCAGTTCCTAGGACCACCCACAATCCCACCACGGGAAGCACCTCTCCCGGCTGCTGAAGAACGAACCGGGGGACTCCGAGCCGGGTTCGCAGGAGCCCTAGGGTTCGCAACCATGGCAGGAGTCGACCGGGAGGTGCCTGCAGCCTCGTCGGGTCTGACATGACCTTGATGACCGTCATAACCCGCCTTGTCCAGCCAGCCTTGGCGAATCCCAGCGCTCACTATTTCGGCACGAGCCTCGGCCCTGGCCGACCGCAGCTTCAGGTCAAACTCTGGGCTCGCCAGAAACTCGGAGACCGCTAAGTCCTTGGCCCGGGAAACTGCCTGGAGCAAATCTCCTTTTTGTTGCTCCAGGGAGGTGACCTGTTGCTGCAGCCCCTGGTTTTGCTCGGTCAGCTGGGCTATCGCGGCGTCTTGAGCACACCGGTCCTCCCGGTGACATTCGATAACATTCCCCAGTTCCGAGTTCTTGGCCACCAGGTCTGCTATGTGTTCTTCCGCCTTGGCCAACTTCGCACTCGACGCGATCGCTGATGCGCTTGCGAATTCCCGGACCCGAGCCAGGTTTTCTTCACTCGCCGTCACCTGGTCCCGGGCGGCCCGGAGATCATCCCTGAGGACTCTCTCTCGCTCGGGGATGCCTTCGGTTATGAGCCGGTCAGTCGCCAAGTACGACAACCTGACAGCCTACACAAATAAAACAACGGGTTAGTGCAAGGAACCAAAAACAAAAAGATAACGAGTTAAAGCAGAAGACTAACTTACCCGCATCAGCTTCTCCTGCGCCCTCCGGGCTACAGTCAACGGGTCCTCATGCTCCAGGACATAGGAGTCAGCGGCGCAATTCTTCAAATCCGCTACCATCCTTTGGATGGCCGCGTCCGCCATTCCTGCGCTCGCCAACTCCTCCATTATTTCAGTAGTGTCCCGCTGCTGCTTTCTCTCCCTCCTCTCCTTCCTCTCCTTCCTTCTCTTCCTCCTCTCGGACCTCCCCGAGGTGGATGCCTCCCGGGTACGCTTGCGAGAAGGCACGGGCTCCACTTCAAGAACCTCGTCACTCCCCTCACTCCCCTCCGGTTTCTCACTACCTATTTCCCTTTCTAACCCTCCAACCTCTTCACCCCCTTCGTCATCCTCCTCGGTAAATTCCTCCTCGCCCGGGAACACAGACGAGGGAACCGCGCTCACCACCGGTTCTTCAGTCTCATCGGCAAACGGTTCTTCAAATACCGGGTTATCGTCCGCCTCCGAGGGATTCCCTTCAACCTCCTCTCCTTCCGGGTAGACTTCTGGCCCGAGAATCTCAGCCAAGTACGCGGGAACCTCGTTGTAGTAAGAGACGTCAACGTGGAACTGCCGAGTTTCCCCTTGCTCGGCGTCTGGGCGCAGAAAAGCCGCCTTCGATGTCAGGTCGATATCGTACGCCAGCCCCTCCGTGCCTTGCGCCCGGATCCCGGCCCATACAGCCTTGTCCTCGAACCCGTCGTATATTCCCGGGTTCTTTCGCTTCGTGAACTCCATCGGGAGAAGAGCTGCAACAAAAGATATAACCTGTTAGACCGGAGCATGTAAACAACAAAAATTGTAAAGGAAACGAGACAAACCTGGAAGCTCCATCAATCGGCAACGGCTGTACACATACAGCCTGCAAAGCCGGTACGAGCTCCGGTCATCTTGACCTCTGAAGGCCCATAGCATCCTCCGGATCCTCTTCTCCATCACCGGCTCCAGAGGAATGTCGGGAACATCTGCAAAACGTACAATATAATTATAACCCGGGAAAGAGAAAAGAAAGAAGAATCTGGAGAGAAAGGACTTACTCATCAGTGGCTGGAAGTCACCCGGTACTTGAAACGCGTGTCCCGGGTCTTGAAAGTTTCTTATCAAGAAACTTTTTTCCCTCCAGGTCCGGCTCACCGAGGTAGGCAGGTCCTCGATGATCTTCTTGAAGACCCCTTTGGACTTCAGTTGGATGGTCCCACTGAAACCCGCCTTCCGGGAGTACTCGGCCCGGTACATGGCGTGTAACTCGTGGTAGCTCGGCATCTGCTGCTTCAACACCTTGTACATCACGCACAACCCTAGCAGCTGCCTCCACATATTCGGGCCAACTTGCCCGATGGCAAAGTTGCTCGCAGCCAGGAGATACTGCACCTCCACCTTTAGCGGGAGTGACAGACCGCAACGTAGCTGGTACTCGTGGCATAGCGTCCACCCATCCCCGGGAGCGAAGAACTGATCCTCGGGTTCTAAAGTCCGAATTTCAACAGACTCGGGAATCTTCCAATTGCTCCTTAGCTCCACAATCTCCTCCGCGGTCAGCGAGTACCCGGGAGGGTCGAGAGCGGTCCCATCAGTGAAGGTAACTGAGGCAAACTCGGGGACATGAGCATCCATTGCGGGGTTTGTCATCTGCAAAACAAGAAACACGGGAACATCGTCAAAAACCCAGATAACACCGGCGACCACAACGATAAACGCACACACTACCGCAGCAACCCAGTTTGGATCCCAGAAAACAGTACACAATATCGATCCAAAACACTCAAAAACATCGGAACAGAAAACAGTACCTTACTTGTGAGGGTTTGAAAGGATTTTGAGGTCGATTTAAGTTTGGAAATCCAACAAGCACAGCGACAACAGAGGACGAGAGCAGAAGCACGAAAAAGTTTTCGATTTCGAAGGTACGACAAAACTGTCACCCTCAACCCCTATTTATACAGTTAAGAGACGTACACTGAAGGGACGTTTAAGAGACGTACACTGAAGGGACGTTTCGGTTTTTCGCGAAAATCGACACGTGTCGCGCATGCCGCGTCCCAAAACCGAAAAACTTTTCAGTTTCCCCCACTTCAAAACTGAAAACTTTTCGTTTTCCCCCACTTCAAACCGAAAACTTATCAGTTTCCCCCACTACAACACGGAGACGTCATTTTCAGTTCCCATAGTCAACGTGTCTGCGGGGCACCCTTGCGTACGGACTTGGGGGACTGGGTACACCGGGTCTGGATGATACCCTTGTAACCCGGTAAAGAAATGATTTCAAGTCTCCACCCAAGCGTACCCCTTGACTGAGGACTTGGGGGACTTGTTTATATGTGGAACCTAATATTTCTCCTTTACCGGGTTACAATTCAAGAAATAACACCAAGTGTGGTCAATTATTAAATATGCATCGTTTATTATGCTTGAAGTACTGTTTACAGGGCCAAAGGCCAGTCAGATTTGAGAAGCCACTCTGGGTCCTTTGTCAGGGCCCAGTTCATTGTAAGTTTGAGGCAAAGCAAGGGAGTTCATTCCCACATTGGAAAAAGACAAAGTGCTGCCTTTAATGCTACTATAAATACCGGTGAGGACCTCCCGGTAAGAGGACGGACAATTCCTTAACTACTCTTGAGTTTTCTGCTTATCTGACAGTGTCTGACTTAAGCATCGGAGTGGCTTCCCTCGATAAACCCGGGGACGCCCTTTGACGTGTTTGTTCTTTACACAGGAAAACTCAGAGTACAAGGAAGTTCGCTATTTCTGGAACCGTGCAACCCGCCAAAGGGGCCACGAGTTTACACGGAAACATGGTGCTATATATATGTACGTATATGTGTATATATCTTGTTTTTGGGTTGATTTAAGAGTTTTATTTAAGTTATATATATGTATTGATTTTGAGTTGAATTATTGGATTTTGAGTGTGATTGATAAGTTGATCGATTTTAATTTGATAATATATATGAAGTTGTTATATATATATATATATATATATATTAATTTGATTATAATATTGTGTTCATGCATATATATAGTATGAATTAAGTAATATTTTGATTATGATTGATGTTAATTGATATATATATATATAATATTGTTATATAATTAGTAATTAGTATATATATGCATGTATATATATATATATATATGTTAATTATTAATTTGTTATATATTAATTAATTATACGTTAACTGTAGATAGAATATATACTAAATGATTTGTAAATTTAATTAATTAATTAATTAGAGTTTATACATATATATTATGTTATCTTTTCAAGATATGGATAAGAGTTGGATTTCGCTTCTAAAATGAGACAAAAGATATGGTAAAGGAGTTATTAGTTTTATTGAATATGTGATGGATAATGCTAAAGGGAATACAATTGTGTATTGCCCGTGTACTAAATGTCAGTGTCGCAGCGATATGCATCGATTTGTAATTAACAAGGTTTGGCAGCATCTTAAAAGTAATGGGTTTTGGGAGAAGTACGCATGTTGGATATATCACGGTGAAACATCATCCAGGGGTCCGCATGATCATGGGCAATTTTCTGAGACGGGCAGTACATCCAACGATCCAACAACGGCCTTCATCAACGATATGTTTCCTTATGAGAGCGGTGTATGCTTTGAAGAACCGTATGACCGTATATGCCTAAGACGGTGCAGCCCTTCCCTAGAGTTGTCAACACTGCTGGTATTGACAGGTACAACAAACTACTTGCTTTCCAACAGACCCTTGTGTACCCTGGTTGTCAGAAGACGGTTCTTGAAAGTGTGATGGACGTTATGAAGATTAAAGTTGAGACAAAATCTACTGTGAAGGTTGTTGATGACTACCTACAGTACACTGCTTCGATACTGCCCCACGGTCATCGTCTTCCTACCACTCATCATAAGGTCTAATGTATCCTGAAAGATCTTGGGCTTTCCTACATCAAGATCCATGCATGCATATATGAATGTGTTCTCTTCTGGGGTAAAGATCCAGAAGAAAATGACCTTGGTAACCTTGACGCATGTCCAGTATGTCAGAGTGACAGGTATAAGCTGACTTCTGCAGGCAATAGGAAACTTGTGAAGGTACTTCGGTATTTTCCGTTGAGGGATAGGCTGGAACGGTTGTATATGTCATCACACACGTCCAAAGCTATGAGATGACACGCTGATAGGGAATTGCATGGCGAAGATACCCTAATACACCCTGCTGACGGGGAGGCTTGGAAGCATATAGACCGTGAGTTTTCTAATTTTGCATCAGAGGTCCAAAATGTGAGGCTCGGGCTCTCATCCGACGGGTTCAATCTTTTTGGCGACATGAGTCTTCAATACAGTGTATGGCCGGTGATTTTGGTACCATACAACCTTCCTCCATGGATGTGCATGAAGAAGGAATACAATATGTTCAGTTTGTTGATTTCGAGACCCGGTTATTCAGGGAAGTGTCTCGATGTGTATTTGAGACCCTTGATTGAAGAGCTTAAGTTTTTTTAGGACGCTGGTCATCCCACTTATGATAAGTTCATGCACGAGATGTTCCAGATGCATGCCATGGTTGTTGGTACCATTAGTGATTTTCCTGCCCGTGAGATGTTGTCGGGCAACGTTCTTAGGGGATAAAAGGCTTGTCTAAAGTGTCTTAGCAATGAGGGGAGCAGTAGTCATTGTAACAAGATATGCAGATTGGGTCACCGTACTCTCCTTCCGTATGATCACGAATGGCGGTTCGATGACAAGACATTTGATGGGACTGTAGAAAACGGTGTGCCTCCTAGATGATGGACGGGGGAAGAAATTTTAGCAGTGCTTAATGAGTATGATTTTGGGCAGCTCAGCAATCATCCCAATATTGTGGCGGTAATACCTTACAAACCCGATAGGTATAAATTTTGGACACATACGAGCATATTCTGGGAACTCCCATACTAGAGTAAGTTGTTGATTAGACACTACCTAGATGTGATGCACATAGAAAAGAATGTGTGTGACAGTGTGGTAGGAACAGTGCTGAATTTGGAGGGAAAGACGAAAGACGGTCTGAAGGCACGCATTGATCTTAAAAAATGGAGATATGAAGACATTTGTGGTTGAAAGAAGGGAAGAAAAAAATGTCTCAGGCTCCTTACACCGTGAAGCCTGACCAGAAGAACGTAATTTTCAGGTGGATGAGTTCTGTGAAGTATTCTTCGGGCTACGCATGAAATATAGCCCGGTGTGTAAATATAGCCCGGGTTAAAGAGTCATGACTGTCATATTCTGCTACAACGTCTCTTCCCTATTTTCATTCGACCGTTCCTTCCCCGTTAGGTGGTGAAGCCGTTAGTAGCGTTGTCAAGATTCTTCAAGAGGTTATGCACAAGGGAAGTGACAAAATCTGACCTTCGCGAAATGCAACAGGACATTATTTATATCATGTGTAAATTTGAAAGGCTATTTCCTCCAAATTTTTTTGACATCATGCCGCACCAGATGATCCATCTTCCTGAGCAATTGTTGCTTACCGGTCCAGTACACTATACTTGGATGTATCCTATGGAAAGGTATATTTTTTACACCTAATTTTTTTATTCTACATTTTCAATATATAATCATAACATATTACAAAAAATTTATTTATATATAGATAACTTGGAGACTACAAAGCTTATGTGGCTAACAAATCTGTGTCTGAAGGATGTATAGCTGAAGCATATATTGCGCACGAGTGCGTCACCTACATGAAGTTGTATTTAGGAGCGTTGAAGGAAACTCCACAAACCATACCGGTAGATGTACCGAAGTTCAACATTTCCATAGTCTCAAATGATGTTAAAGTTTATGGAATTTTACCACACTCCTACAAGTTGCAACCACATGAGCTAGTCATAGCCCATTGGTGGGTATTGATTAACTGTCCAGAAGTTGAATACTGGAAAGAGATCCATTTATATTGTCCAGACATTCAAGTTGATCTCGACTACCATAACAAGGAGTTCGTGAACTATTTTAGCGGCTGGGTATGTTATTCTTTATTTTTGTTCGTAACTCATTCATTGCATAATTATTCATATTTACAATACATTAAATATTTGGTTGCAGATGAATCATATTCAATTCGATGGTCACCCAAATTGGTCGCACGAACTAAGACTTCTAGCGATGAAGCCAATAATTTCAAGAGTTTATCTGATGTGCAAGGTGAATGACATGCAATTTATATGTGAACAGAGAGACAACAGACGGAGAACACAAAATTCTGGGGTGATGGCGCATGGTGGGCGAAATAGAGTTGATTATTACGGTGTTCTTGATTCAGTGACGGAACTCGTTTATGGGCAAGACATGACGGTGCACCTCTTCAAGTATAGATGGTTTGATACTAGAAGCTCGCAGAGCATGAAGATTGATCAGTACGAGATTTTATCGGTGAATACTGCTACAAGCTGTTACAAAGATGACCCGTTCGTTTTTGCGACATCGGTAAAACAAGTGTTTTATCTTGATGACCTTGTTAAGGGTGACGCGTGGAAAGTCGTCAACCTTGTGCACCCTCGAAACATTTACAGGGCGGCTACACTTGGAGAGGCCGAAGACGACAAAGAAGATGTTGCGTATCAAGAGCCCAGTGCAATAGGTATTCCTAACTCCTCTACAATTCGCCTTAATAATTTTAAAGCGGGTCGTTCGGTTCGAATTCGTGATTTAGACGCAAGGCTCATTGATGTGGATCCAAATCAAGAAACAGACGACGACTCTTCTGATGAAGAAATGCATAGATTGCCAGAAATTAATTCTGACACCGAAGAAGACTCATCAGATGATTCCAATTACGAGCCTTCTTAGTTTGAATTTGTAATACAAATTGATGTGTGTTTTATATGCTACAAGCTGTTGAATTCATAATTTAGTTTAATGTTGGTGATATATGCAGGAAATTGGTATGGTTACATTAAACAACCTGTTTTTTTATCTATTTTTCATTTTTAGCCGACGAAATACATCATATTTCGTCGGTTAAAACTATCTTAGCCGACGAATACCCTAATTTTCCGTCGGCTAAACTGTAAACCCTAAACCCTATACTATAGTCTAATAACTTAGTCGATGAGGACCCAGGAGCTTGCCGGTGTTGGGCTTGAGGATCCGATCTTCCCCCCTTAGGGCTACGAGACTAAGCCCAAAGTCCCTCCTAAGATGGACTTTGTTGTGATGGAGAAAGGGCTCCAAGCGTGTAGCATGTAAATATCAATATCAAAGAAGGACTTAGTAGTATGCTTGGTGTGAGAGCTAGGATTTTAGAAGTGTAACGAATGCATGCTCATCGCGTGAAAGGGCCTAATACGGGTGAGGAATGGTAGATTGAGGTGGATGATGGTGCTTGGGAGCTTTGAATGGTGTTTTGGAAAAAGGTGAATACGGTGGTGGTGGCTTAGAGCTGGTTAGGCATTAGGGGTTTGGAAATGGTTTTGCGTGTAGGTCTTGTGGAGCATGAATGGGTGTACCCTCAAGTCTACCCTAGCACCCTTTATATAGAACTGTAGATGAAGGCCTGAGGTCTGTAATGGTAACCCGTGACCTCCCATTTTAGCAAGGGTCAGGGTTCTCCTTCTTGGTGCCATCGTTTGGATTATCAAACCAAAAGGTAAAGACAAGGTAGTGTTTCAGGACCCCTGTCATGGATAGCTTAAGGCCAATTGTCTCGATCTCTTAACAAGCTATTCTAGGCTAAAGGTTTCCAACCAAGTATGGCCTCGGGGTGGGCTTAAGCTTATAAGGTGAAAACTTACGGAAGCAGGGGTCAGGTCTGGGGTGGCTCGCGAACAGATGAGATGTCCGTTACACGCCTGTGCGCGGGAAACTCAAATTCAAGCTGGTCCTCCACTCTCAAGATGCTTTGGACACTTTGACGTTTGGCATCCAGGCCTCCTAAGATCCTGTATCCTTCCACACCACAACCCACTAGTAAGCCCCATTTGGCCTAGTGGTCTTGGGTCCTGGCCGCGTGGCATGTCGTGATAGATGGGTTAAGACACGCCATCACAACGCTCGTGCATGGCTTTGCTTGGGCATGTGTTGGCGTGTGCATGGAGTGAACAGGCATGTGGTGGTTGAGCTGTGTCCATAAGGGACCATATGCCTAAGGAGTATACTTGGGCATGAGTGCATGGGTTCATGGCTTGACTCTCGAATGGGCTATATCCACGAGAGACCGTGTTAAGAGTGAAGAGAGGTGTGCTTGGGCGTGAATGGATGGCCTGGTGGCTTGACTCCCAAATAGGCACGTAACTTTTTCTTTTTTTTACTTGGGGGGGGCCTGGCCTGTAGGCATGGCTTGGCATGACATGCATGGCTTGCCCCTTTTAATTATTACATAAGGGCCCTTGTCCTCTAGGTGTTTAGGGACCTTACATGACATTAAGGCCCAATGTTCTCTTTAAAAGATCAATTTACACTTTTAGGTACTAACATTAGCCCCCTTGGTTATGTTGCTCGTGTAGACGGCGAGCAACATAATCAATACTCAGCCTAAATCAACCTCGCTAAAGGGTTGCTCTTGATTACAACGTGACTCCCGGACAGCATAGCATGTACTCCAGAACCTACGCGTGGAAGGTCACGGTGCTTGATCATGTGTACGTGGGTTGTCTAAGCGTGGGAGTTAACAAAGCAATGTATTACAAGAGTGTAAGGTGCAATTAGAATAAGAGCATGCAACGTTAAGAAAGTCGTTTAGTCCGAAATAAAGGAACGGAGTACTTCAAGCAACTGACTCAAAACGATGGCTTGTGAAGTAATTTGAAAAGAGTGGGAACAAGTCACAGGGACTTAAGGTGTAGTTTGATAGATAAACGTAAGCCGCAGAGGTAATCATAGGGATTTAGGATGCTATTAGTGAAAAACATGTGAGGCGTGAGGTGAGCATAGGGATAAAACATGTAATTTCTAGAACTAGGGCATGTGATAGTCTTATGGACTTAAGGTGCAATTTTTAAAGAAAATGCATCATATACTGGTTGGTCATCCAAGGGTGCGATTCTGGAAGGGTACAAGTGACCGCAAAGGTCGAAAGTGCAACTCAGGTAATCTAATCTATAAACATGGCCATAAGCCCTTTTGACGCAATTTTAAAGAATACAAGCCATGATCATGGAAGCTCACGCGTAATTTTGAGAAAAATATGAGTCGTGAACATGAGCCTTGAGATGTGATGCATAGATATGGCTTAAGGCCCTTGAGATGTAATTTAAAAGGAATGTGAAGTTGTGAACTATGAATGTGAACACGAGTCCTTCAAGATGTAAATTCATGGAAAGATGTGACACAAGCACAGGGAGACTCTTGAGATGTACCTCTCGAAAAACAGGGTCCTCGACAGAAGGCCGACGATGCAATTTTAGAAAGAAACTTAGTCTTCCTGTGGTACGGGCTAGAGATGCAACTTCAAAGAAAGTAAGTATCCTTCCAAATGCAGTCGTGGCGTGTAGCACGCATGTTGCATGATAGGATGCATACCTAATTATTCCATAACATGCATGCTAGCTGTGATTATGGTCATATTTTCATTGCATGGGAGAGAGATGGAGGGCATGGTTTATCCTAATGCACATGCATGTATTAGTATTAGAGTGCATGACTTAATTATGTGCATATGCATGTATCAGAGCAGCTCCCCCTTGTTGTACTCCACGCGTTTCTTTATCTCCCTTTTTTTTCTTCTTGTTTAAAAAAAAAAAACTAACAGCATGGCAGGAGAGCAGTAGTGAAACAAGTCCCAATGCTTGACTGATAAAACAATTGCCATAAGTACATGCATAACCCCAGAATAATGATATTATAATGAACCCAAGCTCAAAGTCTGACCATTGCCCATATTCACACGTCTCCATCCTCTCCTTTTCTCTCTTCTGTCTTTCTCTTCACTGATCTTTTCTGAGTTCGCAGACCTCCATTTTTAGGAGTTTGTAGAAGAGAAAGATGCATCAAAAGCTTCATTTGCAACTTTCATAAGGTAACGGTTGTTTCCCGCAATTGTAATCCTTCATCTCTACTCTTTACTGATACCTTGGCTGAATCAGAAGTTTGGAGGGTGAAGGCATCAATCGTCAAGACTACATCATCAAGGCAAGTGCCGGTGGATCTTCAGAGTGAGTATCCTTCATTGATCTCTTTTCCTCCCTTTTTTGGAAAAAATGACATTTCTACTGATGATGAAAGCCTCTGTCAGAGCTAATTGGAATATTCATGATCGTGTAGTATAATCACGATCCATATATTTGCATGGTGTCAGATTGATAATGGTTTTAGCATGTGTGTATATCAGCATGATGAAGTGGTATAGAAACATTTGAATTAGGCGTGAGGAAAGCGATGTCTTGTCTGTACATGGATTTGTTTTAATCTACAACATGGGTGCTTGAGATATGGATTTCGTATTAATATATGGCACCGCCTCTTTCTTCTGGTTTTTTTTTGTAGGTTGAGACTCAATTCTTTTCATTCTCATGGACCCTGAATCTGTCGGGGGTATTCCACTTTCCATGGTGGACATAGGCTTCTCTGTAAATGATGGACTAACTGGGGACGGGCTGTGTATTCCAAAATTCCATGACATTGCTGGCGACCAGCAATTGATTATTGATGAAGAGAGTCCATCGTTGCCTATAAGTCCCGGTTCGATATCCAGGCTCAATATTGAGAAAGGTGAGCATCCTGCCCTGACAATATCATTCAAGTATCTTTCCAGGGTCGTCAATGACCATTTCAATTGGGTGAACCATGAGTTGGAGTCTTCAGAAACTCGACGCATCTTGGACAAGGCCAAAATCCTTCCTGCAGTCCTTCTTTCAAGCTTATGCAATGTGAATAAGGAGCTGACTTTGCTTCAGCATCTTGTGAGGCGATGGAGTAGAGAGACACACACATTTGTATGCTCATGGGGTGAGTTCACTCCCACATTAGAGGATGTAGCTAACATCACCGGGCTGCCCATCACGGGTGGTGTTGATCCATCCAATATCCGAATAGGCATGGAAGATGTGGACAAGCTAAATGATTTGAAAGAAGTCAGAGACCGTTTTGCTGTGTGGGTGAAGCATTTCTAGGGGGGTATCAAAGAATATGGTGATCGGAGGATTTTCAAGAAAGAACCTGGCTACGATTCGGGCTGTAGAATGGAGGCCTTATTGAGCTTATGGTTGAGTAAATTTGTGTTTTCAGATGGGAGGGATATGATTCAAGAGAGGGTTTTCCCTTAGGCTTTACTTTTGTCTAAAGGTGAGGCTTTTCCTTTAGCACCCATGTTCCTTGGGCACTTATATCAATCACTTGACTCAATAGCCACTGAGGACAAAGAGGGGACTGGTGACAAAACAATTGAGTCATATGTAAGCACAGTTTTTCTTCAGATGTTCATATGGGAGAGATTGAAGAACCTGCCAATAAAACCTACTCCCCTTGCTCTATTCAGAAAGAAGGAATTAATTGACTTCAAGCCTGATGATCTCCCCTTGATGTACCGTTGGTTTAAGAGGACGTCACCCCTGAGTGCCCATGTTTTCCTTGATAGCTTGGATGATGAGAAAAAATTCAAGTTTTGCCCATATGTTGATTTGGCAAGTGAGGTTCCCTTGAAGCTCTTGAGTGATGGGTGCGCAGATCCTAATGGCATCAATGCTGAACCAGTGAAAAAATGTCATGGTGATGCTTTACTAGACGCATATTTGGTGGTTAGGCGTGGCTTGTTGCCCACTCTTGGCGAGAAATCTAAGATTTCCTTCATATCATATTCTCCCCATCGAGTAAGGCGTCAATTCGGCTTAGATCAAGGGATTCCTTGTTTTGTAGAGCAAAGTGAGGAATGTGGCATGCCCAATGACTTATTCTATGGAAAGTTGGAAGCTTTGGATGAGGGTGCCTCTGTGATGTTGGCAGGCAGGGAAAGAGTAGGGCACACATCAAGGGCCTTTTATAATTATTGGCTTGAGGTCTTAAACGGCTTTAGGAAATATGTCCAGCGTGGCACTTGTGATTCGAGATTTTTACCCACTGGGCCAAGTAGTGATGGGGATCACATAGCTGAGGGTACATTGGAATCAGGCAGAGTAGATGATGGAAGCACTACAAGTAAGAAGAGGAAAATAAGTTCCGGAGCCGCGGATGGCACTCCCACAAAGAGAAAAGCTGAGATGCGTGAGCCTGGAAGAGCCGAAACGTCTAAAGTTGACAAGTCCAACTTGGTTGCGCCAGAGAGAAGAACCCTTCGTCCGCGAGAACTTCAAAAAGTTACGTGTTCAAGCGGGGATGAAGATCTTGTTAGTGAGGATGTTTTGCCTACGCACGGCTCTACCAATACTTTCGAGGAAGAAAAGGTTTGTGTAGGCTTGTCTCGCATATATATATATATATATATATATATATATATATATATATATATATATATATATATAGGTGATCATTGTATCTATGCTTGTACAATTGCATGTGTGCTTGTATATAATTGGTGATTATTGTATGTACATACGCAAATGAGCATGAGCATGTTGGTGGCCAATCTGTTCAGACCATGCAGGCGCATGGAGAGAAGGTATGGCCTCGTTGCTAAACCCTCTTTTTTTTTTAGTCTATACTGCACCATGCATGTATACAACATTCCCTCCAGGGAATTTTTTGGTCTAAGTATATGTTTGTGCAGGGAGGTAAAATGAATGAGCATGGCATTTCTCCTCTTCAGCATGTTGTTGCCCCGTTAGAAAGTATGAAGGTAGGCATGTTACTCTAATTATTCTTTTCTCATAACACATATCATATGTAAGGATTTATGTTGGGGTAGAAATTGAGGACCCAGGAGCTTGCCGGTGTTGGGCTTGAGGATCCGATCTTCCCCCTTAGGGTTACGAGACTAGGCCCAAAGTCCCTCCTAAGATGGACTTTGTTGTGATGGAGAAAGGGCTCCAAGCGTGTAGCATGTAAATATCAATATCAAAGAAGGACTTAGTAGTATGCTTGGTGTGAGAGCTAGGATTTTAGAAGTGTAACGAATGCATGCTCATCGCGTGAAAGGGCCTAATACGGGTGAGGAATGGTAGATTGAGGTGGATGATGGTGCTTGGGAGCTTTGAATGGTGTTTTGGAAAAAGGTGAATACGGTGGTGGTGGCTTAGAGCTGGTTAGGCATTAGGGGTTTGGAAATGGTTTTGCGTGTAGGTCTTGCGGAGCATGAATGGGTGTACCCTCAAGTCTACCCTAGCACCCTTTATATAGAACTGTAGATGAAGGCCTGAGGTCTGTAATGGTAACCCGTGACCTCCCATTTTAGCAAGGGTCAGGGTTCTCCTTCTTGGTGCCATCGTTTGGATTATCAAACCAAAAGGTAAAGACAAGGTAGTGTTTCAGGACCCCTGTCATGGATAGCTTAAGGCCAATTGTCTCGATCTCTTAACAAGCTATTCTAGGCTAAAGGTTTCCAACCAAGTATGGCCTCGGGGTGGGCTTAAGCTTATAAGGTGAAAACTTACGGAAGCAGGGGTCAGGTCTGGGGTGGCTCGCGAACAGATGAGATGTCCGTTACACGCCTGTGCGCGGGAAACTCAAATTCAAGTTGGTCCTCCACTCCCAAGACGCTTTGGACACTTTGACATTTGGCATCCAGGCCTCCTAAGATCCTGTATCCTTCCACACCACAACCCACTAGTAAGCCCCATTTGGCCTAGTGGTCTTGGGTCCTGGCCGCGTGGCATGTCGTGATAGATGGGTTAAGACACGCCATCACAACGCTCGTGCATGGCTTTGCTTGGGCATGTGTTGGCGTGTGCATGGAGTGAACAGGCATGTGGTGGTTGAGCTGTGTCCATAAGGGACCATATGCCTAAGGAGTATACTTGGGCATGAGTGCATGGGTTCATGGCTTGACTCTCGAATGGGCTATATCCACGAGAGACCGTGTTAAGAGTGAAGAGAGGTGTGCTTGGGCGTGAATGGATGGCCTGGTGGCTTGACTCCCAAATAGGCACGTAACTTTTTCTTTTTTTTACTTGGGGGGGCCTGGCCTGTAGGCATGGCTTGGCATGACATGCATGGCTTGCCCCTTTTAATTATTACATAAGGGCCCTTGTCCTCTAGGTGTTTAGGGACCTTACATGACATTAAGACCCAATGTTCTCTTTAAAAGATCGATTTACACTTTTAGGTACTAACAATATTAAATTATATAATTATTTTCAATTATTGATGTATATATTGAATTATATGAAATTTTGGTTAATTTGGTATATTTATATTGTAATTGTGAATATTTAATAATTTTGGTATGTTTAATAAATTTGGTATATTAATATATTAATTGGTATATTTAATATATTTGTGATAATGTTGTTATTTTTTTTAATTTGGTATATTTGAATATAAAAATATTAATTGTTAATGTTATTAAAATATTAGGTCTAACAAACTAACACAACATGACCAGAAGAAGGTACCTACCCAGAACACCCCATCCTCGAAGCCCAACTCGTCTGTTTCAATGGTGAACTCCGGCGAGTCCAAGAAGTAACTTCTGCTGCTCCACGCCCTCACTTAGCCAGAAGACAGCCAGCCAAACCAACCCAGAAAGGTAGACGAAGCTGATGTGATTCCAACAAGACCGGCGGCGTCTCGAGTGGTGGCCAGACGTGGCGGTGGTGTTCTCGGGAGAAGAAGGAGAAGACTTCTCCTGTTTTTCTTTTTTGATTTTTTTCAAGTGGTTTCAAAAAAAAGGAAACCCATCACTTTCTATTTATAGATTTACCAAAAAGGAAACCCAACTTCGATTAAATTTCGCTCTTCCATACGACGTCCGATTTGGGCGTGATGTGTGTCCACAGATTCGTATCATCGAACACTATTACTTTCGTGAAGGAAGTTTTCAAGGAATAAGTTGAGTAAAAGAAAGTCAATTTTTGGTCATTTAAAACGTGACGCTTCTAAGTTTCAAGCATCGACTCCTCAATTACGAAAAGAATCCCACAACCAAATCTCCAAGTAAATTCAAAAAAATATTATAGGGAAATTGATACCAAAAATTGGGGTCACACAAACCTGCGATCTGGGCATTTGAAAATGAAAGGCTCATGGGGAGAAATATTAAAAAAAAACATGTTAGAGTGAGTAGACAAAAATTCTAAAAATAAGTACTAAAGTTCGGAAATATTGAAATCGTCATTAATGCTCCGCCTTAAAATTTTTGAAAACATTTGTGCATGCTAAAATTATAAATCATGAATTAAATGACTTAAGAATAAAAGTCATGTCAATCGCATTGGCACAAAAGTCAATATGAAATAGGGGAAGATGTTTTACTATAACAATAAATCTCCCAAGCTATGGTCGGAGTATACTAAAGCTCTATTGCGCCCAGCTCACCTTCAGGTAAGGGCCACGAATAAAGAAGAGTTTTCCACACTTTATGCCCAACTCATCTTCAGATGAGAGCCACTATAAAGGCTAGTTAGCAGTAATAATATGTATATAACGACCCTTCATAGTGAAATAAAAATATACAAGAAAATCATAGACAAACACTTCTCCAAAATAATATCTTGATGGAATTAGGTACGGTTCCCCACCGTATTAGAAAATATAACTTGCCTATGACCAAAGAAATTCTCAAAAATAAAATAAATCTCAAGTCCTGTTCCATAAGTGGGAAAACAATTGATAACGATTCTGAAAAGATCAATAGAGCTCACAGGAATAAAAAAAATATCTCGACCCACTAGCTAGAACTCACGAGAAAAGTATCCCGGCCCACTAGATATACTCACAAAAATATTATCCCGGCCAACCAGTCCAATAAATTATTTAAACTCAAACTTAAATCCACGCTTGATAAAAGCTTATAAAATTATATGGTCATAACAAATATAAATACGAATTCCATCGAAAAATCCCATTTTTAGAAATTTTCCAAATAAAAGAGTTATCCGATAAAATATGGTCATTTTTCTTTCGAAATTATCATTGTGGAGATAAATCAAGTAAGTAAAATCAACTTCTCCAATTAAAATTTCCATAAAAATAAAATCTTTCATTTTAATATAAAAATCATTGCATGCACTTCACTTGAAATAAAAGTTTACTCAGAGATTTAGGTCTTAGCCTGACGACTCCTAAATCGCCACTCAAGCAGGACTCCTTATAGAAATTTCCTTCTCTGCTTGAATTTTTATTGCTTGGATTTGTTTGGATGGTTTAAAACCATTAGATTGAGTACAATGTGGTCTTGTGATGTCATCATCATGTCATCTATATTCAAATAAATGGTTTTACACCATCCAAGCAAATCTAAGCAATAAAAATTCAAGTAGAGAAGCCGGATCTCTCTTTATATCCAAGCACAATAATCATGGTCGAAATAATATTTTCTTTCCGAAAAAAGTACCAAACTTAGAAAATTCAAAAACATAACCAAAACTCCTCCGAACAAAACAAACTTCACACCATTGAACTCATCTTATTTTATACCATTTATTTTACATTAAAAACTGCCCAAAAGTGGCAGCACGACCACCAGCTCTGCCGTCAACGACCAAACTCTAGCCACCTCCGATCGCCACCAAAATTTGA
Source organism: Comarum palustre (assembly GCA_951800085.1). Taxonomy (NCBI): domain Eukaryota; kingdom Viridiplantae; phylum Streptophyta; class Magnoliopsida; order Rosales; family Rosaceae; genus Comarum; species Comarum palustre. The sequence goes on from OX637572.1 coordinate 19,103,645, forward strand.
CAGAATTTTTCTCTCAATATTTCGAACAATTTTCTAAAAGAAGTTGAAAGCCAATTCTAAGCCTAAACAATTCAATCGAATCGAAATGTAAAAACCCCCAATTTCAAACCCTAAAAACTTCAATTTGTCGATTCTCCTCACTCAACAAATCGAGCTACCAAATTTTAGGAGAATGTTGTACTAATCAAACTCAATCAAACCATATAAAGAACTCACAAAATCATGGTCTGAGGAGGGAGAAATCCGACCAAAACCACAACTGCACAGTTGAAGCTTCCCAAAGTGTTTTCTCTTTAATGGCGACGAGAGGGACACTTCCACCACCCTAGATCAATAGGTCTTCTCTTTAGCTTCTTGTTGATACCCGGATCGCCTCCCAATTCAGCATGACGGTGGCGCACGAAGTGAAAAACAACGGCGGGAGAGAGAAAGTCACGCGGGAGGAGAGAAAGGTGAGGGTAAGTTTCTGATTTTTGACTTTCCATCTTGGGTAAGTTTTCCTTTTTATACCCTTTATCGAAACATTAGCTTTTCGTTTTAGACCATAACTTCTTCATACGAACTCCGATTTGAGTGTGTCTAGTGTACACAAACTCGTATTAGCGCCATCTACGACTTTCATAAGAAGGAAGTTTTCCAAAATAAGGGTCATAGAAAAAGTCAACTCTAAAATCTTTATATGATAAAACGGTTACTTAAAATAAAAAAGATAAAAGTAACCAACACTAAAATAATTTAAGGATCGGGACGTGACAATATTAGAGAGTTGCGTGTTCTTTTCAGAACTGGTTTCTCCGATGACGACGACGAGGTTCTCCGATGATGCTACGCGGTGCTTGTTTCGATCGTTGACGATTGAGATTGAGATTGAGCGAAAGAGAAGGGAGGTTAGACGACAACGGTGTCGATCTTACCGACAGATGAGGATGGTGGTTTGGATCGTTGAGCCGAGGAGGAGCATGAGGCGGTAAGGGTGGTTTTTGAGAGAGTGAGAGATGAATTTGATTTCAGATCCGATCAGATTGTAAATGGTAGGGAAATGATTAGGAGTGTCGTCCTCTTTTCGCATAGAATAATTGGATTGGGCTATAAAAAACTTTTTTGCCCATGGGTTTTTTTTGATAATGTCCCTCATCTTTAGTGTTAGAACAAGAAATTCCCAAAAACCCCGGGAGAAGACTCCAGCGGCTCTCTCGCGAGCAACGCCACAGAGGACTCTAACTATGCCCACGTGGCACACTAAAGTGATCCCGGCGGAGCCCACACCAAATCCTTTAAAACCTTCACACACAGCGCCAAACCGAAACCCTCCGTCTCCTCAGCAACAAATAGAGGTATCAAAATTCAAAACACCTCTGCGTCGTCTCATCCATCATCTCAGGTTAAACCTCCTTCCCACATGTACCCTCGCATTTTCACTCTTCTTCTCCGATCAACATTCTTATCGCTATCTGTGAATTTGATTCCGAACCGATCTTGATTTAGATTTCAATTTCAGTTATAGAGTAGTAGGATTACGATTATAGTCAATGTGGTTTTAACCTATCTCCTCCGACGTGTCGTCGTCGTCTACGAGTCTGCACACTCTTTAATCTACTATTCTTGTTTTACTGTAGTAAAATTACTTTTGGTCTGATCGTGTAGGATTTAGAGATTATCGCGGTGAGATTTGTCAGCGGTTAACTGTTTGGGTTAGTTGAAAGAGATCTTGAAATTCCCAAGTGTGGGTTCAATTTGATTTGTGATTTCTTTTGGTGTTTATTTATATTGGTTTCAGGGATTGATTGGGTAATGTGAGGTGTGTATGGCTCATTCTTCTATAATTTTACACTTATAAGAGTTCAGACTTTGTTCGATTTTATTTTTCAGTTAGATTCGGGTTCGAGATCATATGTTGTTGATTTCGGATCAAAAATTTCGGTTGGTTTGTGAGTTGCGTACTATCTTATGTTTCTGATTCAATTATGCACTTTGTTGGATATTTTATTGTGTGTAAGTTCCTGGTTGATCGACTATCTTGGCATGCTTTGATCTTGTTTTTCTAAAGTGCTCTTTTGTTATTCGTGTTTGTTCGCATCACCAATGTCTATAGTTCTTAGATTCTAGCTAATTTCAATCTCACAGTGTTGATTCGGCAGTTTGTTTGGCAGTGGATACTCTGAAATCATTATAAGTAAATGATTTGTTTCTCTATCATCAATTAAAGATGGCTTGTTTGAGTTTTTGTGCTTCTTCTGACTTGATTGTATTCATTGCTAACTGTAGTGATGGTGAATGATAAATCGAAGCATGAAGACAATCCCCCGGGATCTCCTTCACTATTACAATGGTTTGATGAAATTGAAAAAAATGAAGCTGCTAACTTCAGGGGCCCTGTTTACAGTACTAATGCTGTTGGAGCTGATGGTAGAACCATGCCAGATCCGCTGGTGCCATGCTTTTCTCTTCCTAGGTCAGAAGGAACGTCTAACCCTTATGCTAAGAATATGCCACTGCTTGGTCTTAATTTGATGAACGAGTTCACTCCATTCAGTAACTCTCAGAATCCTGTCCCTGCCGATAGTTCTGTATACGGGAAGGGTCTTTTACCAATTTCAGATTCAGATTTTCTTTGTTGTGAAGGGAATACTGACTTTGGTTATTCAGTGACTTCTCCTAATGTTGTCAATGCTTCCTCCAAGGTCTGCGATCTTCAACAGCCTTATGTTGATAGGGAATTGGTACCTGCTACAGTTTCAGCTGCAGCCTTAAATACTATTCAGCAGCATGGAAATTTAAATAGTAATACAAGCAGGCGACAGTTAATTGATAACATCACTAGTGATGGAGACGGCACCCCTATGTCGTGGCCCACATTAGATGGGAGTTGCCTAACCCTTGGAATTGGGTGCAAGCCACATGATTTATCGGTAAGAAATGTTGGTTTTGACTCTGAAAGGGATGTCCTTCCTCGATCGAACATATTTCACAGTCAAAACACCAACAGAAGTTTGCACCTTTTCCCTGACGTAGCTATCAGATTTTCTTCTGTTCAGAACAGTGTGAGTAGCAAAGTTTCTTTTTATAAGAAACTAACATATATGATGGTAGATCTAGGTCCAAACTGAATCTATCTTTTTTGCACACATGCAGCAAGTTGAGAAACAGCAACAATTTCATGTGCTGGGAAACAGGAATGTATATCATGGAGTTGAAGGCAACTGCGATGAAGGATCTTTTTATTTTGATGGTAATAACGGTATTCAGGGCTGCCCAGCTGTTCCTATATTACCAGTTGATAATAGGCTAGCTAGGCTGCCTGGTTCTGGATTGAGAAAGGTGAATGAGTTGTCGTTGCCATCTTGTTTGAATATGAGTACTTCTCTACCACTGTCTGACCAATCAAAGAAGCATCATATGGAATCAGGCACAAGAATCACTTCCATGCACAATCAATCTGGTAAGTCTGTATATTATTATTGTGCTCTCCTCTTGTTATCAGATTTTCTAGAAAATGGAAGTTGCATATGTTAATTCTCTTCTAGCTGATTAGCTAATACTTTCTACATTTTATCACGGACATAGCTGGTACTTTATACAAAAGAGCTCTTATAGCTAGAAAAACAAGTGTGAGGCACCAAAGTTTCATGGGGTTCAAAAGTTTAACTCTGTTACATACTGATGTTCTTATTGGATGGCACCCTTGTGGTGTCTTATGAAATCATTTGGCCACTATAGTTAGGCTTGTGTGAAAAGTATCTTAGATTTTCTGCCTCCAAAGTTATACAGTTTGGCTTTATCTGGTGAGTGAAGTTATGATCATGATTTGGCCGGCAGGTTAGGTTTCCTGCCGCCATGTCTTGCAAGAGAATTTATCTTCTTAGTTGAAGCTATTTCTTGGTGGGATGAATCCCATGCATACAAGCTTCCTTAATGTGAGACCATGCTTCGCATCTGCTCTTGTCAGTTGTCACTATTCATCAAGTTTAGTCAGCCCGGTTTTGCAATTTGCGTAGGCAATTTGCATAAGAGAAGCATATGCTCTGGAAAAATGGTGACCATAGAACTCTAAGTGCTTTCAAATATTTCCGGATGACTGATTGTGTACTTACGTGCAGTAAGATGGATTTATAACCTATCTTAGACATATATTTGTTCTTTTCTTGTTCAAAGCATATAGTTATCAAGTAAATAAAGAAACACTTCATTGCCTTTAAAAGCTTGTAATAGTTCTTCCAACCCTTTTTTTTATTTCAATGCTGGAAACTTGATGAGATTTGTACACAAGTCGGCTGATGCATGCTGATGCTACATTAATCTAACAGTTGTTAATTCATCCATGCAAGGTGAAACTCATCAGTGTGAATGAGGAAAGCATTATAGGAATTATAGGCAATGAGATAACAACTTCATTTTGATTAACAGTTTATCGATCTTTTAAATCTGACTTAATAATTGAATATATCCATATCCGTAATGAACTGACATGATTGACTGTAGTAGAAACTATACTTATTGTATTGTATTTTTTACACTTCTCTTCATACAGAAGCTTCACCGATCATAAGTGATTTTCAGAACCCTTTGATGGGTACAAGGAAATAATGAATATAGTTAACACAAACTTTGTCTCATTACTATTCGAATTGAATACATGTGTTTTCTGGGTTCATTTTTCCACATCAATGAGTCAGCTTGCCTAATATTATGTATCTTGTATTTTATGATGTTTGTGTAAAGATATTAAGATATTATTTTGCTATAGAAATTGAATGTGTGTAAACCATTATTTGACTTCGGTTACTAGAATTTTGATAAAATTTACAGTTTCTGTAGCTTCCCTGCTGACTCACTCTACAACTCTCTTTAGGGAAGCCTTTCACAGCTAATGAGGTTGTTGCTGCACACATTACTGAAAGACATCTTTTTCCAGAAGAATTCAGGTTCAGCCAGCCAGCTAGTATGGTCATTCCACCTTTAAAATTTCAGCATTGCCTACTTTATGTGATAGATTTGCTTCTTTTGTGGGTGTCAGGGTGTTTTTTCTTCTTAATTTCTTTGGGAGATAAGAGAGAACAATCTAACTTTTGTGGGCTTGATTCATGATGACGTACAACTTATATATGCTTGCTTTGAAAAAAATATTATTTTTCAGTACTCTTTGACTTATAGCAAAAAAAATAAAAACCCTAAATTAGTTGATGACGGGTTACCTTAGCCAAACATAGTGATCAAGTGCTTGAATAAAAATAATTGTGATCAAGTGAGCAACTGTTTTCTACACAGTTCATTACTAAATTTTTTACAATTAGTTTGTTTCCAAGTTCCTCTAGCCAATTGATTTACGAAGAAATAAACAGTGGAAAATGGTGATGTGAACAACAGTGATGATAATGCCAGAGTTCAACTTATATATTACTCAGAATAGCGTCCCATATGAACATAATGTTTATGATTCTGATATTGTTACAGAACTTGTTCTAGTCTAGTACACTGACTGGCACTCTGTCAGGAAGCTAGTAATCTTGTATAATGGTGGGAAATGGTGGTTGCAGGTAATCCTCATCAACCTGAAGTCGCTAGTTCTGTTCTTTCTTCTAAAAACCTTCCTGGATCTGGGATAACCGGTAATTACTATATGAAGCTCTTGTGTCTAGACATGCTAACATTAACACCTCTAAAATTTCATGCTATCCTTGTAATTGCCCATTTCAGGTCAAGAAATTCCAACTTCCAAAGTTAATAGGGCTGTTCAACCTTCTAGAGCTCCTTTTGGAGCATCTGTTAAGAGGACTGCAGCAGAAACACTCGCAGCTACTTCCCATAATGAAGCCAATAAGACAAGAAGAACTCAATCTTCAACTAGTCTGTCTGAAGCTCCATTCCTGGAAGTTTCTTCACTCAAAATTTCATCCCATGATGCTTCTTTCGAAAGTCGAGATTGCAGTTTTCCCTCTCTCCTACACCAGGCCAAATGCACCACACTGAACAAGCCCCAATCCCAAATCAGGTCTGCTCTTCCCCCTGAAGTTAAAGGTCTCTCATCCCTGATCCGGGATGCTCCCTCTCACCCACTCCAAGCCAGAAGTGCTCCATTATTGCCACCTTCACCCTGGACTACTTCATCTCTCCCACCCCATGTCAGAAGTAAACAATCACTCTCATCCCTATCCCAAACTTCTCCCTCTCTTCCACTCCAAGCTAAAAGCATTCCAATACCCCAATCCCTGTTCCAGACTACTTCATTTCTCGCACCTCAAGTCAAAGACATTTCATCACTCCCATCCCTATCCCATACTGCTTCTTATATCCAAACCCAACCCACGAGTATACCCTCATTTCCACCCACAACTTCTTCTATACCAACCGAAACCATAGGGAATGAATTCCTTCAACACCAATCCCGGATGGCTCACTTCCTCCAACCCCAAGCCCAAACTACTACATCACTCCCACTTCCATATATGACTGTTCCATCTTTCCTACCCACCGCCAATGCTACATTACCCCCAGCTTTATCCCAGAATGGTCCCTCTTGGCCACCTCAGCCCCAAAATGCTTCTTCACTTCAATCACAACACACAACTGGTCGACCACTGCCACCAAAATCCTTGAGAGGTTCACCCCTTCCACAAAAACCTCGGACTGCTTTACCACCCAGATCTCAAATTGCTTCATCACTCTCATCGCATTTTAGTGTTCCATCACCACTTCCTCCCCAGTCTCAGATTGCTTCCCCAGTTCAACGGAAATGTATTGCTCCACCTTCCTCACCTGCACCTGCCGCTACAGCACCAGTCACACAAAAAGTTAATGCTCGACCTCTGCCACCTCAACGCCAGACTGATCCAGTTCATATAAAATGGAATGGTATGTCTATTGCATCTTGCAATATGCCTTTACATTTCAAAAATCTACTGTATCTGTTCTACTTACCTTACAGTTCTGATATGGCTACTTTCTCGGACTCTGAAAATGCTGTTTGAGAATATCAAGAATTTGAGATTAGACCCATTTATAGTCATAGCTAAGCTCCCTACTCCATGTTTTTAAAAGAACATTTATGTCCTTTTCTGAAGCTATGCATTGAATTATTCCTTTGTTTCAGTTTTTTTTCTTCCCACATAATATTTTCTGTTCAAATCACCTGAAATAAGTAAACTATTGATTCTTCTTTTGAGTTTATAGGAGTGTAGTAATTATCCCATGATCGCAGGTTCTTGCATCCCTAGTTTTTCCAAGATTTTTATGCTCAGACGAGTAGAGTATAGACTTCAAAAATTGATTTGGCTCAGGTCTTATGGAATTGTTTATGATCAGAGTTGCCTTTGTAATCCTAACTAAGTGAGAATCTAACACCATATATTAATTTAACCTCGAAGGCTAAAAATCCCCAATCCTTCATTTGCAATCTATTCCATTGATGATGTTCTATTACTTGTATGTCTTATAAGGAATCAAGGATTAACCTTATATGATGATGATAAAAAGTCTTTTCTTTTGCAGCTGGTGATGAAGAAGCTCAACTGATTGGGCACAAATGCTTGATATGCAAGAGGGATCTTGCCTTCACACCAGAAGGCCCTGTTTCTGTGCCACCTATTGCACCAATGGCTGCCGTTCTACCGTGTGGGCACACCTTCCATGACCATTGCTTGCACCTCATCACTCCGAAAGATGATGTTAAAAATCCTCCATGCATTCCTTGCGCTATTGGCGAGAGTTGAGTGTAGCCATGCGTATTCAGATTTCAATGCTCTAACCGTTTTGAGTCGTCCAATCTAGGGATGAGATGTGAGTGAAAATTTTATAAGTTTCATCATACATTAGTTAGGTCCACCTGTATAGATTGCTGGCAAAGGTAATTTGGTTTATAAGTATAGGTCATAGCTAGTATATGGTAGACGGCTTCTTTTGCTAACCTGCTGGATGCAGTTCTATAGTAATGTTATTAAAACTTTTGCTGCATACGGATCGGATCGATTTATTTAAAATAGGATGGAAGTGAAGGCAAGTTTGAACCTTTAAGATGGAAGAGGAAAAAGGTACCGGCCAAGGTGTAAATGAAAGGTTTTAGCGAAAGGAGGAGAGCGTGATCCCCAACTGTACTCCCGATCAGATCCAACACTTTTTCTGAATATTGGGCAGCCTCTCCCTATTGGATCCAACTCTTTTCCCACTAGATAGGTAGCAGCACCAAACTGGATAGGAGGTACTGAGTTAGTCGAGAGAATAAGAGGCGAATAGAAGGTAGTGAGGTATTTGAGAGAAAAAGAGGCAGATAAGAGAAAAAATGATAGAATGCGAAAGTAATAGACTAATAGTCAAAACCTAATGTTAGTCAAGGGTGACACAATCTAGTAGGTTCCACTCCCTTGATCACATACTATGTTAGTCAAGGGTGATCCAATCTAACGGTCTAAAATAGATAAAGTTTGAATATATCCTTATTCGGATTTTTTCATTCTTTTTTCAGGATCCGATCCGATCCTAAATTTTGTTAAACGGATCAGATCCATCAAATGGTACATTTTTTATAATCAAGATCCGATCCGTCTTATTTGGATCGGATCGACTTGGATCCGAACCAAACATGCAGCCCTAATTAAAAGTTGTCATCAAAACTTGAAAGTATTTGAGATCTTTTATAGATTATTCTTTTTCTCTCTTTTTTTTCACAACCCACTGATTTGGGTCCCTATAGTTTGGTGAGTAGTTTGGATCCCTTACTATACATTTTATACATTTTGTAACACTAGGATCCATGTGATAGTACAGGCCTGCCCTGATTTTTATTTTTATTTATTTTTCTTTACACAGGCATGTGCCCTATGCACAGATGGACCTTTGTTTGAATACAGTCAATTGCCAAATAACACAATTCGTCCTCTGTGAAACTTACATAGTGATGCCTGATTGTAAATTCAATTTATGGCTCAAGAACATATACCGATATGTCAACATAAGAACTGGAAAGATATATAGGAAGAAAGAAAACTATGTAGCCAATGTAGGTGAATCTTAAGAGCACAATTATTCTCTTTCTTAACCGAACATCCTAATTTTCATACAGTACTTGTACAAATAGTAGCAGTGCTAGGAGTACTCTCCCCATCCTCCATCCCAGCCATCGTATCATACAAAGGCTTATTCAACGTCTCCGGCAGATAAAATGCAAACATTCCCCCTGCAATCCCACAAGCTGCAAACACAGCAAATGGTAAACCGCCCCCCAAAACCACCACAAATGGTGCAAGAATAGCTCCCATTTGCGCCGCCTGTGTCGCACAACCTAGAGCCGCATTCCTAACCACGGTAGGAAACAACTCGGTCGTGTAAATAAACAACAAATTATAAGTCCCCGCCATTCCAAATATCCCTAAAACCCCACACACCATTCTCACAACTTTCCAAATCCCAACGCTCTTCATCAAGCTCCCAGCAAAGCAGAAAATTCCACTAAACCACAGCGTCCCGATTGCCAGTGGCTTCCTTCCGTACTTATCAAGCAATATCGCCGTGATTGCAAATGCTGGCATTTCTGCAACCGCATTGAGAAGTACATTGAGGTAGAGGTTGGTGTCAAGGTTGACAACGTTCAAGCTCAGGCCGTAGTACACAACTGAGCACAAGAAGTTTATGGTAACCGCTAGAAACAACCGAACTCTAGTCGTTGGCGACTTAATCACATCAATGAGGGAACCACTGATGGCTTCTTTGTCGTCGGAGCTCAAGCAAGTTTCATGGTGGTGATCTGTATCGTTTGCATCTTCATCAAGGGATAGGACAACTCCACTGGGGAGGTGGTTTCCATTTGACTTGGCAATAGCACGCATGAGCTTTGTAGCCTCGTTGACTTTGCCCCGTACGAGGTACCACCTTGGAGACTCTGAGAGGAAGGGAAGGACTGCGACGAGGAAGAGGAAGGAGGGGATCGAGGAGGCAATATAGAGTTCGCGCCATGACGGGTAAATGTAGGCCATGCCTGCAAGTAATGCGATGCCGGTTGAGAAGAAGTAAAATGTGGACATTCCTGCCGCCCCGCGCTTTGTGGGGCCTACAGGCTCGGTTGCGAGGACAAAAGCGCAGAGACCGACGCCACCGGTGCTGAAGCCGGTGAGGAGACGGAGGAGGACATACGCCCAGTAGTTTGGGGAGAATGCTGTTAAGACACCGAAGATGGTGTTTAATAAGCACACTGCCGTTAGAGAGCCTTTTCTTCCAAGGAATGAGTCTGAAAAATGACCAAAAACTCCAGCACCTGAAAATTAAAAAGTAATGTAGCATAAGTATTGGTGAACATCATAGGAAACGCTTTCACTTTATTAGATGCTTCTCTTTGTGATTTCCCTTTCTTCTAAAAAAACAAAAAGATAGAAAAGGAAACGCTTTCACATATATCAAAATTGCTTCAGAAAATCAATGTAATCATATATTTTCTGAATCCTTTATTGTATATTACATACATTCTTCCAAAATTACAATTGGAATAACTTTTCTGAATCGTTTATTATATATTACATACATTCTTTAAGATATATGATCTACCACTTTCGCTAGACAATTTTTAATTGTAATTTCAACAGAAATAATGAGCAATTTAAAGAATGGAACAGTGATGAAGGGCATAGGTACGTTGTCTTCATTAGGAAAGCGACTAGCCATGTTGTAGTTGCGTACTGTGATAAATTGTGCTACAATTTTCCTCCACAATGATCATCACGATTCACGAATAGTGATCATCATGCGCAAGTAAATATGGCATCCTCCATTTCACTCGAAGAATTCAGAGTTTCATAGCAGACCGAGATGGCCAAGCATGCCATCTCTAGTTGAGAACTGACTGATGGGGTGTCTACCTATGGTTAAGCCAATGAGTTGGGCACACACAGACTGACAGACATTTTCTGAAGATAAGGAAAACGGGACGCATGCTACGTACACGTATCCATGACTAGTTTAGCACCTCTCCAAAAAAAGTAGAAACGAAAATGAAAACAAGATAATGGTTGAAATCATTAAAATGCGCACCAGCTTTTACTTCCGGTCATAACCGCATCGAGGCTTATCTGAGAAGCATATGCTGTTATTAAAGTGTCAAAGGAAAAAAAAACAGAAAGATGAACGAGTACTCCTTTACAGGTAAACTGGAAATGGATAACGTTGTTTTAAGCTGTAAAGAAGATAGCTGCTGGTAAAGAAACATCATGAGCAGCACCACATATAAGCTACAGCTGCTGGCGTGGTCCTCGTCATCTTTAGTCTGTTTTGAGAAAGGAAAGAAGTATTTTTCAGTTTGATTCACTTTGTTAAACCAAATGGGAATAAGGTTTTAACTCTGATATAATCAAACTTGATTGAGAGACTTGTTCGTTGTAACTGATCTTGATTATCCCTAAGACTAAATGATGATCATGCTCTACATGTTCAAGGGAGAGAAGAGCACGTGAGAGCTAAGACGTTGCTTCTGCAACACCATTAACTGGTAAACATAAGCCTTCAATGAACTTCAGTCGTCACAATGCGGCAAGCATTTCAGCAGCAAAGACAAAGACAAAGCCGTTCTTTGCTGCTTGTATACATAATATATAGACATAAATCTGGGCTCATCTTTTGCCAAAAGCACCCGCACATATTGACCTTAATGTTATAGACTTCTCTCCGACCAGCTTCTGGGAAAACAAAAAAACAAATATCTTGGATTGTATCCGATGGCTAGTAGAAGTATATTCCTTTTGAAGATACTGCATGGTAGCTCCTAACTTTACATCAGTTATTATAAACATGCATGATATTTGACTTGTGTATTTGCCATGATAAAGATGGGGATAAATTTTCGAACGGGGGAAGTTTCCGGCGAGTAACAGAAGGTGGAATTGACTCAAATAACTACCATAAATTATGCAAGGAGTGGACACATACAGACTATTCTCCTTTCAAATATATATAATTTTTTTTGTATTTATTTTTTCAGGTAGTAGAAAAAGGAAAAGCACTTAATGATATGAATTTCAAATTGAAGTCAGATAAATATGACTCGATTACTAATTTAGAGGGTAGTCAGTTTCTTAGAGTATCTCCAAAAGCATGTGGGAAGACAGAGAAACATATATATATATATATACATATATATATAATTTTCAGAATTTGTATATTTATCTATAAATCTCTAAAAATTTTTATTTTTCTTGTAGAATTTATTCTCTTCTAATAAAGAAAAAACGTCATAAAATTAACAAATTTAATATTAAATTTGGAGTTTAACTTGAATAAATATATAATATTTATATAGATACATAAATTATACAAAAAAACATTTAATGTTGTACAATAAAATAGACAAGCTATTAGAGTTGACTCATTTTCTTTTAAAAAATTTATGATTTCCTCTTTTATAATAGATAAATTATAGAAGTGTTGTTGGAGATATTGTTATGACTCAAATCATGAGTACGAGAAGTTAAAGATCTGAACTAAACTCTAAAATTTAAATAATAATTTGTTTCCTTGAACTTATATAATAAAAATAAATCAACTAGCTAGCAACTAGCTCGAAACTGGAATCCGCTGTCAAACGTCTGACAAGAAATTCTAGCATTTCATTACGCAAGTGTCGCAGCATTTCATTATGCTGTTAACGTCTGATTGTTGGTAACAAACTAACAATCAGTCTTTCTCAAAAAATAAATAAATAAATAAACAAACTTACAATCACAGAGAATGTAATTGTTTTGGTCACTGTTATGCATTACTTGATTAGAAATAGTAAAGAATGCGCATAACCTATGTATGGTTAGCAAGACCCTTCTAAAAAGATATGGTCAAACCGCATCGCACCCACGTCTCAATGCACCAGTCCATGGCCATGGCTATGGCTAGATGCCCTCAACTCATGGTCATTGATCAATTGGTTTCTGCTGGTTAGACTATACCTAAAAATATATTCTAAACTTGCTCATTGTCTTCATCCTCCTCCTCCCACATGTAATTAAAATCTTATCATCGCCAGACTCCCTATCAAGCGCAAGCTGGTCCAAAAATGCAACTCCTTTGTACACTTGTGTCCGCCCAGCAAAATGTTTATCTTTATCTTATAGCTCACCTCTAATACATTTTTAACTTTTTGTTTTCTTTGCTGAATGTGAAGGGTTTTTCGTTTCTCGGGAGCAAACTAGAAAAAGGAATATGAATGGTTGATGCATTTTCGGCAATAACAAATCATTACTAATAATTAGCGAGAGGAAGAGTAGGAAAAAAACTGACCTATCATACAGCCGCCGAAGAACAAGGCCTGCGCCAACCCGACCTTATACTTCTCCTCACAAACCAGACCCCATTCCGCCACCGTCGAGCTCACCGGACCGCCGAGCCACTCCCACGAGCCCGGAGCGAACCCACAGACGCTCGGCGCGGTCGCATCACATCCCGCATGGCCGTTGAGACACCTCCAGTTCGGTTCACGGTCGGCAAAGATCATGACCATGGTGTGAAAGGCCTCGAGAGCCCAAGCCAAGCTGGTCAGCACGAAGTGCCAACGCTGCCACGGCCCGAACTCGCCGCAATACTTTTGGAGCGTGTCGTCTATGCATAGATTCTCCTTTTTGTTCTCCGCCAAGGATAACTTGGCCGCGGAGAGGAGGGGTGCCTGGATGTCGGAGCTCCTGTCACCCAGATCACACGAAGACATTGTTTTTGAAAGGGCTTCAACTTCTTGGTTTGCACCGAAGTATCCGTGAAGGCCTTTTTATAGGAGTGTGCTGGTTCTGGAGTGGTGCATCTTATCCGTTGATTCATTGGATTATGGAAATTGACTCGGATTGGGTTTTTTTGAAACAAGAACGTGGCCCTTCCTATGTGCCTCCATCGTATTATTAAAAAAATCAAAGTATAAAGTGGGACACAGTACTTAAATTCCTCTAATTATTATGTTGATTTTTGAAAAGAATATCCTAGTAATTAGAGGATTCTCCTCAAACCAAAACTCATTGAGAACACTCAAACTAGCAAGGTGTGCTAATCTATTGACGACACCATTAGCTTGTCTATAGATATACTTGAATTGGATGAAAGAAAAAGATGCAGCGTACCTCTTACAATCATCAACAATTCTGCCTACCTCTGATAAATCATCATCATCCCTGTTAAGGGCATTAACAAGCACAGAACAATCCAGCTCAACCTCCACCTCCTCCCAACCTTGATGAACAACCAACAACCCTGCTCGAAGCGCTTTAGCTTCAGCATGCACAACAGACTGCACATAAGGGATAGGTCGGGCTACAGCCGCCCTACACTCCCCGGTTTCGTCACGCACAATGACCCGGATTGGGTTTTAGAGATACGAAAGAGAGGAGGCCTCTCGGTTTAGGTTTTGCTTTGTAAGCGAAAATGAAGAGGTTCGGTTTTTGCCTTTTCAGCAATGACATTTATTTCGTTGTATAACATAAACTGATATCATGAGAAGATAGAGCGGGGAACATGTAGAACAAGTAAAAGAAAGGAGGAGAAAGAAGAAAAAGGTTTTGTATGTGAAAGTCTGCTCTAAGTTTCGGGATTTCCTACAACATCTGTTCCCCCACTCTTTTTTGGTACCATGTGTATTATTGTGAGCGAGAACAATAATTGATACTTTGGTGTCAATGTACATTAAGCTCAAAAGAGGGTATTCCAAATAATTTGAAACAAAATTCTAAGAGTTGCATGAATTTTCATAAACGAATATCGATATAATTTCGTAAGAAAAAATATTCTTCCTCATAAAACAGCGGAGCCAACGATTTACTCTATACAGTATAATATACCTTCACTAATCAACTTAACTCTAGGCAAATCATAACAACTTGACTTGAGACGGGAAAATGGCGTGTATTCAAGGCTAAAATGGACACAATGCTGAGAGTTGTAAAGTACTAGAAAGACTCATATGTAATGTATCTTATCATTTACACCAATAATGAACAGTTCAATGACATTATGTCTATTGTCTAGTTAATAAAGTCGACATGTGTTTCCGGGGATGCTCGTGGCCCCTTTAGCGGGTTGCACGGTTCCAGAAATAGCGAACTTCCTTGTACTCCCCGAGTTTTCCTGTGTAAAGAGCAAACACGTCAAAGGGCGTCCCCGGGTTTACCGAGGGAAGCCACTCCGATGCTTAAGTCAGACACTGTCAGATAAGCAGAAAACTCAAGAGTAGTTAAGGAATTGTCCGTCCCTTACCGGGAGGTCCTCACCGGTATTTATAGTAGCATTAAAGGCTGCACTTTGTCTTTTTCCAATGTGGGAATGAACTCCCTTGCTTTGCCTCAAACTTACAATGAACTGGGCCCTGACAAAGGACCCAGTGTGGCTTCTCAAGTCTGACTGGCCTTTGGCCCTGTAAACAGTACTTCAAGCATAATAAAGGATGCATATTTAATAATTGACCACACTTGGTGTTATTTCTTGAATTGTAACCCGGTAAAGGAGAAATATTAGGTTCCACATATAAACAAGTCCCCCAAGTCCTCAGTCAAGGGGTACGCTTGGGTGGGGACTTGAAACCATTTCTTTACCGGGTTACAAGGGTATCATCCAGACCCGGTGTACCCAGTCCCCCAAGTCCGTACGCAAGGGTGCCCCGCAGACACGTTGACTATGGGAACTAAAAATGACGTCTCCGTATTGTAGTGGGGGAATATGAAAAGTTTTCGGTTTGAAGTGGGGGAAAACGAAAAGTTTTCAGTTTTAAAGTGGGGGAAACAGAAAAGTTTTTCGGTTTTGGGACGCGGCATGCGCGACACGTGTCGATTTTCTCGAAAAACCGAAACGTCCTTTCTGTGTACGTCTCTCAAACGTCCCTTCAGTGTACGTCTCTTAACTGTATAAATAGGGGTTGAGGGTGACAGTTTTGTCGTACCTTCGAAATCGAAAACTTTTTTGTGCTTTTGCTCTCGTCCTCTGTTGTCGCTGTGCTTGTTGGATTTCCAAACGCAAATCGACACCCACATCCTTTGAAACCCTTACAAGTAAGGTACTGTTCTCTGTTCCGATCTTTTTGAATGTTTTGGGTCGATATTGTGTACTGTTTTCTGGGATCCAAACTGGGTTGCTGCGTTAGTGTGTGCGTTTATCGTTGTGGTCGCCGGGTTTATCTGGGTTTTTGACGATGTCCCCGTGTTTCTTGTTTTGCAGATGACAAACCCCGCAATGGATGCTCATGTCCCCGAGTTTGCCTCAGTTACCTTCACTGATGGTACCGCTCTTGACCCTCCCGGGTACTCGCTGACCGCGGAGGAGATTGTGGAGCTAAGGAGCAATTGGAAGATTCCTGAGTCTGTTGAAATTCGGACTTTAGAACCCGAGGATCAGTTCTTCGCTCCCGGGGATGGGTGGACGCTGTGCCACGAGTACCAGCTACGTTGCGGTCTGTCACTCCCGCTAAAGGTGGAGGTGCAGTATCTCCTGGCTGCGAGCAACTTCGCCATCGGGCAAGTTGGCCCGAATATGTGGAGGCAGCTGCTGGGATTGTGCGTGATGTACAAGGTGTTGAAGCAGCAGATGCCGAGTTACCACGAGTTACACGCCATGTACCGGGCCGAGTACTCGCGGAAGGCGGGTTTTAGTGGGACCATCCAACTGAAGTCCAAAGGGGTCTTCAAGAAGATCGTGGAGGACCTGCCTACCTCCGTGAGCCGGACCTGGAGGGAAAAAAGTTTCTTGATAAGAAACTTTCAAGACCCGGGACATGCGTTTCAAGTACCGGGTGACTTCCAGCCACTGATGAGTAAGTCCTTTCTCCCCGTATTTTTCTTTCTTCTATCTTTCCCGGGTTATAATTATATTGTATGTTTTGCAGATGTTCCCGACATTCCTCTGGAGCCGGTGATGGAGAAGAGGATCCGGAGGATGCTATGGGCCTTCAGAGGTCAAGATGACCGGAGCTCGTACCGGCTGTATGTGTACAGCCGTTGCCGATTGATGGAGCTTCCAGGTTTGTCTCGTTTCCTTTACAATTTTTGTTTACATGTCCCGGTCTAACAGGTTATCTTTTGTTGCAGCTCTTCTCCCGATGGAGTTCACGAAGCGAAAGAACCCGGGAATATACGACGGGTTCGAGGACAAGGCTGTATGGGCCGGGATCCGGGCGCAAGGCACGGAGGGGCTGGCGTACGATATCGACCTGACATCGAAGGCGGCTTTTCTGCGCCCAGACGCCGAGCAAGGGGAAACTCGGCAGTTCCACGTTGACGTCTCTTACTACAACGAGGTTCCCGCGTACTTGGCTGAGATTCTTGGGCCGGAAATCTACCCAGAAGGAGAGGAGGTTGAAGGGAGTCCCTCGGAGGCGGACGACAACCCGGTATTTGCAGAACCGTTTGCCGATGAGACTGAAGAACCGGTGATGAGCGCGGTTCCCTCGTCTGTGTTCCCGGGCGAGGAGGAATTTACCGAGGAGGATGACGAAGGGGGTGAAGAGGTTGGAGGGTTGGAAAGGGAAATAGGTAGTGAGAACCCGGAGGGGAGTGAGGGGAGTGACGAGGTTCTTGAAGTGGAGCCCGTGCCTTCTCGCAAGCGTACCCGGGAGGCATCCAGCTCGGGGAGGTCCGAGAGGAGGAAGAGAAGGAAGGAGAGGAAGGAGAGGAGGGAGAGAAAGCAGCAGCGGGACACCACTGAAATAATGGAGGAGTTGGCGAGTGCAGGAATGGCGGACGCGGCCATCCAAAGGATGGTGGCGGACTTGAAGAATTGCGCCGCTGACTCCTATGTCCTGGAGCACGAGGACCCGTTGACTGTAGCCCGGAGGGCGCAGGAGAAGCTGATGCGGGTAAGCTAGTCTTCTGCTGTAACTCGTTATCTTTTTGTTTTTGGTTCCTTGTACTAACCCGTTGTTTTATTTGTGTAGGCTGTCAGGTTGTCGTACTTGGCGACTGACCGGCTCATAACCGAAGGCATCCCCGAGCGAGAGAGAGTCCTCAGGGATGATCTCCGGGCCGCCCGGGACCAGGTGACGGCAAGCGAAGAAAACCTGGCTCGGGTCCGGGAATTCGCAAGCGCATCAGCGATCGCGTCGAGTGCGAAATTGGCCGAGGCGGAAGAACACATAGCAGACCTGGTGGCCAAGAACTCTGAACTGGAGAATGTTATCGAAGGTCACCGGGAGGACCGGTGTGCTCAAGACGCCGCGATAGCCCAGCTGACCGAGCAAAACCAGGGGCTGCAGCAACAGGTCACCTCCCTGGAGCAACAAAAAGGAGACTTGCTCCAGGCAGTTTCCCGGGCCAAGGACTTAGCGGTCTCCGAGTTTCTGGCGAGCGCGGAGTTTGACCTGAAGCTGCGGTCGGCCAGGGCCGAGGCTCGTGCCGAAATAGTTAGCGCTGGTATTCGCCAAGGGTGGCTGGACAAGGCGGGTTATGACGGTCATCAAGGTCATGTTAGACCCGACGAGGCTGCAGGCACCTCCCGGTCGACTCCTGCCGTGGCTGCGAACCCTAGGGCTCCTGTGAACCCGGCTCGGAGTCCCCCAGTTCGTTCTTCAGCAGCCGGGAGAGGTGCTTCCCGTGGTGGGATTGTGGGTGGTCCTAGGAACCGGCCACCTCTGCGTAGGGGTCAGTTCATCATACAGCCCCGGGGAGGTCGTGGCGGTTCTAGCACTGGCCGGGGTAGGGGGTCGTCAACGGAGCCTTAGGATGTTTTTCATTTCTGTAAGATTAGTCTACCTGTAGCGGTTTGCTACTTTTTTGTAATCGATATTTTTTGAAGTAATAAAATTTTTCCTTCTCGCAATCCTTCCTGTGCCAAAACACTGTAACCTGATAAGTACAAAAAAAATGCACATATAACGCCGGTTTTCTATGTGAATAAAGATAGTGTCGCTAACGCTTTAAAGGTCTCTAGGGCTTTATGGATCCGTTAGGAATTCCAACCCGATGCTTAACCTGCAAGTGTTGAGAAAATTCACACATATAATGCCGGTTTATGGGAAATAAAAATAGTCCCGCTAGGGCTTTACGGGTTCATAAGGACTTTCAACCCGATGCATAACCTGCAAGTGTTGACAACTCACACATAGTGCCGGGTTGGCACATTAACATTTATAAAGTGAAAATAGGGCCAGTAAGGCTTTACGGGTCCGTTAGGACTTCCAAGGGCGTCTTTGCCAAACAACACGATAATCTGATGCAAAATATGCAAGTGTGATAATTTACATATATAATGCCGGTTTAGCATGTAAGTAAAAATAATGCCGCTAGGGCTGTATGGGTTCGTTAAGACTTTCAAAGACTGAAACAAGGCCGTGATAGGCTTGCAATATTTCAAGGCATGGAGATTATCGGAGATTATCGGAGCTTGGCGAGTTTTGACCATGAAATAAGGCCGTGAAAGGCTTGCAATATTTCATGTCATGGAGATTATCGGAGATATCGGAGCTTGGCGAGTTTTGACCATGAAATAAGGCCGTGAAAGGCTTGCAATATTTCATGTCATGGAGATTATCGGAGATTATCGGAGCTTGGCGAGTTTTGACCATGAAATAAGGCCGTGAAAGGCTTGCAATATTTCATGTCATGGAGATTATCGGAGATATCGGAGCTTGGCGAGTTTTGACCATGAAATAAGGCCGTGAAAGGCTTGCAATATTTCATGTCATGGAGATTATCGGAGATTATCGGAGCTTGGCGAGTTTTGACCATGAAATAAGGCCGTGAAAGGCTTGCAATATTTCATGTCATAGAGATTATCGGAGATTGGCGAGTTTTGACCATGAAATAAGGCCGTGAAAGGCTTGCAATATTTCATGTCATGGAGATTATCGGAGATATCGGAGCTTGGCGATTAAGGCATACAAGTAGGGCCGCTAAAGGCTGCATTCACTTCAACAAACTCTTTAATAAAACATAACCCGGTAGGGGAATTCATGCATTGTGGGCCTGAAAGGCTTTATATACATCATAAACAATAAAATTGGACATTCATAGATAATTCGGTACTTATTTGGGGAAGAGATGCAGATGTTGGGCGTTCCATGGTCGTGGAAGCGTAACTCCATCTGTGCCCCGGATGTAAAACGTTGCCGGGCCCACGACTTCAACGATTTCATATGGACCCTCCCATGGAGCTTTAAACCCCGTTGGCTTAGGGATAACCTCCTTCATTACCCAATCCCCGAGTTTGAGTGGGCGGTTGATAACCCGGGAATTGTAGTGTTTAGCCACCTTTTGCTTCTTGTTGATATTTCGGAGATGTGCACGCTCCCGGCGTTCATCCAGGAGGTCCATGTTAAGGCGGATGCCTTCATCGTTGGTTTCTCTGTCAAACAGTTGTACCCGGTCACTCGGGACTTCCATCTCTACCGGGATCACTGCTTCAGATCCAAAAGTCATAAGAAATGGGCTCTCCCCATTGGCTTCTGTTGGAGTTGTCCTTAGTGCCCACAAAACCTCTGGAAGTTTCTCAGCCCATAAACCCTTTGCGTCCTCCAGCTTCTTCTTCAGAACTTGCTTGATGAGCTTGTTAACGGCTTCAGTTTGTCCATTAGTCTGCGGGTGTGCAGGGGAGGCATATAGGACCTTTGTCCCATTAGAGTGTAAGAATTCCCGGAACTCATCGTTGTCAAACTGCGTCCCGTTATCTGTGATAAACGTCTCCGGGATTCCAAACCGGCAAAAGACATTGTTCCAAAGGAATTTCTTAACATTTGCGGTCGTGATCCGTGCCAGGGGTTGAGCTTCTATCCACTTGGAATTATAGTCCACTGAGACAATGGCATGTTTGAGCTGTCCCGGAGCTGTGGGTAGCGGCCCGATGAAATCGATCCCCCACATGCAAAATGGATATGGAGAAATTATTACTGATAGTGGGACTGATGGTGCACGTGGAAAGCTTGCAAATCGGTGACATTGAAGACAGGAATCTACGACAATTCTGGCATCGTGTTCCAAAGAAGGCCAGTAATATCCCATTCTTAGGGTTTTGAAAGCCAGGTTACGGGCTCCAAAGTGATTTCCACATACCCCGCTATGAAGCGACTGCAAAACCCGGTCTCCTTCCTCGGGTGTAATACACTTCAAATCAGGAAAAGTTTGTCCTCGTCTGTACAGTTTCCCATCACGGATACTATACCGAGCCGCTCGAACCCGTAGTCGTTTGGCCGCTACCGGGTCCTCAGGTAGGGTTCCATGTTGGATGAAGTTGATGAACTCATCCATCCAAGACGGTGGCGGGTTTGCCTCTACCGCGAAAATCTCAGAAAAGGAGAGTGAGATGCTTGGTTTCTCCAATGTCTCGACCAGTAAGCTTTTAAACTCGGTATTGGAATCGTCCCCTGTTGCAATCCTAGCCAGGGTATCTGCTCTCACATTCTGCTGCCTCGGTATCTGAGTAACCTCAAAGCTATCAAATTTCTCCAGCAAGAAAGCCGCTAACTTTTGATAGGACGAAAGATGTGCTTCCTTTGCCTGAAATCCGCCGTTAACCTGCTGCACTACCAGCTGTGAATCACTTAGTATGCGGAGATGCCGGGCGCCCATATCTTTAGCGAGTTGGAGCCCTTTGATTAGAGCTTCGTACTCAGCCGTGTTGTTTGATGCTTTGAAGTTAAAGCGTAAGGCATAGTCAAACATATTACCCTCCGGGTCTACCAACGTAATGCCTGCTCCACATTGCCTCTGATTGACTGATCCATCTACAAATATTTGCCAACTCTCCGGTTCAGCTTGTGTAGGAAGAGTTTCAGCAACTGTTGAATCTGCTGGGATTAACTCGGCAATGAAGTCTGCTGCTGCTTGCCCTTTGATTGCCGTTCGCGGTTTAAAGTGCAAATCATGCTCCCCCAACTCAATTGCCCATTTGACCAGTCTGCCCGAAGTCGCCGGGTTTTGCAGAACCTGCCGTAGCGGTTGGTTGGTGAATACATGGATGGAATGTGCTTGAAAATAGGGTCTTAACTTCCTTGCTGCTACAACCAAGGCCAGGGCCAGTTTTTCAATATCTGGATAACGAGTTTCAGGATCATTGAATCCTTTCCCAGTATAGTAGACCGGCAGTTCTTCAGAGTCTGGCTTTCTTATCAAGGCACAACTGACAGCTGTTTGAGACACCGCCAGGTACAGATAGAGTATTTCCCCAGGGTTTGGTCTGGATAAAGAAGGGACTGACGCCAAGTATTCCTTCAACCTTTCAAAAGCTTGATTGTGCTCTTCCTGCCATGTAATCCGCTCGCGGTGTTGACTCTTGAGAATTTTGAAGAAGGGGGCACATTTATCTGTTAACCTGGATATAAACCGGGATAAGGCTACCAGCCTGCCAGTAAGTTGCTGAACTTCATTCCTGGTTTTCGGCGGTTGCATGGCCAAGACGGCTTGAATTTTGTCGGGGTTTGCCTCAATTCCCCGAGCGCTGACCATGAACCCGAGAAACTTTCCTCCTGAAACACCGAACACACACTTCTCCGGGTTTAACCTCATCCCCTTGCTCAAGGCAATGTCGATGACGGTTTCCAAGTCATCCGGGTGTTTGCTTGTTTCCCGGCTTTTGACCAACATATCGTCTATATAAACCTCCATAGTATCCCCGAGTTGGTTTGCAAACATGCCCACTACGAGGCGCTGGAACGTGGCTCCTGCATTCCGGAGTCCAAAAGGCATCACTCTGTAATAATACATCCCCTTGTCTGTTGTAAAAGATGTGTGCTGTTGATCCGCGGGATTCATCGGAACTTGGTTAAATCCCGAGTATGCATCTATAAAGCTCAACTGGGGGTGGCCCGCGGTTGAATCCACCAGTTGATCAATCTTTGGAAGGGGAAAACTATCCTTCGGGCAAGCCTTATTCAGATCTGTGTAATCGACGCACATCCTCCACTTTCCGTTTGCCTTCTTGACCATCACCACATTGGCCAACCAATCCGGGTATGTTGCATCTCCAATGAACCCGATGTCTTTAAGACGTTTAACTTCTGCTTGAATGGCCTTGTACTTCTCTGCGCAAAATGCACGACGCTTCTGTCTTACCGGTTTAACACCCGGGATAATATTGAGGGAATGTGTCATAACGTCTGGAGAAATCCCGGGCATGTCTGCATATGACCATGCGAACACCTTCTGTTTCCGGGTTAGCAGCTCAACCATTCGGTTTCTGACCTCGGGGTCAAGGCCTGTGCCAATGCAAATCTTCCTCTCCGGGTATTCTTCCGAAATATGAATCCATTCTGTTGCTTCAATTGGGGCTGGCCGGGGGAACTTGGCAGGATACTTCTGGCTCTTCTTTTGTGCCGTCTTGCTGATGGGCAAAGAATCCGGGTCATCCCTGGGGTCATCGGGTTTGTCAAATGGAGACAAGGAAAAACCGGCCGAAAACATCTCGTGCTGGGACTGAGTTGCTATCGCGTTGCATCTGACAGCGGCTTCTTGGTCTCCGCGAATTGTAACCCAACCCCCGGGTGTAGGCACCTTCATAAGCAGCATGTGACCCGCTATAAAACTTTGTAGGCCCCAGAGTGCATCTCTCCCGAGTATGGCATTGTAGGAGGATGGGCAGTCCACAATTATGAAGGGAACTACAATTCTTATGGACTGGTGGCCGGTTCCAACTGTAACCGTTAGTTGATCAGACCCCAACGGTTGAGTCGTCTCTCCTGAAAAACTGATCAATGGCTCGTGGTTCCTATAGAGCTTATCTCGTCCTCGTTTAAACCCCTTATAGCAACTGCTGAACATGACGCTGACAGCGGCTCCCGTGTCTATTAGAACCCTCCGAGTTCTCCAGTGGTCAATCTGAAGAGTGATAATGAAAGGATCATTGTGATGCACTTTCAGCGTGTCTTCAGACTGAGAAAATGACACGGTATCCCAAGGAACCAGCTCCTTGCGGCATTCCTGACGAAGCTGCATTATCTCAAACTCCGGGCCTCTTGGGCAGAGTCTTTTGGCCCGGTGACCGGACACCCCTTGGGTGCCACCCCCGTGAATCGTCATTATCTCCCCATATACTTCAATGAGGTTGACACCTGTGGCGGGTGACTTATACTGCTGTAACTTGCCGTTCTGGATCATGTACTCAATGGTGTTCCGAAGAGAAAAGCACCGGTCGGTTGTGTGGCCAGACTCGTTGTGATAGGCACAATGTTGCCCGTTGTCCGGCCCTGTCCTTTTGGGAAACTTTCTAATTGGAGCCGGGGGAACTTCATTCCTATGGCGGTTCCAAATTTCTTCATAGGAGGCAGTCAAGTTGGTTAACACTTCATATCGAGGGATGTAAGTGTTCTTTTCCTCCCGGGTTGGATGACGAAGGTATGGAGCCTCTCTTGGTTTCTCCCTTGGTCTGTTTGAACTTTTGCCGTAGTATCCCTGGCCACTCTAATGCTGCCCTTCCTTTTTCCATCCATCAGCTCGCTGGCTTGTGAACCCGGTGTTCGACCGTCGTTCCCCGAAGGTGTCGTACTCGGCTTGAGCTTGCCGAGTTACTTCATTAATTAGATCGTCGTAGCACCTGAACCGCTGCTTCCTGAGCTCCACCACAAAGCGGGTTGGTTTGAGCGCCTGTAAGAACGCCTCTGATGCTACTGACTCGTCCAAGTGCCCATACTTGGAAGTCGTGGACAGCCAACGGGTTACAAAAATTTTCAGGCTTTCATCATCCCTTTGCTGGACTTTGAATAACGAAGTGGTGCTTCGGTTGGCACTTGACAGCAGGATAAACCGGGACAGGAACCTCTGTGTCAACTGACCATAGGTCTCTATTGACAAAGCCGGTAACTTGAGGAACCAACTCAATGCCTCCTCACTGAGTGTTTCCTGGAAAGCATGGCATGCTTGGGCGTCCGTGAACCGGGTTGAATCCAACTGAGACTGGAACAACTCAAGGTGTGCATACGGGCACCCCATTCCGGCATATCTCTTAATCTTAAATGGCTTTGCTTCTGGTGGCTTTTTGTCTGCTTGAACCCGTGCGGAGAATGGGCTTGCACGGGTAATAAAGGGTTGATATTGTTGTGGTCCCGTACCCGAGTTTAGCCGCTGCTCAAGTTGGGTCACAGTTTGTGTCAACTGTAACAGCAGCTGGGTCTGGACATCTGCTGGGGGAAGTGGTTGATTTAACAACGGCTCTGGGGGTGGAGGAGGTCCTGTAAGATTGTGATTAAATAAAGGATTTGAGAGATGGATCATTTGTGGATTTGGGTTAGGGTGGGCAGTGTTTGGGAGAATAGCGGGTGGTATGTATGCACCGTCAAAAGTTCGCGGGTTTCCACAACCCGGAGGATTCCCTTCTGGGGTGATGATATCAGCAAGTCTGGCTGACGCCCCCATGGCATTCGCTCTTTGAGTTAAGGTTGCTTGAAGAAGCCCATGCTCGGCCTGGATAGTCGCTAACTGCTCCCTTACCGTTATTAACTCGGCATGTTCTCGAGTAGATTGCTCCTTTTGAGCGAGAAAGTCCTTTTTCAAGAGCTCGAATGCTGCTGCTAAATCTGTTTGGCCAAACTGGGTCCCGGAGGTCCCTGGGTTATCATCCCCTGAGAAATTAAGCCTTCTAGTTGGATCTTGTTCTCCTGCCATTTCCATCGTTCTTCGAAATACGTATTTGGGAGGTCCTGAGTTCAACTCTCAACGAGAGCACCAATTGTTTCCGGGGATGCTCGTGGCCCCTTTAGCGGGTTGCACGGTTCCAGAAATAGCGAACTTCCTTGTACTCCCCGAGTTTTCCTGTGTAAAGAGCAAACACGTCAAAGGGCGTCCCCGGGTTTACCGAGGGAAGCCACTCCGATGCTTAAGTCAGACACTGTCAGATAAGCAGAAAACTCAAGAGTAGTTAAGGAATTGTCCGTCCCTTACCGGGAGGTCCTCACCGGTATTTATAGTAGCATTAAAGGCTGCACTTTGTCTTTTTCCAATGTGGGAATGAACTCCCTTGCTTTGCCTCAAACTTACAATGAACTGGGCCCTGACAAAGGACCCAGTGTGGCTTCTCAAGTCTGACTGGCCTTTGGCCCTGTAAACAGTACTTCAAGCATAATAAAGGATGCATATTTAATAATTGACCACACTTGGTGTTATTTCTTGAATTGTAACCCGGTAAAGGAGAAATATTAGGTTCCACATATAAACAACATGCTTTCATAATAAAATGTTCAAAAGGTAAAACCTACCTATCATAAGCAGGTTTCGACCGTAGGTATCTATCACTGATCGCGAGTCTATCGAGTCTTTGGTCACGAATTTCATTCATGTGAGGAATTGTTGAAACCATTATAATTAGCCAAATTAAATTAGATAATATAAGTATATAGGTGAATGAAACTTAGTCACTAAAGTTGTCCTTTCACCTTTCATGGTTGTTAGGGTTCTATAACATTTCAAAATGTTAAATAGAATAGTATTTGATGTTAAATGAAATGGTAGTGGCCTTATGAAAGGTTGTAACTCATTATTTCTCATTTATGGCATTCATGTGGCTCTAAGGTCTCCTCATGTATAAATAGGTGATATTTTCTTCATTCTCAACACACATCAATTTAGAAATCATCTCATCCTCTCTTCAATTCTCTTTCTCTCTCTAGTTTATAGTGTTTTGGTGATACATAGAATGTAC
The DNA here is from genome assembly GCA_951800085.1 of Comarum palustre. Taxonomy (NCBI): domain Eukaryota; kingdom Viridiplantae; phylum Streptophyta; class Magnoliopsida; order Rosales; family Rosaceae; genus Comarum; species Comarum palustre. Next base: position 19,130,189 of record OX637572.1, read on the forward strand.
TACAAGTTAGACGGAGTGTTCTTGACAGCAATGTAGCTCCAAAGCATAAATAGTCGTTGTATCTTGAGAAACAAGTGTCATAAAGCCTTTGTATCGGTAGAGGAGGCATAAATTGTCTTAAGGAAAATGTGTGAGACACACGACTCGACTTCATCACTTTCATATTCCCCTGTATACGAGTTGGTAACATTGGTGTTCTTCATGTTCTTCTTGTGTTTTCATTTTATAATTATTTATTTTAATTATAAAATTGAATTTATGAATACATATATTTGCAATATCTAACCCACTTTTGTTACATTCATAAGACAATTTAGTATTATTTTGTTATCATTCTTTCCAACTAGGCGTACTCAGTTGGGCACGATGTCTAGGCTAGAACAATCGAGGCAATGTACTTAAACGGGCCTCGCCCCACTGAATCTTCATCATATTACCTGGTCGTGTCTGATTGGAATTACCGAACGGATTGAGTTGTAACCAAATTAATATTGTTATTGCTTATGTAAATGTGAACAATTAGTTTATGTTGTTAATTATTTTTGGCTCGAACAAATAATTTAACGTGTGTTAACATATTTTCAGAAATGCAACTTGATTCTGGAAAATCTGTGGATGGGAGTAGTACTTCGACCCAAGTGCCCAACATCTTTGTTACTGCTTATGTTCCTGTCTCAATATCTCATGAAGAGAAGTCAGAGAAGTTCAATGGGCTGTATTTTAAGAGGTGGCAACAGACGATGATGTTTTATTTGATCACTCTGAATATAGTAAGATTCATAACTAAGAGCTCATGAGCTTAAAAAAGATGAGCAACATGATGAGGCAAGATTGCCGCTGTGAATGAATATAATAGTTACGACTATCTATGTCGGAACTATATCATGAACGGCTTGGCCGACTCACTGTACAATGTGTAGATTAGTATGAGAACGGCTAAGGAGTTATGGGAATCCCTTGAAAAGAAATATAAAACAGAGGATGCTGGTGCCAAGAAGTTCATTGTGGTCTTTTCCTTGATTATAAGATAGTGGATTCTAAGGCTATGATGAGTCAATTCTTAGAAATCCAGTTGATCCTGCTTGAGATTCACACTGAAGGGATGAAGATTGGTGAAAGCTTTCAGGTTGCATGTGTTATCGAGAAATTGTCACCAGCTAGGAAGGACTTTAAGAACTACCTAAGGCACAAGTGAAAGAAAATGAGCATGAGAGATCTGGAGGTTAGGCTTCGCATTGAAGGAGACAACCGAAGATCTGAAAAGAAGACTTTGTTCAGTGGCTACTCCGCCAAAGCAAATGTTGTGAAACATGGTCGAAGCTCAAAGACCAAAAAGTTCAATAATAAAGGGCCCAAGCTGGGACCAAAACGAAGCATTTCCAAAAACCTAAGATTTAAAGGCAAGTGTTTCAATTGTGACAAGAATGGTCATAGAGTTATTGACAGTAACAAGTCGAAGAAGAAGAATAACGAGGCCAACATGATTGAAGAGATCACAAGGGATGTCTCTGACATTAACCTCTCTGTTGTGGTCTCTGTGATGAACATGGTGGGCTCAAACCTAAAAGAGTGGTGGCTCGAACACTGGAGCTACTTGTCATGTCTATGCTGATAAAAAGATATTCTACAAATTTGAGCTTATACCTGATGGGGAGATAATGTACTTGGGAAATTCAGCAACATCTGTCATTGAGGGCAATGACAAGGTGGTTCTGAAGTTGACCTCTAGGAAGGAGCTGGCTTTGAACAATGTGTTCTATATTTTTGATATCCACAAAAACCTTATCTCTGTAGTAATGTTGAACACTCATGGTTTCTGCATTGTGATAGAGTCTGACAAGGTTATTTTGTCTAAAAGTAGAATGTATGTGGGTAAAGGTTATATCAGTGGTGGAATGTTCAAACTAAATGTAATGACAATTGTCAAAAATATGAAAGAAACTAGTACCGGGTTACAAGGGTATCATCCAGACCCGGTGTACCCAGTCCCCCAAGTCCGTACGCAAGGGTGCCCCGCAGACACGTTGACTATGGGAACTAAAAATGACGTCTCCGTATTGTAGTGGGGGAATATGAAAAGTTTTCGGTTTGAAGTGGGGGAAAACGAAAAGTTTTCAGTTTTAAAGTGGGGGAAACAGAAAAGTTTTTCGGTTTTGGGACGCGGCATGCGCGACACGTGTCGATTTTCTCGAAAAACCGAAACGTCCTTTCTGTGTACGTCTCTCAAACGTCCCTTCAGTGTACGTCTCTTAACTGTATAAATAGGGGTTGAGGGTGACAGTTTTGTCGTACCTTCGAAATCGAAAACTTTTTTGTGCTTTTGCTCTCGTCCTCTGTTGTCGCTGTGCTTGTTGGATTTCCAAACGCAAATCGACACCCACATCCTTTGAAACCCTTACAAGTAAGGTACTGTTCTCTGTTCCGATCTTTTTGAATGTTTTGGGTCGATATTGTGTACTGTTTTCTGGGATCCAAACTGGGTTGCTGCGTTAGTGTGTGCGTTTATCGTTGTGGTCGCCGGGTTTATCTGGGTTTTTGACGATGTCCCCGTGTTTCTTGTTTTGCAGATGACAAACCCCGCAATGGATGCTCATGTCCCCGAGTTTGCCTCAGTTACCTTCACTGATGGTACCGCTCTTGACCCTCCCGGGTACTCGCTGACCGCGGAGGAGATTGTGGAGCTAAGGAGCAATTGGAAGATTCCCGAGTCTGTTGAAATTCGGACTTTAGAACCCGAGGATCAGTTCTTCGCTCCCGGGGATGGGTGGACGCTGTGCCACGAGTACCAGCTACGTTGCGGTCTGTCACTCCCGCTAAAGGTGGAGGTGCAGTATCTCCTGGCTGCGAGCAACTTCGCCATCGGGCAAGTTGGCCCGAATATGTGGAGGCAGCTGCTGGGATTGTGCGTGATGTACAAGGTGTTGAAGCAGCAGATGCCGAGTTACCACGAGTTACACGCCATGTACCGGGCCGAGTACTCGCGGAAGGCGGGTTTTAGTGGGACCATCCAACTGAAGTCCAAAGGGGTCTTCAAGAAGATCGTGGAGGACCTGCCTACCTCCGTGAGCCGGACCTGGAGGGAAAAAAGTTTCTTGATAAGAAACTTTCAAGACCCGGGACATGCGTTTCAAGTACCGGGTGACTTCCAGCCACTGATGAGTAAGTCCTTTCTCCCCGTATTTTTCTTTCTTCTATCTTTCCCGGGTTATAATTATATTGTATGTTTTGCAGATGTTCCCGACATTCCTCTGGAGCCGGTGATGGAGAAGAGGATCCGGAGGATGCTATGGGCCTTCAGAGGTCAAGATGACCGGAGCTCGTACCGGCTTTGCAGGCTGTATGTGTACAGCCGTTGCCGATTGATGGAGCTTCCAGGTTTGTCTCGTTTCCTTTACAATTTTTGTTTACATGTCCCGGTCTAACAGGTTATCTTTTGTTGCAGCTCTTCTCCCGATGGAGTTCACGAAGCGAAAGAACCCGGGAATATACGACGGGTTCGAGGACAAGGCTGTATGGGCCGGGATCCGGGCGCAAGGCACGGAGGGGCTGGCGTACGATATCGACCTAACATCGAAGGCGGCTTTTCTGCGCCCAGACGCCGAGCAAGGGGAAACTCGGCAGTTCCACGTTGACGTCTCTTACTACAACGAGGTTCCCGCGTACTTGGCTGAGATTCTTGGGCCGGAAATCTACCCAGAAGGAGAGGAGGTTGAAGGGAGTCCCTCGGAGGCGGACGACAACCCGGTATTTGCAGAACCGTTTGCCGATGAGACTGAAGAACCGGTGATGAGCGCGGTTCCCTCGTCTGTGTTCCCGGGCGAGGAGGAATTTACCGAGTAGGATGACGAAGGGGGTGAAGAGGTTGGAGGGTTGGAAAGGGAAATAGGTAGTGAGAACCCGGAGGGGAGTGAGGGGAGTGACGAGGTTCTTGAAGTGGAGCCCGTGCCTTCTCGCAAGCGTACCCGGGAGGCATCCAGCTCGGGGAGGTCCGAGAGGAGGAAGAGAAGGAAGGAGAGGAAGGAGAGGAGGGAGAGAAAGCAGCAGCGGGACACCACTGAAATAATGGAGGAGTTGGCGAGTGCAGGAATGGCGGACGCGGCCATCCAAAGGATGGTGGCGGACTTGAAGAATTGCGCCGCTGACTCCTATGTCCTGGAGCACGAGGACCCGTTGACTGTAGCCCGGAGGGCGCAGGAGAAGCTGATGCGGGTAAGCTAGTCTTCTGCTGTAACTCGTTATCTTTTTGTTTTTGGTTCCTTGTACTAACCCGTTGTTTTATTTGTGTAGGCTGTCAGGTTGTCGTACTTGGCGACTGACCGGCTCATAACCGAAGGCATCCCCGAGCGAGAGAGAGTCCTCAGGGATGATCTCCGGGCCGCCCGGGACCAGGTGACGGCAAGCGAAGAAAACCTGGCTCGGGTCCGGGAATTCGCAAGCGCATCAGCGATCGCGTCGAGTGCGAAATTGGCCGAGGCGGAAGAACACATAGCAGACCTGGTGGCCAAGAACTCTGAACTGGAGAATGTTATCGAAGGTCACCGGGAGGACCGGTGTGCTCAAGACGCCGCGATAGCCCAGCTGACCGAGCAAAACCAGGGGCTGCAGCAACAGGTCACCTCCCTGGAGCAACAAAAAGGAGACTTGCTCCAGGCAGTTTCCCGGGCCAAGGACTTAGCGGTCTCCGAGTTTCTGGCGAGCGCGGAGTTTGACCTGAAGCTGCGGTCGGCCAGGGCCGAGGCTCGTGCCGAAATAGTTAGCGCTGGTATTCGCCAAGGGTGGCTGGACAAGGCGGGTTATGACGGTCATCAAGGTCATGTTAGACCCGACGAGGCTGCAGGCACCTCCCGGTCGACTCCTGCCGTGGCTGCGAACCCTAGGGCTCCTGCGAACCCGGCTCGGAGTCCCCCAGTTCGTTCTTCAGCAGCCGGGAGAGGTGCTTCCCGTGGTGGGATTGTGGGTGGTCCTAGGAACCGGCCACCTCTGCGTAGGGGTCAGTTCATCATACAGCCCCGGGGAGGTTGTGACGGTTCTAGCACTGGCCGGGGTAGGGGGTCGTCAACGGAGCCTTAGGATGTTTTTCATTTCTGTAAGATTAGTCTACCTGTAGCGGTTTGCTACTTTTTTGTAATCGATATTTTTTGAAGTAATAAAATTTTTCCTTCTCGCAATCCTTCCTGTGCCAAAACACTGTAACCTGATAAGTACAAAAAAAATGCACATATAACGCCGGTTTTCTATGTGAATAAAGATAGTGTCGCTAAGGCTTTAAAGGTCTCTAGGGCTTTATGGATCCGTTAGGAATTCCAACCCGATGCTTAACCTGCAAGTGTTGAGAAAATTCACACATATAATGCCGGTTTATGGGAAATAAAAATAGTCCCGCTAGGGCTTTACGGGTTCATAAGGACTTTCAACCCGATGCATAACCTGCAAGTGTTGACAACTCACACATAGTGCCGGGTTGGCACATTAACATTTATAAAGTGAAAATAGGGCCAGTAAGGCTTTACGGGTCCGTTAGGACTTCCAAGGGCGTCTTTGCCAAACAACACGATAATCTGATGCAAAATATGCAAGTGTGATAATTTACATATATAATGCCGGTTTAGCATGTAAGTAAAAATAATGCCGCTAGGGCTGTATGGGTTCGTTAAGACTTTCAAAGACTGAAACAAGGCCGTGATAGGCTTGCAATATTTCAAGGCATGGAGATTATCGGAGATTATCGGAGCTTGGCGAGTTTTGACCATGAAATAAGGCCGTGAAAGGCTTGCAATATTTCATGTCATGGAGATTATCGGAGATATCGGAGCTTGGCGAGTTTTGACCATGAAATAAGGCCGTGAAAGGCTTGCAATATTTCATGTCATGGAGATTATCGGAGATTATCGGAGCTTGGCGAGTTTTGACCATGAAATAAGGCCGTGAAAGGCTTGCAATATTTCATGTCATGGAGATTATCGGAGATATCGGAGCTTGGCGATTAAGGCATACAAGTAGGGCCGCTAAAGGCTGCATTCACTTCAACAAACTCTTTAATAAAACATAACCCGGTAGGGGAATTCATGCATTGTGGGCCTGAAAGGCTTTATATACATCATAAACAATAAAATTGGACATTCATAGATAACTCGGTACCTATTTGGGGAAGAGATGCAGATGTTGGGCGTTCCATGGTCGTGGAAGCGTAACTCCATCTGTGCCCCGGATGTAAAACGTTGCCGGGCCCACGACTTCAACGATTTCATATGGACCCTCCCATGGAGCTTTAAACCCCGTTGGCTTAGGGATAACCTCCTTCATTACCCAATCCCCGAGTTTGAGTGGGCGGTTGATAACCCGGGAATTGTAGTGTTTAGCCACCTTTTGCTTCTTGTTGATATTTCGGAGATGTGCACGCTCCCGGCGTTCCTCCAGGAGGTCCATGTTAAGGCGGATGCCTTCATCGTTGGTTTCTCTGTCAAACAGTTGTACCCGGTCACTCGGGACTTCCATCTCTACCGGGATCACTGCTTCAGATCCAAAAGTCATAAGAAATGGGCTCTCCCCATTGGCTTTTGTTGGAGTTGTCCTTAGTGCCCACAAAACCTCTGGAAGTTTCTCAGCCCATAAACCCTTTGCGTCCTCCAGCTTCTTCTTCAGAACTTGCTTGATGAGCTTGTTAACGGCTTCAGTTTGTCCATTAGTCTGCGGGTGTGCAGGGGAGGCATATAGGACCTTTGTCCCATTAGAGTGTAAGAATTCCCGGAACTCATCGTTGTCAAACTGCGTCCCGTTATCTGTGATAAACGTCTCTGGGATTCCAAACCGGCAAAAGACATTGTTCCAAAGGAATTTCTTAACATTTGCGGTCGTGATCCGTGCCAGGGGTTGAGCTTCTATCCACTTGGAATTATAGTCCACTGAGACAATGGCATGTTTGAGCTGTCCCGGAGCTGTGGGTAGCGGCCCGATGAAATCGATCCCCCACATGCAAAATGGATATGGAGAAATTATTACTGATAGTGGGACTGATGGTGCACGTGGAAAGCTTGCAAATCGGTGACATTGAAGACAGGAATCTACGACAATTCTGGCATCGTGTTCCAAAGAAGGCCAGTAATATCCCATTCTTAGGGTTTTGAAAGCCAGGTTACGGGCTCCAAAGTGATTTCCACATACCCCGCTATGAAGCGACTGCAAAACCCGGTCTCCTTCCTCGGGTGTAATACACTTCAAATCAGGAAAAGTTTGTCCTCGTCTGTACAGTTTCCCATCACGGATACTATACCGAGCCGCTCGAACCCGTAGTCGTTTGGCCGCTACCGGGTCCTCAGGTAGGGTTCCATGTTGGATGAAGTTGATGAACTCATCCATCCAAGACGGTGGCGGGTTTGCCTCTACCGCGAAAATCTCAGAAAAGGAGAGTGAGATGCTTGGTTTCTCCAATGTCTCGACCAGTAAGCTTTTAAACTCGGTATTGGAATCGTCCCCTGTTGCAATCCTAGCCAGGGTATCTGCTCTCACATTCTGCTGCCTCGGTATCTGAGTAACCTCAAAGCTATCAAATTTCTCCAGCAAGAAAGCCGCTAACTTTTGATAGGACGAAAGATGTGCTTCCTTTGCCTGAAATCCGCCGTTAACCTGCTGCACTACCAGCTGTGAATCACTTAGTATGCGGAGATGCCGGGCGCCCATATCTTTAGCGAGTTGGAGCCCTTTGATTAGAGCTTCGTACTCAGCCGTGTTGTTTGATGCTTTGAAGTTAAAGCGTAAGGCATAGTCAAACATATTACCCTCCGGGTCTACCAACGTAATGCCTGCTCCACATTGCCTCTGATTGACTGATCCATCTACAAATATTTGCCAACTCTCCGGTTCAGCTTGTGTAGGAAGAGTTTCAGCAACTGTTGAATCTGCTGGGATTAACTCGGCAATGAAGTCTGCTGCTGCTTGCCCTTTGATTGCCGTTCGCGGTTTAAAGTGCAAATCATGCTCCCCCAACTCAATTGCCCATTTGACCAGTCTGCCCGAAGTCGCCGGGTTTTGCAGAACCTGCCGTAGCGGTTGGTTGGTGAATACATGGATGGAATGTGCTTGAAAATAGGGTCTTAACTTCCTTGCTGCTACAACCAAGGCCAGGGCCAGTTTTTCAATATCTGGATAACGAGTTTCAGGATCATTGAATCCTTTCCCAGTATAGTAGACCGGCAGTTCTTCAGAGTCTGGCTTTCTTATCAAGGCACAACTGACAGCTGTTTGAGACACCGCCAGGTACAGATAGAGTATTTCCCCAGGGTTTGGTCTGGATAAAGAAGGGACTGACGCCAAGTATTCCTTCAACCTTTCAAAAGCTTGATTGTGCTCTTCCTGCCATGTAATCCGCTCGCGGTGTTGACTCTTGAGAATTTTGAAGAAGGGGGCACATTTATCTGTTAACCTGGATATAAACCGGGATAAGGCTACCAGCCTGCCAGTAAGTTGCTGAACTTCATTCCTGGTTTTCGGCGGTTGCATGGCCAAGACGGCTTGAATTTTGTCGGGGTTTGCCTCAATTCCCCGAGCGCTGACCATGAACCCGAGAAACTTTCCTCCTGAAACACCGAACACACACTTCTCCGGGTTTAACCTCATCCCCTTGCTCAAGGCAATGTCGATGACGGTTTCCAAGTCATCCGGGTGTTTGCTTGTTTCCCGGCTTTTGACCAACATATCGTCTATATAAACCTCCATAGTATCCCCGAGTTGGTTTGCAAACATGCCCACTACGAGGCGCTGGAACGTGGCTCCTGCATTCCGGAGTCCAAAAGGCATCACTCTGTAATAATACATCCCCTTGTCTGTTGTAAAAGATGTGTGCTGTTGATCCGCGGGATTCATCGGAACTTGGTTAAATCCCGAGTATGCATCTATAAAGCTCAACTGGGGGTGGCCCGCGGTTGAATCCACCAGTTGATCAATCTTTGGAAGGGGAAAACTATCCTTCGGGCAAGCCTTATTCAGATCTGTGTAATCGACGCACATCCTCCACTTTCCGTTTGCCTTCTTGACCATCACCACATTGGCCAACCAATCCGGGTATGTTGCATCTCCAATGAACCCGATGTCTTTAAGACGTTTAACTTCTGCTTGAATGGCCTTGTACTTCTCTGCGCAAAATGCACGACGCTTCTGTCTTACCGGTTTAACACCCGGGATAATATTGAGGGAATGTGTCATAACGTCTGGAGAAATCCCGGGCATGTCTGCATATGACCATGCGAACACCTTCTGTTTCCGGGTTAGCAGCTCAACCATTCGGTTTCTGACCTCGGGGTCAAGGCCTGTGCCAATGCAAATCTTCCTCTCCGGGTATTCTTCCGAAATATGAATCCATTCTGTTGCTTCAATTGGGGCTGGCCGGGGGAACTTGGCAGGATACTTCTGGCTCTTCTTTTGTGCCGTCTTGCTGATGGGCAAAGAATCCGGGTCATCCCTGGGGTCATCGGGTTTGTCAAATGGAGACAAGGAAAAACCGGCCGAAAACATCTCGTGCTGGGACTGAGTTGCTATCGCGTTGCATCTGACAGCGGCTTCTTGGTCTCCGCGAATTGTAACCCAACCCCCGGGTGTAGGCACCTTCATAAGCAGCATGTGACCCGCTATAAAACTTTGTAGGCCCCAGAGTGCATCTCTCCCGAGTATGGCATTGTAGGAGGATGGGCAGTCCACAATTATGAAGGGAACTACAATTCTTGTGGACTGGTGGCCGGTTCCAACTGTAACCGTTAGTTGATCAGACCCCAACGGTTGAGTCGTCTCTCCTGAAAAACTGATCAATGGCTCGTGGTTCCTATAGAGCTTATCTCGTCCTCGTTTAAACCCCTTATAGAAACTGCTGAACATGACGCTGACAGCGGCTCCCGTGTCTATTAGAACCCTCCGAGTTCTCCAGTGGTCAATCTGAAGAGTGATAATGAAAGGATCATTGTGATGCACTTTCAGCGTGTCTTCAGACTGAGAAAATGACACGGTATCCCAAGGAACCAGCTCCTTGCGGCATTCCTGACGAAGCTGCATTATCTCAAACTCCGGGCCTCTTGGGCAGAGTCTTTTGGCCCGGTGACCGGACACCCCTTGGGTGCCACCCCCGTGAATCGTCATTATCTCCCCATATACTTCAATGAGGTTGACACCTGTGGCGGGTGACTTATACTGCTGTAACTTGCCGTTCTGGATCATGTACTCAATGGTGTTCCGAAGAGAAAAGCACCGGTCGGTTGTGTGGCCAGACTCGTTGTGATAGGCACAATGTTGCCCGTTGTCCGGCCCTGTCCTTTTGGGAAACTTTCTAATTGGAGCCGGGGGAACTTCATTCCTATGGCGGTTCCAAATTTCTTCATAGGAGGCAGTCAAGTTGGTTAACACTTCATATCGAGGGATGTAAGTGTTCTTTTCCTCCCGGGTTGGATGACGAAGGTATGGAGCCTCTCTTGGTTTCTCCCTTGGTCTGTTTGAACTTTTGCCGTAGTATCCCTGGCCACTCTAATGCTGCCCTTCCTTTTTCCATCCATCAGCTCGCTGGCTTGTGAACCCGGTGTTCGACCGTCGTTCCCCGAAGGTGTCGTACTCGGCTTGAGCTTGCCGAGTTACTTCATTAATTAGATCGTCGTAGCACCTGAACCGCTGCTTCCTGAGCTCCACCACAAAGCGGGTTGGTTTGAGCGCCTGTAAGAACGCCTCTGATGCTACTGACTCGTCCAAGTGCCCATACTTGGAAGTCGTGGACAGCCAACGGGTTACAAAAATTTTCAGGCTTTCATCATCCCTTTGCTGGACTTTGAATAACGAAGTGGTGCTTCGGTTGGCACTTGACAGCAGGATAAACCGGGACAGGAACCTCTGTGTCAACTGACCATAGGTCTCTATTGACAAAGCCGGTAACTTGAGGAACCAACTCAATGCCTCCTCACTGAGTGTTTCCTGGAAAGCATGGCATGCTTGGGCGTCCGTGAACCGGGTTGAATCCAACTGAGACTGGAACAACTCAAGGTGTGCATACGGGCACCCCATTCCGGCATATCTCTTAATCTTAAATGGCTTTGCTTCTGGTGGCTTTTTGTCTGCTTGAACCCGTGCGGAGAATGGGCTTGCACGGGTAATAAAGGGTTGATATTGTTGTGGTCCCGTACCCGAGTTTAGCCGCTGCTCAAGTTGGGTCACAGTTTGTGTCAACTGTAACAGCAGCTGGGTCTGGGCATCTGCTGGGGGAAGTGGTTGATTTAACAACGGCTCTGGGGGTGGAGGAGGTCCTGTAAGATTGTGATTAAATAAAGGATTTGAGAGATGGATCATTTGTGGATTTGGGTTAGGGTGGGCAGTGTTTGGGAGAATAGCGGGTGGTATGTATGCACCGTCAAAAGTTCGCGGGTTTCCACAACCCGGAGGATTCCCTTCTGGGGTGATGATATCAGCAAGTCTGGCTGACGCCCCCATGGCATTCGCTCTTTGAGTTAAGGTTGCTTGAAGAAGCCCATGCTCGGCCTGGATAGTCGCTAACTGCTCCCTTACCGTTATTAACTCGGCATGTTCTCGAGTAGATTGCTCCTTTTGAGCGAGAAAGTCCTTTTTCAAGAGCTCGAATGCTGCTGCTAAATCTGTTTGGCCAAACTGGGTCCCGGAGGTCCCTGGGTTATCATCCCCTGAGAAATTAAGCCTTCTAGTTGGATCTTGTTCTCCTGCCATTTCCATCGTTCTTCGAAATACGTATTTGGGAGGTCCTGAGTTCAACTCTCAACGAGAGCACCAATTGTTTCCGGGGATGCTCGTGGCCCCTTTAGCGGGTTGCACGGTTCCAGAAATAGCGAACTTCCTTGTACTCCCCGAGTTTTCCTGTGTAAAGAGCAAACACGTCAAAGGGCGTCCCCGGGTTTACCGAGGGAAGCCACTCCGATGCTTAAGTCAGACACTGTCAGATAAGCAGAAAACTCAAGAGTAGTTAAGGAATTGTCCGTCCCTTACCGGGAGGTCCTCACCGGTATTTATAGTAGCATTAAAGGCTGCACTTTGTCTTTTTCCAATGTGGGAATGAACTCCCTTGCTTTGCCTCAAACTTACAATGAACTGGGCCCTGACAAAGGACCCAGTGTGGCTTCTCAAGTCTGACTGGCCTTTGGCCCTGTAAACAGTACTTCAAGCATAATAAAGGATGCATATTTAATAATTGACCACACTTGGTGTTATTTCTTGAATTGTAACCCGGTAAAGGAGAAATATTAGGTTCCACATATAAACAACATGCTTTCATAATAAAATGTTCAAAAGGTAAAACCTACCTATCATAAGCAGGTTTCGACCGTAGGTATCTATCACTGATCGCGAGTCTATCGAGTCTTTGGTCACGAATTTCATTCATGTGAGGAATTGTTGAAACCATTATAATTAGCCAAATTAAATTAGATAATATAAGTATATAGGTGAATGAAACTTAGTCACTAAAGTTGTCCTTTCACCTTTCATGGTTGTTAGGGTTCTATAACATTTCAAAATGTTAAATAGAATAGTATTTGATGTTAAATGAAATGGTAGTGGCCTTATGAAAGGTTGTAACTCATTATTTCTCATTTATGGCATTCATGTGGCTCTAAGGTCTCCTCATGTATAAATAGGTGATATTTTCTTCATTCTCAACACACATCAATTTAGAAATCATCTCATCCTCTCTTCAATTCTCTTTCTCTCTCTAGTTTATAGTGTTTTGGTGATACATAGAATGTACTACAAGTTAGACGGAGTGTTCTTGACAGCAATGTAGCTCCAAAGCATAAATAGTCGTTGTATCTTGAGAAACAAGTGTCATAAAGCCTTTGTATCGGTAGAGGAGGCATAAATTGTCTTAAGGAAAATGTGTGAGACACACGACTCGACTTCATCACTTTCATATTCCCCTGTATACGAGTTGGTAACATTGGTGTTCTTCATGTTCTTCTTGTGTTTTCATTTTATAATTATTTATTTTAATTATAAAATTGAATTTATGAATACATATATTTGCAATATCTAACCCACTTTTGTTACATTCATAAGACAATTTAGTATTATTTTGTTATCATTCTTTCCAACTAGGCGTACTCAGTTGGGCACGATGTCTAGGCTAGAACAATCGAGGCAATGTACTTAAACGGGCCTCGCCCCACTGAATCTTCATCATATTACCTGGTCGTGTCTGATTGGAATTACCGAACGGATTGAGTTGTAACCAAATTAATATTGTTATTGCTTATGTAAATGTGAACAATTAGTTTATGTTGCATGTTGTTAATTATTTTTGGCTCGAACAAATAATTTAACGTGTGTTAACATATTTTCAGAAATGCAACTTGATTCTGGAAAATCTGTGGATGGGAGTAGTACTTCGACCCAAGTGCCCAACATCTTTGTTACTGCTTATGTTCCTGTCTCAATATCTCATGAAGAGAAGTCAGAGAAGTTCAATGGGCTGTATTTTAAGAGGTGGCAACAGACGATGATGTTTTATTTGATCACTCTGAATATAGTAAGATTCATAACTAAGAGCTCATGAGCTTAAAAAAGATGAGCAACATGATGAGGCAAGATTGCCGCTGTGAATGAATATAATAGTTACGACTATCTATGTCGGAACTATATCATGAACGGCTTGGCCGACTCACTGTACAATGTGTAGATTAGTATGAGAACGGCTAAGGAGTTATGGGAATCCCTTGAAAAGAAATATAAAACAGAGGATGCTGGTGCCAAGAAGTTCATTGTGGTCTTTTCCTTGATTATAAGATAGTGGATTCTAAGGCTATGATGAGTCAATTCTTAGAAATCCAGTTGATCCTGCTTGAGATTCACACTGAAGGGATGAAGATTGGTGAAAGCTTTCAGGTTGCATGTGTTATCGAGAAATTGTCACCAGCTAGGAAGGACTTTAAGAACTACCTAAGGCACAAGTGAAAGAAAATGAGCATGAGAGATCTGGAGGTTAGGCTTCGCATTGAAGGAGACAACCGAAGATCTGAAAAGAAGACTTTGTTCAGTGGCTACTCCGCCAAAGCAAATGTTGTGAAACATGGTCGAAGCTCAAAGACCAAAAAGTTCAATAATAAAGGGCCCAAGCTGGGACCAAAACGAAGCATTTCCAAAAACCTAAGATTTAAAGGCAAGTGTTTCAATTGTGACAAGAATGGTCATAGAGTTATTGACAGTAACAAGTCGAAGAAGAAGAATAACGAGGCCAACATGATTGAAGAGATCACAAGGGATGTCTCTGACATTAACCTCTCTGTTGTGGTCTCTGTGATGAACATGGTGGGCTCAAACCTAAAAGAGTGGTGGCTCGAACACTGGAGCTACTTGTCATGTCTATGCTGATAAAAAGATATTCTACAAATTTGAGCTTATACCTGATGGGGAGATAATGTACTTGGGAAATTCAGCAACATCTGTCATTGAGGGCAATGACAAGGTGGTTCTGAAGTTGACCTCTAGGAAGGAGCTGGCTTTGAACAATGTGTTCTATATTTCTGATATCCACAAAAACCTTATCTCTGTAGTAATGTTGAACACTCATGGTTTCTGCATTGTGATAGAGTCTGACAAGGTTATTTTGTCTAAAAGTAGAATGTATGTGGGTAAAGGTTATATCAGTGGTGGAATGTTCAAACTAAATGTAATGACAATTGTCAAAAATATGAAAGAAACTAGTACTTCCACTTATATTCTTGAGTCTTTCAATTTATGACATGGTCGACTAAGACATGTTAATTATGATACTTTACAAAGGTTAATTAATATGGAACATTTACCAACATTTCAAATTGATGCGAAACATAAGTGTGAAACTTGTGTTAAGACAAAACTGACGAGATCTTCTTTCAAAACAGTTGAAAGAAACACTAAACCCCTTGATCTAATACATAGTGATGTATAAAGTTTGAAGGCAACAAAATCAAGAGGTGGTAACAAATATTTTATCACCTTTATCATTGACAGCACAAAATATTGTTATGTGTATTCATTAAAAAGCAAAATATTGTTTGTTCTCTATAAGAGTGAGGTCGAAAATCAGCTTAATAAGAAAATCAAGGTTTTGAGAAGTGACCGAGGAGGTCAGTATGAATCGTCATTTGCTGATTTTTGTGTTCATCATGGGATTAACATGAAAGAACTGTTATAACATTGCGTCCCAAAATTCACCCTTTTACTGGGATCAGGCGGGTTACAAAGGGTTGTAACCGTGCTATTAGCTTTTCCAGAATTAATATTTGAATATAATATCGAGATATTTTTGATTATGGAGAAAATAGATTATATGTCCCGAGGGTGTAAAATATGTTAATACGAGTCGTCTGGTATGTCCAGAATATATTCCGGAGCTACAAGCTGAGTAATATGGAGTTATTAGCTTACGGGAATAATAAATGTATTTGGTTTGAACAGTATTTTAAGTTTCGGTTAAATCGTGGTTGTTGATTCGATCGTGGAATTGTGGCCGTCGAAAATTTTATAAATAACCTATCTTTCTCCCTCATCCTTATCTTCTTTCCTTTTTTCTCCACCTTTCCTTTTTTCTCCACCTTTCCTTTTTCTTCCTCTTTCTTATTCTGCTCTTTCCTCTTCGAGAAACACACACACACACACACACACTCTCTCTCTCTCTCTCTCTCTCTCTCCTTCGAGTAGTTAAGGGACCCAAGCTGCACTACCACAGGCACGCGTCCTGCCTCACTGCCACCACCATCAGGTTCGCCTTGCCCTGGCGACCAAACCCTGACCTCCAGCCATGCCAGAGCCACCGTGAGCAACGCCCAACAAAAGGGAGAAGGAACTCGATCACTGTTCACTCGGCCTCGACGCAAAACCAACCGAGAGGAGGAGCAAGGAGCTTCCAAGCAGCACCAGGAGATGCCCTGTCGCAAGGAGGAGGAAAGAGGAGGCCAGCGGAGCTTCGTCGGAGGCCTGTAGAGCTCGACTTTGAGGTATAAAACCTCCACCTTTTCTCTCGATTTTAGCCTTGTTAGGTTGCTGGGATGTTGTAGGAAATGATTTTACAAGTATAAAAGCTTGGTTTGGCCGAAAAATGCTTGTTTTCCGGCAAACCAGCCGATCGGGAAACTCAAGGGTAAAAATCCTAGTTTTTACCACGGCAGATTTACTCTTTGACTGTTTACCGCGGGTGTGAATTGTCCGAACTACCCCTAAAAGTTCTAGTTAATTACAAGGGATGCCACTGAGGCTGAAATCCTAGAAATGCCCCTGGTAGCTTTGCATATTTACAAAGCAGGCACTGAGGCTAAAAAGATGATACTACCCCTAACAGTTCTAGTTAATTATAGGGATGTCACTGAGACTGAAATCCTAGAAATACCTCTGGCAGCTTTGGATAATTACAAGGGTGCCATTAATGTTGATTTTACCTTGGTGTCCTTGGTGAATTTATTTATTTACGTGGGTGTCATTATGTTATTTATGTGGTTAATATGTGTTTGGATGTTGTTTATCGGTTTGGAAATAATCATGGATTCATCCGGATAAATAGATGCACTACCAGAATCAACACCTTAGCCGACGAAAAAATTTTATCGACCTGTTAGCCAAATTCGTCGGCAAAGACTCGTCGGCTATGACTTTAGCCGACGAAATAAAAGTGGTCGTCGGCTATAGTTTAACACTTAGCCGACGACTTATTTTTCTATTTTTCATCGGCTAAAATAAGACTAAAGCCGACGAAATATATTGTCGTCGGCTTGTTAGGTGTGACTTTGGCCGACAAAATATAAATATTTCGTCAGCCAAAGTATTTTATAAAAAAATTAAAAATAACTATAGCCGATGAAATATACTAAAATTCGTCGGCTAATATTGAAAAAATAAAATATAAAAAATAAAAAATATAGCCGACAAACTATAGTAAATTTTGTCGGCTATAAATACTACTATACCCGACGAAATAAGCCATATGTCATCGGCTAAACCTTGAAAAAAAAATAGAAAAATACTATAGCCGACGAATTATGGTAAATTTCATCGGCTATAGTACTTTTTATACTAAAAAACCCATAAAATTTTTAAATTACCATTCAAGCAAGCTACAGATTATACAAACAATTTCATATAATAACCAACACCATCAAAAGTGGTTTTAACGTTTTTCATTAAATTATTTATTAATTGTTCATAAACCCATAATGCTATATAAAATCTATATCATCGAAATCTATATCTGCACCAGGAGGAGATTGCTGTTGAGGAGGTTGCGGCGGCTGAGGTAGGAGAATAGGCGTAGGCATGGGCGGAGCCGTAAGTTCCTGAAGCTGGACAGCTGAAAACTCTTGCAAGTACTGAAACATGTGCTGCTAATGTGCCTGCTGGGTGGCATATACTGCCGCATTCTACTCTTGTAAAGCGGTTTGGTGTTCCCGTAGCATCTGAACTTCCTTAGCATCTAATCGGGATAACCTTAGGTTTTGTGAGGTCTATTTCGGTGTCGTTGGGACTGTTGAAAATGGTTTGAGTTTTTGTAAGGGTTATCCTTTCTCAAGGGGAATTATGAGGAAAAATCTCTTGGGATGAGTCCCGCATGTTATATCCTGGGTTTAGGTAGGTAAACTCGGGCCGGGCCGTGACAACTGTGCCTTACTCACATCACACTAGTGGTGCTGCAGAGCGGAAGAACCGTACTTTGAAAGAAATGATGAATGCAATGCTATTATGTTCTGGCCTCCCACCCAACATGTGGAGAGATGTCATTTTGACGGATAATTACCTTTTAAATGAGGTTCCCAAAAAGAAAGAAGAGAAAAATCCATATGCATTATGGAAAGGAAGAAGACTATCCTATAATTACTTTTGTGTATGGGGATGTTTGGCTAAGGTGAAAAATAGGTCTAAAACCAAAAAAGGTGAAAACTAGGTCTAAAACAATTGATTTCATTTTCATTGGATATGCACATAACAATACACCATATAGTTTCCTAGTACACAAATTACAAATCACTAACATACATAAGGATATGATCATGGAATCGAGAAATGCATCATTTTTCAAAAATATATTTTCATGTAAGTCCAGAGAGGAATCAAATTCTTCGAAACGAACACGTGAGGCCGTTAATGAAAACATCCAGATTGTTAATGAAAACATTCAAGATCAAGAAACTCAATATGAGGTAGAGCCTAGACAAAGTCAAAGAGCAAGGACAGAAAAATCATTTGGGTTCGATTTTTTAACAGATATGCTTGAAGATGAACCTTGTACCTTCAAAGAGGTTGTGAACTCTGCTGATAGTTCTTTGTGGAAAGAAGCTGTCATGAGTGAAATTGACTCTATTTTACAAAATCATACGTGGGAACTAGTGCAAACCATTAAGCTCTAAGTGAATTTTCAAAAGGAAATTGAAAGCATGTGAGTCAATTGACAAATACAAGGCAAGGCTTGTAATTAATGGATACATGCAAAAGGAAGGTTTGAATTATTTTGTCACTTATTCTCCAGTGATGAGAATAACATCCATTAGAATGGTACTTGCAATTTTCGCATTGCAGAATCCTTACGTACATCAAATGGATATGAAAATCTCTTTCTTTAATGGAGACGTTGAAGAGGAAATTTATACGGAGAAACCTGAGGGTTTCTCCAAACCTGGTCAAGAAAGGAAAGTGTGAAAACTGGTGAAGTCATTGTATGGCTTAAAGCAAGCCCTAAATTAGTGACATGAGAAATTTGACAACGCTATGATCACTAATGGATTTAAGATCAATGAATGTGATAAATACGTGTATGTCAAAGACACGAAAAATGGATACATCATCTTGTGTTTGCATGTAGATGACATGCTTATTGTTGGAAGTAATGAAAAAATGGTCAAATACACTACGGATGTAACGCCCTGTACCTAAAACTTAACCTTTTACTGAGTTCATCACGGTTATTAAGGGTGTTAACTGTGCTCAGTAACATAGCAAGTTAACATTCAAGCTAATTTTAGAGTTTTTCTTTAAATCTTAAATTCCTCTTTTGAAGCCCTAATGTCAAAGTACACATTGACACGAGCTCATCGGTGTGTCCAAAATATTTTTCAGAACATCGAGCTATTTTCTACAAATTTTTAAAGTTTTCCAGTAAATTTTAATTACTATTCTGGTAACTCTTAATTAACGTTTCGGTAAGTAAATTTCACCCTTTTCAATCTAGACCGTTAGATCTCTTCTCTTTAAATCTGGGTCGTTTATTTCCTATTTAAGTGAAGGAGATCAGTCAACCCAGTCAAAAAGAGAAACTCGGGTCAACAAAGTCCCTCCTCTCCCTCTCGTCCGCTCCGGCGTCTCACAGCGGCGCTTCACTGTCCAGACACCGTAGCCCACCAAATCAATCTATTTCTTTCACTCTGCCTAGCTCATCCGGTGATTCTCGACTTTTTAGGTTGCGGTGACAAACCAGAGGTAGGGTTCTTCTTCTCTTCCCTTATCCTTCAATTCATTGTCCTTGCTTGTCAAATTTGAAGTTATAATCGAAAAATCCCTCTTTTACTGTTTTATGGGTTTTCGCTCGAGATTCTCTGATGCCTTGTTCTTCGTCTTCCAACGATTTGGCAAGTTCAAGGGTGCCCTTTAGAGTTCTGTTAGAGACGGGGTGCGTGCTGGTAACGTGTTGGAGTAGCTGCTTCTAACCAGATGGGAGTCAGAAGCTCGAAGTGCATGAGAACCTTAAACCCTTAATCTGAATGCTTTGCTTGTCAAGTTGTTGAGCTTGGAGCTATGGGAGGCTATAGGGTGTTGTTTTGGATCAGAGGAGAGAGCTACATGTCGATTTGCAGCAAGCAGGAGCTACTGGAGATTTAGTCGAAGCCATATGCATGAGTCTTCTGTGCATATGTCGGTCAAAGTAGATTAGAGGTGAGTATCAGGTTTTGGTGCTGCTATGTTGTTTGGTTGTTATGTATTGTTTGGTTGTTATTTTTCTGCATACATGTCGATAACTTGGAAAACGAAGTTGAGGGGGAGGGGTATTATGGCAAAATTTTTGGCAAGTCACCGGAATCCAGCAGAATATTCCGGTTGACTTTCAAAATCCGGTGAATAGGTATAAATTGATTCCTTGGATAACATCAGAATTGTGGAGTTTCAATTAAATTGTAAATTGAGTCGATACATAAAAGCATTTCCTATTGGGAAGGTTCTATTATGTGAAACTTTGCCTTTATGGAAACTTTCTATTTATGGAAAGTTAATAATTTGGATTGGTGATGTAGAAGTAGGGTTAAAAACGGTGAAATTCAAAGTTAAAGGAATTTGAGATAAATGGTGAAGCATGGATTTAAAAGAATGTTGACAACTTTAGTTGTTGTGGAAGATGATGATTTTTAATAAAGGAAATGTCGGGTTGATCGTGGTAAATAATTTGGATAAATTTCATTATTGTTATAAGGTATTTGATATATATGCGTGTCTTGGTCCATGTCTTGAATACGGGCTTTATGTAGTAATCCATGTTGTAATAGAGTTTTACATATATCCATGTAATAGGCCCATTGGCACATGTAATAGCCCAAGAGGCTCATGTATTTGCCTATATAAAGGGCATCATTCTATCAATAAGATAAGAAGAATTCATTCCTTCAATATTATTCTACAACATGTTATCATGCTTTTAGCTCTAACCCTAAATAGAGCAAGTAGGCCACCACCAAAAAAGAAGAAAAATTATGTCGCACGCACGCCTGTGCACTGTCTCACGCACCGCTAGGCACCACCGTGCACTGCTGCGCACCTCATGCGCACCGCTGGGCACTGGCGCACCTTCTGGGAAATGCTTGCACCTTCTAGGCACCACTGCGCACCCCCCTGGGCACCTCCGTTCACCCCCTGTGCATCGGCTGTACACCTGCGCACCAAGAAACCCTAAAATCTGTCTCAGTGTTCAAATGCAAATATCGACAGAATAAATTCTGAATTGGTTTTCGTCACCAACATAGAACTTGAAGATATTTTTCTCACAAATCCAATGCCAGCAGCCATACTCTAAGAACCTGCCGGGAAGGTGCCGACCCGGCCGCCGGAATGCACAGACCAGTCGAACTGTTCAAGCAACCGGTTCGAGCACTTTCCAAAGTCCGATTTCCGTGAAATTTGAAAAGGTTATGCACAAGGATGTTAGGCTTCTTCAGTCATTAGGGCACCCCCAGAACTAGAGTAAAAGTGGGTGAACCGGTCCTCCCAATAACTGTAACGTGCATGGAAATCACTTTTCCTTGAGAAAAACGGTTTGTATTCCTAATTTCTCTTTGAATCCTTCATATGGTTGATGTTTTTCAATGATTTACTACTGTTTTATAGCAAGTTTAACTAACCATATGTTTTTCATGTGATTGATGGCCTCCACATGCGGCAATTTACGATAGAATTACGCGAACGATTGTCGAATGCGCATGGACTTGAGCATGGAAGCATGGAGCAGCTTGTATAAATGCAGTTTATTTGGTAGACTAGCAAGTAAGCTTTAAATTTTGAGTAATTTCAAGGTTCAACAGCCTTGAGGAGGATAAAATCTGTTCCTCCCTTCTTCATCTTCATTCTATGCTTGGGACGTTTGTCTTTACAGGTTATTATGGAAATCCTAAAACATATGTGCATTTGGCTACCGGCACCACTAGCCCACATGCTGCTCGTTGTGCGCTGCTGCCGAGCACTGTGCTCTGGCGCGTGCACAGCTGCTGAGCGCTGTGCCCTGGCACACGTGCGTTGTTACCGAGTGATGTGCATTGGGGAGCGCACCTACTGACCGTTGTGCTTCCGCGTGCACCTACTGACTGTTGTGTTGCCGCGTGCACCTGCTGAGAACTTTTGCATGGGCCTGCCCCTGTGCGCGTGCACGCTGCTGCTAGGGCTTGCCCCTGTGCACGTGTGCGCTGCTGTTGGGCACCATATGTGCACCTGTCTCTGTGCGCGTGCACGCTGCTGACAAGGCTTTCTCATGTGCACGCGTGCGCTGCTTCCGGGCACTGTATGTGGACCTGCCTAGGCGCTGGCATGCGCTGCTGTCAGGCACTATATGTGCACGTGGCTACCAGCTGCTGAAGCCCTGCGCACCAATTGCTATGCACTGTCGAGAGTTGACTGCCAATTGCTACCGAGCGCTGCCTAGAGTAGCTGTCGAGTGACAAGCATTAGTTGTCGTGCACCATGCACCAAAGATGTTTTTACGTCAACGTTGTGAGGTATCCAACGTTGGTTTGTGTTATGCTATTAAAGAGAGTTTAGAATTAGAGAATCATCTCATTCATTGAACCCGCGTTGTATTTGATCAACGTTAGCACATTTCTCTAAGTTGAAGTCCCGTTGAGAACATGGTAGGAGAATCAGCTACCGGTACAGGATGCCCAGTTGCCGAGCACCTTGCGCACAACTGTCGAGCACTGACAGCCAAGCTGCAGAGCACAGGCTGCCTAGCTGCCGAGCGCTTAGTGCCTAGCTACAAAGGACCAGTGCTGCATAGCCGCCGAGTGCTAGTTTCCAACCACTGAGCACCCAGCTACCGAGCATGACACGAATTTTGCTCAAAGATTTAGCCACTGTTTCCTACGCTGAAACTCTAACCTATAAAGCAAGATGACTATTCTCGAGTCTCAACAGTTTGGTATTGTTTGCATGAGCGAGACAATTTGCCGCTCACATAGATATTGACCCTTGAATGCCGCTCTAAGTCTCAAACGAAGATTAGAAGCTGAGAAACGTTGTTTTATAATAAAGGCATACAGCTATTGAGCACTGCCTAGGAGCTACTGAGCGGTACACAAGCTGCTGGCATGGTCGAAAAGCTGCCGTGCACGTTGCCGAGCCCATGTGCACCTAGTTGCCAGCTGTCGATAATCACGCGACTGTTGCCGCCCAACGTGCCTATTGCTAACCATGTATGTTAGCTGCTGCCCCTTAATTGTTTTTGCCAATATTGTGTGTCAGTTGCCGCCTATGTATGCCAATTGCTTCATGTTGTGTGAAGAATGCCACCACCTATTTGTCAGATGTCGATAGTTATGTGTTTGTGGTTTTATGCTCTACACATGAACTATCGTGCACTGTGCATTAGGTGTTGAGCACTAAGCACAAGATGTTAGCACTGAACACAAAGAACCGTGCACTGATCACCAATGGTTGTGCACTTACATCAAGGACAAGCATTAAGTGAGCTATATAGCACAGAACGCTCGAGGACGTGCACAGGACACCGACTACCGAGCACTGGGCACCAACTGCAGAAGCACTGTGCACCTCATGTTGTGTACTTGAGACAAGCTGCCGAGCCCCTTACTGCCCCATACCATGCGCTAGCGGTTGTGTAGCCACCGAATGTTGTCGAGTGCTCAGTACATCGGCATATGTGTGGCTCCTCATGTACAACCAAATGTTGCCAAGTGCTTAATGCAATGGCATATGTGTAGGTGCAATGCGCTGCCGAATGATTCCAAGCGCCTAGTGCATTGGTATACGTGCAAGCTGCAAAGGCGGGCAACCAAAAACAAAAACAGTGAATCTGTCACACTTTGTACAGCAACTTTCAAAGATCTTTGTGAACAGCTCTGGATGAACTAGAATACAAACCACATATCACTAGAAATCTACGTTTGTCTAGTTTCCAACGGTTTTTGCGGTTCATTCATATACATTCTAACGAAGGAGTTATGACTGTTTGAGTGAGCGAAGGTCATGCTGTCAAGAATTCTGCAATGCACACGGTTGCCTTCGATTGTTGCCTTCGGTGTTTGTCTTTTTCTCATGTATCTACCTTTTTTGATAGGTAAGTTATATGGAGAAATTGAGTTCCTTACAGATGGTGAGACTACCCACACAATCCTGAGCAAAGGTCATGCTGCTAGGAAATTTGTTACACACTGGATTGCATTTGTGCACCTTGTTATGTGCCTATTTCCTCAAAGATAGCTTTAGACATCCCGGTTGTAGATCCTTAGATCACTGGTTCATGATTGTCGAGCTCACTTGTAAGAATGAATGCATACAAAGAAACGTACAAAAGGGTGTACGAAACATCAAATGGATGCATTTGACATTTGACGTCATGAAGAGCTCTTTGATTTTTTCAAAACTAAATGATGAGACCTTCATGAAATCGTTGGTTCGATAAGTGTATTCAAACTATGACATGATCATGCACATCCTTATGAAGGTGTGCCGATGTTCGTGGCTTAGTCTTTATCTAACAACAGATTTTCCATCATTGGAAGACGTGGTTAACCTCGGCAAAGGTTACCTACTCTCTTGATTTTGAATCCTCCCATGATGCTGTTACCAAATGTCGTCCTTCATAGACGTTGAAGACTTGTAATGCCATATGTACGCTTTACTTTTGGCCGAGGAGAACTCCTGTGATGCCACTTTAAAGTTGAAAGCTTTATCATGTCAAAATCTGCTAACACAGTAAGTTGAACCTACTGTATCGTAACTTCGTCAGAGTTTTCTGAACGGCTCCAGATAAACTAGAAGCCCTATTTTATATCATTGGAAAGCTATGCGAGCCTAGTTTCCATTGGTTTAAGAGACTTGTTCATACCTGTCCCGACGAAAGAGTTATGGCAGTTTAAGTGCGTATAGGTCAAGATGTCAGATGGCAGACTGTAACCTACTGTCTCTTAACTTCGTCAGAGCCCCCAGACCAACTCCGGATGAATTGGAATGTGTACTTTATATCATTGGAAAGCTATGTGAATCTAGTTTCCAATAGTTCAAGTGGTTTATTCAGACGAGAGAGTTATGGCCGTTTTAGTGAGTATAGATTATACTGCAGGAAAACTGTATACTTTTCGCATATTGTGAATTCTTTTTGTGACCAAGTTTGATTTGATCTTCACCATCATTTATGACATGGTGGAATCAATTCTTGATGTCTTTGGCTCGATGATCCAAGTCACAAATTCCATCCTTATGATGAGAGAGGCAATCGAATATTGAAGTGTGTTATGAACATACAGACCAACGATTACCATGATAAGAATGACTGAGACTTTTGTGTATACTTCTCATGAGTGCCAATTGAGAACATCATGGAGAAGAGCATGAGTCCTAAGGTGTCACCAATAAGTAGATTTGGGACAATTGACTCAGACAAGCTATGACATTTTGGTCATACCGAGAGAGATATGCGAGCCAGGTTTGATATTCTTGGGCGTGCATTCCCCGATAACAATGAAATACACCATGATTGTATATTGTCTTTGTGCGCCAACATGATGTCCTCGGCAGCCGCACGGTACTCATGTTTTTGTTTTGTAAAGCTTGTTCTTTAGCTAAGTAAGGTGAAAGATCCTCTTATGCAATGTCACAAAAGATATCATTCTTATTGAAAATCCAAAGAATGATTATGTAGACCGATGCAACCAACGTATGGATACCGTATACGCTTTTATGGTGTTGGTTGAAGGGATAACACACTGGTCATGTGTTGCACCATCGTCTACCACATGTTGCTTATGTATCTATAGGCTCACTACCCATCCCTGAAGAGGGACATGCAGACATGTATTAATTCGTCCACGACTTACCATCATTGCATTGATGCACGACAGCTCGTAATTGTATGCTAGGATTAAAACGAAGTTGTAATCGTTGAACTCGGTGGGATAGTAATGGATCTTCAAGCCTTGAGTTCTACAATGTGCTAAATTGGACTGCCACAGTGTCTAATGATGATGTGTCGCATGAGATGAATATGTTCTAAGGTTGGATAGCAGTCATTTTATTGCTCTCCACCTTCAGCTCCTTGATAGACGATCTCCTTAACTGCTACACTACGGATTGTCACTTTGAGACTGTATTCCCGCCGTTAGGGGAGATACGAACACCAGTGTTCAAGTGGGAACAACATGAATGTCGTGGTTGGTCACCATTAAGTCTTAACATGATCCCCATAGAACTATAGTGACGAGATCAATGCTGTATATGTCTGTAAGGAATGATGTCCTACCAAGAGAACATGGCTCGACCAGATTGAGGTGGTCTTGATGCCATGGCTCAGCCATATTGAGATGGTCTTGATGCTATCACTTCGTGTGGTGATATGAGGGCGCCATAATGTGGCAACATGGTGTCCTAGGCCTTGTGGCTCCCTGAAGGTTAGGTTGAGACCCTTGGGTTCGATACACACTCGCACTGAGAGAGAAAGCTAGTTTGGCATTACTTGTCTCATGTTAGTCTGAATTGTGACTATCGTTGGGAGATGCCTCAACGTCAAAATCCAATTCATATAAAGAGATCTCTACAATGACTACACTAGTGTACATGAGGACATTGGATGCTGAGTTTATCGAACCACATTTTGTTGATAAAGTGACAAAGTGTACTGACCTAAATGGGAAGATACGACCCAGACAAAGGGATAGGTCCTTGGGCAGGTGTTGCCGACACCGCAAGCATAAACCCTATCAAGTAAACATTTGTGAGTTAGCGTAGTGAGAACAAGAGTCTCAGACTCCCTTATGGCGCAAGGTTTCTCACAAATACGTATTGAGATCGACTACGATGAAAAGTACTCTCATAATGGATGTTATTGCACTCCACTACCTTATCAGTTTAGTAGTTCCCCAATAACTGGACATGCAACCCTATGAATATGATCATCGAGACATCTCTATGAATCAGAGATATGCATGAAGATCTTAAATAGACTTCATAAGCCAAATCAAGTGGAGCTTGCGTTGGCTAAGTGTTTTGAACGTATAGTACATGACTCCTTGATTTCGGATGGGATATGATGAATAATGTCATTGCGTATTGATTCCGGGTGATCGCAGTATATGCTGTATATCCGATGTTGGAATGAAAAATATCTTGGGAAAGACACAATCTCGTATTGAAGTCGATCGATTGTGTATTGATGATGTATTTCCATCAATCGGCTTAGGTTCTCTGAAGAAGAGTGGAACCTTCATATGCTCTCATGATTAGTCAAAGTCTTTACTACAAGAGAGAGTGATCCATTTATTGAAAAGAAAGATTTGATCTCTCTTCCATTCGTTATGAAGCTAAGTAGC